>OZ019971.1:28141656-28611656 GCA_963970395.1 Ephialtes manifestator
ATGAAATAAAATTGTATTATAGTCAAAAACTGAAATTTCCAACAGTATTATTTTTCTGTTATTGTGATTGAAAAAAATGTCAACAAAATTGAGGATTTTTTTTCCTTCGAAGGCCGCTGTTATAATTCGCCGTTAAATAGTTAAATCGGCCACAAATTCGTTCGTTGGAATTCTATACAAATAATAAATTCTTAGGCACCGTCGCGTCAATCGCATACCACAAAGTTTCGCAAGACTTGGCCGTCAACGTGCCAGTAATTGCCCTCGAAAATGCTCATCGAGCGGCATGAGGAACGTCCTTAAGACTTATTCGTCGTCAACGACGACGACGGGACCGCAACTATGATGACACTCGCGCAATGTAGCGCCGTCAGCGTATTAAAGTGTATACGAAACTGCAAGGATTTGCACAATGCGCCGCACAGGACAAAGAGGTAGTAGTCACAGTTATATGCCATGTCGCATATGCCGCAGGCGCGATATGTGTGTCATTCGCGCGCTCCTAGAATGAAATGACTCGTTTGAAAATGCCTGCGCTCGCTCGCGTTAATCATAGAACAGCCGGGTCTGACACTTGGGCAACCGTATACCTCTGAGCTTCCTAGAGCTTCAATTACGCTGACCAATTTTTAACGATACTTCACATGCCTGCTGCAGTCCACATTGCTTAGCTCGGCGTAGAAGTAGACACGTGGTACGCGTTGCTGCAACGACAAATAAAATAAAATATTTTACGCGTTGGTGAATTTATCAGTGAGAACTAATTGCTGATTAAATACGAAGCTACACCGAGAAAAAAATTGGTAAGACCAACCGAATGGGCGGTTGCTGGTGGCGAAATAAACATTTGGTTAATTGGACATGTATATTTGGTTGAACGAACCAACGCATAGTTGAATCAATTTTCCTTAATTCACAATAATTATTATTTCGTTCATGGAATAGAATATTTCTTTCGCCACCCGCAACCGCACATTTGATTTGTTTTTTTCTCAGTGAGCCATTCTCTGTCAGTTCATCCTATCTTTTGCTTCCTCATAGAGAAAGCTATGTTTTCATGAATTTCGAGATTTTCCTGTCAGGATACTCATGATGGTATAAAACGTCCAGAAAAATGGTCTAGAAAAAATGTCCGTATATATGTGTGTGTGTGTGTATATGTACTTATACAACTTGGAAAATTCAATCGCCTATAACTGAAGAATGGTTTTAACTATCGAGCTGAAATTTGGTACACCAATGAAGCACCATCTCCTCTTTAATTATTGCAGTTTTTGACAAATTATATACACAGATTTCGATAATTGCCAATTATTCTTCCAATTACTTTGATTTTCGTGGTAATTTTTAACACATTTGTATAGAACACATATTTTGCTTCCTCATAGAGGAAGCTTTTTTTCGTGAAATTTTTTTTTCCGAGATTTTCATGTCAGTACATTCAGAATGGTCCAAAACACCGAGAAAAGTGATTTAGAAAAAAAGTCTGTATGTGTGTGTGTGTTAGGGTGTGTCGAATTTTTTTTTTTTTCATATTGCATGGTCTCAAACCATTGTTTGTGGCTTTAAACAACTCGTCTGAAAATTTGAGCGCGATAAAAAATTTTTTAGAGGTGGCTCAAACGATGTATCGATTTCTCATTTAATTAACACGTAAAAGAATACGGCTCTTAATAAATTCATGTCCCCAAATTACGGATACGATATATTGGAGTTTGTATATTTTTTTTCGTCATCTTCATATCATACGGAAGTGAAAAAGTGCTTACAAGTTTTTCGTTTAGATCAATAGTTTTCAAGTCATGATTTTTTTAAGGCGCGAGATATTCATTTCGCCGAAATTCGAGAAATTCGGGCAAGAATTGCAAACACTTCCCGATGTTAAAAAAATTTGAAAAAATTCATACTCATTATAGGGACTCAAAAGACTAATTTCGCATAATAATAATTTCAAAATGTTATTAACAAATTGTTAAAAAGAAAATTGTTCATCAAAATATGCGGTGACTCAACTTTTTTTTTATGAAAATAATTCGTTCATTTTTCGGAATACGTATGAATTTTTTCCGATTTTTGTCTTTATTTTTATTTTTGCACATTTTTCCATGTAAATAACAAGAAAAATCAAAATAAAGATAAAAATCTGAAAAAATTCATATGTATTCCGAAAAATGAACGAATCTTTTTCATACAAAAAAAAGTTGAGTCACCGCATATTTTGATGAACAATTTTCTTTTTAACAATTTGTTAATAACATTTTGAAATGATTATTATGCGAAATTAGTCTTTTGAGTGCCTATAATAAGTATGAATTTTTTCAAATTTTTTTAACATCGGGAAGTGTTTGCAATTCTTGCCCGAATTTCTCGAATTTAGGCGAAATGAATATCTCGCGCCTTACAAAAATCACGACTTGAAAACTATTGATCTAAACGAAAAATTTGTAAGCACTTTTTCACTTCCGAATGATATGAAGATGACGAAAAAAAAAATACAAACTTCAATATATCGTATCCGTAATTTGGGGACATGAATTTATTAAGAGCCGTATTCATTTACGTGTTAACTAAATGAGAAATCGATACATCGTTTGAGCCACCTCTAAAAATTTTTTTATCGTGTTCAAATTTTCAGACGAGTTGTTTAAAGGCACAAACAATGGTTTGAGACCATACAATATGAAAAAAAAAAAAAAATTCGACACACCCTAGTGTGTGTGTGTGTGTATGTGTGTGTGTGTATGTTACACAATCGAAAAATGTAAACCTTTATAACTCGAGAAGGCCTTGAGATATCAAGCTGAAATTTGGACCATAGATAGAGGGATCAAGCCTCATCGTTCATACAAATTTTTGTTAAAATCCACTTCATCGTTAAATTATTACGCGTTTTTTAATTTTTTGAAAAATGTCTGTTTACGCGATACTCTTTCAATTTTCGAGATATTGATCTAAAAATTGGTATGAATTTGAGCTTTCATATGCCGGTGATCGCTATTAAATTTGGTTAAGATCGGTTGAGCCGTAAAAATTTTATGATGTTTTGAATTTTTCAAAAAATTGACATTATCGCTCTATTGTAACTTTTGCAAAACTTAAGATAGCGAGCTCAAATTTTGTATGTAAATTTTAACAATATTCAGCCATTATATATGTATAATTTAGTGACGAACGGTATGAAAGTTTTGATTTTATGGAATGTTGAATTATTTTTTAAAATATACATTATCACATTTACTTTTGGAAATGCTTTAATAATAACGAAATAACGGAATAACGAAATAGAAAAAGCGAATTCACAACATCATTATTTATCTAATTAAAACAAGGATGTAAAGTAGAACCTTGAACATTGCTTCCTTATTATTTTGCGCTTTTTACTTTAATAATTTCATGCTGATCGACTTGTATTGATTTGTAGCTGAAACTTTTTTTAAATAAAAAAATGCAATATTATTATTATTACTCGTACGAACGTATATTCTTATTATTAAATTTAATACAAAAATTATATTACTTATAATAATATTATAGAATATGGAAGAAAATTAAAGGATTTCGATCGTAAACTTATGATAGTACTTCGTAAATTCGCGAACCAAAGTCCGTATTTGGAACGAAAGGATTTTCTAAAATAGTTTTCTATCATTTATTTAATCTCTCGAATATAATATGCGAACGGTTATTATTTCACAATTTCCACAATAATGATAGTTCCAAAAAAAATCAAATATTCGGAATAATTGCCAATTATTCTTCCAATTACTTTGATTTTAGTGGTCAATTTTAACACATTTGTATAGAACACATATTTTTAAAAAATGAATTTTCTATTCATTTTCTCGCCGATATATTGGAAAATTTTTTAAAAAATCTTATTTTTCGCGAGATAAATAAACTATAAAAAGGGAGAGTTTAAAAATTAATGTGATTACAACCCTGGGTGTAAAAGACCTACATTTTAATCAGTAGTTGAAACCGAGAAAATATTGTGTCATTCACTTTGGCTAACTATTTTATCAAGTAATTTACAGCGATAATCCGTGTTTCGCAGAATCTGCTTGAATAAATAATTTTTTTTGCTTCGAATAAAGATAACAATTGTTACGTAAGTACTAAAAATAATTATGAAACGACGGAAAAAACGCAGTCTGTTTATTTAAATTTGTATTAAGTATGTATCTTTCTGAGTGTAATAACACGGAAATAAAAATATATCTGAATTATCTAAGATTTATATATATATATGTGTAATATATTTCAACATAGATATGATTTTTTTGTACCTGCACTGTTAGAAATTTTTGTATGAAAATGAATATAAAGCTTTAGAAGTTTTTTTGCGGATACGCGTATATAAATTTAATATACAAATATTAATTAATATACAAAAAATTGTTGTAAAATTAATATACAGTATACAAAACACTTCATAAAAATTGTGTTTATAATATAGTTATTGTAATTTCACATGTCTGTATATTAAATGAAATTTAATACACCGTATCTGCAAAAGAACTTTCAATACATATATTAATTTTCAATATTTTTAACAGTGTGAGTAAAAATATGTTTTTTTTTAAAGATAATTGGTATTTATATTACATTCAGATTTTTATTATACTGATTTTTGGCGGAAATAAAATCAATAAATTTCTATTGGAAAAAACAAATACAATAAATAAATTCAACCTTTTTATTTTTACATGTGACTACGATGTGTCACTGTCACATTATCATTCGTCTCTACCTTTGTCCATCTACTCGCAATAGCTACGAAGAACCATTGAACCACCGAGCAGTTTCTTGCCCCTATCCAAATCATTTATAGATGCAGTATATTTAATCTATGTATATTACATATAGTCCCTATTCTGGCTCGTCTGGCAAACGATAAACCTATTCGTTTGCACAGAGGGGACAGCCTCGATCGTGGCTCTTCGTCGTTAATTAAAAGTTATAACGAATCCCTTTAATTTAAAATCGGAATCGTGTTCCCGATACAATTCCGATATGAATGCATCACTCCTCTCCGTTTTGCCATTTTAATGCTCGCACAAAGCCTCAACGATTCTATGCATTTCGAATTTCAATTTGGATTTTTCATTTTATACATTGTGTTATTAATATTCATATTTGGAGTACAGTTTTTGTGCTGCTTTTGAATATTGTACATCTAGCCGATTTCGTTTATGAATAGATTGGATATTTTTGTTCTTCATTTGCTATTTAATCCTGCGTATTGTTTAACGTTGAATCGAACCCTGGTAAGAGTAGAAATAAATGGATAAATCATGTATATCCGTTTAATATATTATGTATGAGTTGCATTATGATCGTAAGTATATATATATATATTTTTATTTATGCATTTCTGAACGTAATTGCAATATTGAGATTTTATAAATTAAAAGATTAATTTTTTTTATTGTCAATATGGGATTCGATATTTTATTACTTTTATTAAGCGTCGAACGTACGTAGGAATATGTACCATGAAATTACTGTAACTCCCCCGCCCCCTCCAATGCCTCTTTGTTATGATTTTCGAGAACATTAAAACACTCGTTCGGGCTTTACGTGATTTTTCATGGTTTGTAAAATGTCTCTAAATGCAGCTAATTTCAATTTTAATGCATCGTATACATTTTATTTCATATATGCAGTTACAGAAATGGATATTTGGTATTGAACGTGGCAATTACGATTATGGGTTTCAGGGATCACGAAATCAGGAGTAAAATTCGAGCAAAATATTGTAAGATTTGAATAACTAATAATAATGATTAAAAATGTGAGTTAATATTAATATTGTTTAAATTGTTTATCTCAAATTATTTCTTTTTATTAAAGAAACACTGAATTTTTTCCATGTCCTCGGACATTTTATACTGTTTTTTGACTCAGGAGTTAAAAAAAAAAAATTATTTTGAATAAAACTGGCTAAAACTGGTTGCCTAAAACTGGTTTTAATGTTGTAAAGTATTGCCTTTTTTTTAAGCTTTACAAAATATAACTATTATAATTCTTAGCCTTTTAACTGCTATCATAAAATATTAACTACATTTAAGGAATAGCTATTTTTCAACCCATCTATTTAAACTTTAATCCTGAAATTCTAAAATGATATGATAAACTAAATTACAATTCCATTGAAATTTCAACGTAGATTTTTATTTCATAAAAGAAAAATGCATGTGAATAAAAATTTTGAAGTTTTTTTTTTAAAGAGTCATTTTTTTCACTATTTTGACGGAGTAAAATATAAAAAGTCAAGAAATATTTATTTTTTATTGTTAAAGGCGTTGGATCGGTTAATGATTAAAAATTCATATGCAATTAAGAGGAAAATTTCTGTACATTTGTTAACTCCAAACATTTTTTAGATTCATAATATTTTTTTAATTTTCGAAATTGCGTTATTTTGAAGGTTTCCTTTCACGTGTTTTCCCCACCTGTTGCGACAGTCGTCTTAAGCCCATATATTAGTTACGGAGGGCACAGCGAAACTGCTGAAAACGTGGATCGATATGGTTTACCGTGCGACCAAGTTTAACTGACTTCCCTGTGTTTTTGCGACGAAAATCTCAGCACGAATATCCTCAGAGAAGGAACTTCCTGTTTGGACTGTCACGATTGAGTTATAAGGACCGTTAGAAATCCACTGAAGCCTTACAATATGTGTGCATCTAGTAGCAGCATTTTTTAAGGTGATATGACAAAAAATTTCATAACTTTCAAACCTTCTTGTTAATCCTAGTCATACACAATACCAACCGAACTTATATCATAATGGCACTTATGCATAAAATTTCAGTTCGGTAAAAATTTTTACAAGTTGTCTACATTATAATAAAAAAAATATGACTGTACACTCATAACTCATAAATGATGCAAAGTAGAACTTTGCACGTTGCTTCGTCATTATTTTCCATTTTTCACATATAATCCGACATATAATTTCTGCACCTTCAAATTTTGTGGAATAGAACGAAACGCTTGGAGAAAAAAAGCTGACATTTGGGTGCTTTAAAAAGAGAGAGAAAGAAAAATGGGGCCCAGAGCTTTTATTTTGTTACAGAATATTTTCGCCCATACAGGCATTTTCCTTTAGACGGAAAGAAAAGATTAGCTGCCATAACCAAAAAATGAGTTGACACAACTAATCGATCATTCTATTTCCCTTACAACTCAAATAGTACACGGAAAAAAAGGCTTGGTTGGAACAAGCAAGTGCCTTGATTATATATGCGCCAGACAATTAATTGGTTACACCAACCAAGTTATTTGTTAGGCTACCAATTTCTTGGTTGGTCTAACCAAGTCACTTGTTTAACTTACCAAGTGACTGAACCAAGTTATTTGTTAGGCTACCAATTTCTTGGTTGGTCTAACTAAGTCACTTGGTTAGCTTACCAAGTGACTTGGTTAGTTCAACCAAGAAATTGGTTAGCTTACCAAGTGACTTGGTTAGTCCAACCAAGAAATTGGTAGCCTAACAAATAACTTGGTTGGTCCAACCAAGAAATTGGTAGCCTAACAAATAACTTGGTTAGCTTAACAAGTGACTTGGTTAGTTCAACCAAGAAATTGTTCAGCTTACCAAGTGACTTGGTTAGTCCAACCAAGAAATTGGTAGCCTAACAAATAACTTGGTTGGTCCAACCAAGAAATTGCTAGCCTAACAAATAACTTGGTTGGTCTAACCAATTAATTGTCTGGCGCATATATAACCAAGGCACTTGGTTGTTCCAACCAAACTTTTTTTTCCGTGTAGTGCCAACGATTCGAATGGTAATCCCAACAATTCAAATGGAAGCCCTAGTCATTGGATTGGTTAGGCTGAATAATCTTGCGAAAACTAATCATGAATAGTAGAGATGACTATTGGATATGTTTGGGGCAACTAATTTTTGAGGGCTTATGTACACCAATTAAAACAAGGCTGCAAAGTAGAACTTTGCAAATTGTTTCCTCATCATTGTTGGATTTATACAAATCTACCTCTATGAGGAAGCATGTTAATGTATTTTGGCTTTCTCATAGAGGAAGCTTCGTAAAAATCCAACAACAATGAGGAAGCAACTAGCAAAGTTCTACTTTACAGCCTTGTTGTGTAAATTTTCATCTCGATTCGTCACGCCGTTCGAGAGTTATGAGCAATTCTATTTTGGGACAAGCGGTCATTATAAATTTTAAAAAATAAATTTATATATGAAGCAATGTGTAAAGTTCTACTTTGCATTCTTATTTCCATTGAGTACAAACTTTAGTCTCGCATTATCAACTTTTGCTGATGCTAGAGCGAAAATCGTTTTTTTTGTAAATTTCAAAATGTCGTAAAACCTGAACCACTTTACCGATCATCGTCAAATTTGGTACGTGGCATAGCTGCATGTTCCTTTTCATCTGTAAAACATTTCAGTTAAATTGGTAAAATCCGACGTGATTTATAAAAAAAAAATGATTTTTTTCGAAAAATTCAAACATCTATAAAATCTGAACCGCTTTACCGATTTCACCCAAATGCAATACCAAACAACATTGAATGTATATTTATTTATAAACAACTATTTAGCAAAATCGTCTAATTTTTACGAAAGTTAGAGCGACGACACCCTTTTGTTCAAAAAATTAAAAGTACCATAAAATCAAAATGGCTGATTTTTTTTCTTTTAAATCTCAACATTCAAAGCGGGGCAACTACTCCACTTGCGAGCTAAATTTGAGCCATATCGCTCGAACGGTTACTGAGTAATAGTTCAACGAATTTTCGGAGCCCAGCCCGTGCAGAAATATAGTTGGGGCTCCAACTTGGCTCTTTCTAGATTGCCCTAATTGTAGTAGGGGCCCTACTAGGCTAGTCACGCTTGAAAGTACTACCCTTTACAGGCTCAATATGGGCGATCCTAGTGAGGGTTCCACATTTAAGCCTGATTAGGCCCTGAATTTTGTCGTGGCCGCCTCTGTTGAGCCTAGTAGGGTTCTAGAGTAGATTCCCTATTGTGGCTCCTTATTTAATCTCGGCTGCCCGAACTAATTTCTGCACGGGAGAACACACACACACATACATACGGACATTTTTTCTAAATCACTTTTCTCGACGTTTTGGACAATTCTAAGCATACTGACATGAAAATCTGGAAAAAAATGTTTTCATGAAAACAAAGCTTCCTCTATGAGGAAGCAAAACGTAGTTGTCACAACCAAACAATTCTTTCCGTGTACTAGCAGTAACCACTTGACATGATAACCCCATCTTACTGGTTGATTGGTGCAATCAACCATTTGTATTTGACAGTATCGTGATATCTGCAGGATCTAAGTCCTACGTTGGTATTACGTACAATTTTTCACTGCCGATCGAAAACCGTTGGGACTATGATTGAGATTTAGTTTCAGTGAGTAATAATAAGCGGCACGGCATATGCTGGAATTGGTCGTCACAACTACTTACCTTTTTCTTTCCGTGTACCGGTATTGAGAAGGACGAGAATTTGCTGGCGTGCTGGTTACAAGCACTTCCAATTGAATGTATTATTTATTTCGGGTGCACCGCGAGCGCTACGAGGGTGAGCAAGCGGCCGGGACATCGCGTGTTAACATCGTCGTCCCTCGACCGAGAGAGGCAACGAAAACTTTTCCGAATCACAAATGAATGGGGATTCGTGGCGTCTGTTCCTCCTTTCTTCGATCATCATTATACATTATGCGTTAGAACGTGCGTGTATAATTGGAGAAGAAGCCGCTGTGCACCTTTGCGCAATTATACCGGTGAGTTTTAGTCGACGAATTATATGGGAACCTGCAGTATGTAGGGGTGGTAGCACATCGCAAAACCCTATCTCTGCCCGGCTGGCTTTCTCCAAGCGCTTCGTTCTACTCCACAGAATTTGCAGGTGAAGAAATTATGTATCGGATGATCTATATTTGGAGTTGCAACATCACATGGGAAAAAATTCCCAGTAAAAATTAAATTTGAATTGAATACTTTCAAGAAAAAGTGTCTGTCTTCAAGCAACCATTTTATTTGCATCTTAGCAAATCATTTTTGGTCGAAGAATTAAAACAAGGATGCAAAGTAGAACTTTGCACATTGCTTCCTCATTAATTTTCATCTTTCGCAACGCCGCCTCTATGAGGAAGTTTCTTTATTTTATTTTTGCCTTCCTCATAGAGGAAGGTTTGCGAAAGATGAAAATTATTGACGAAGCAATGTGCAAAGTTCTACTTTGCATCTTTATTTTAAATACAAATTAAAATAAGTACGAAAACAAAAATGTTCATAAATTCAAAATTCTGTAAAATCTAAACCGCTTATGTATTTCGCTTAAATTCAATACCGATCGTCATTTTTCATTGCTTTATTCGTCAAAAACTGTTTAAGCTCATTATCTAAAAAATTGTGGCAGTTAGAAAATATACAGAGATTTTTTGAAAAATTCAATTTCTTATAAAATCTGAACCACTTTACCAATCTTCACCAAATTCGATATTTACTACAACTGGATGTTAATTTTACCTTGCAAAAGATTTGAGCAGGTTTGGTCGAACTTAACTTGAATAAGAACGAAAACAAATTTTTTTCGGAAATTCAAAATTTTATAAAAACCAAACCGCTTTAGGGATTTCGCTGAAATTCAATACTGACCTTCATTTTTCATTTCTCTGCTTGTCCAGAACTATTTAACTCATTAGCTGAAAAATTGCGGAAGCTAGAGAACATACAGACATTTTTCGAAAAATTGAAAGGCTTATAAAATCTGCATTTAAAAAAAAAAAAATTCGAAAATTTATACATAGGAAGGGGCGTTGCTTGACTACCAGCGTACCAAATTTCAGCTTGATTGTTAAATCCGTTTTCGAGATACAGTGATTTGAATTTTGCAAGCCTGCTACAGACACACATTCACACATACATAAATCCGGTTCACCTGTATGAACAAACACACCCAAAAAAATTTCTAGTAGACCGAACCAGACTTTCGTTAACGTAAATAAATTTTCTTATTTGAATATCGGAAAATAGAACTGTTTTCATTTTAAGTAAGGTAAACGCCCCAGTACCCAACCATGTACCAGTCTCCAACCACTGACACAAATATTGACTAAAATTAAGAAATTATGAATATGAAATAAATAAATAACCATTTGTGCTACCATTTTTGCAATTCTTTATGTCTGCATAGGCCAATAATAAAAATAGTCATTAATTTTTTTCTTGACGTTTTTTAAAGATATTGTGCACTGCAGACGCCGCTCAGAGGATCGGCGCATATCTTTTAGCCAGTTCGTTAAGAATTCGCATAATCTTGTTAAGCTTATGACGCTGTTATTTTTACGATTTCCACAATAATTCGTGGCTTATGGTATTCGCGAATAAATAGACTTTATAAATCTTCCATTAAAATTTGCGAAAAACCACTGCTAAGTCGTCAATTTCCATGGTTGGCTATTGGGGCGCATCCACAGTATGCTGTACCGATATCCAACCGCGGCCTATTCCCGGCCAACACAAACTCAGCGAACATAACCTCTATGGCAAATTGATGCCAGTTGCACGTCACGGTGAGCCTTTTTATTAGTTATTATTTATCACAAATTATCCCAAACGGTGCGTGTAATTTAAGAAATAAAATGAAGTTTCAACGAATCGCATAGCCTCGTATCGGCGGGTGGTTGCGTATAGGGGCATGCTTGGTCGGGTATTTAGACATTACCTGAAATCGGTGGTCGGGTACTAGTCCATCGACTTTCTCAATTGTTTCCTAACTTTAACAAAAAACTATACCCCTGACATGAATTAATGGATGCTTTTCAAAAAGTAGAAAAGCTAAGCTTTGCATTAGTTATGGTTACAATTATAGAAAGGTCATTTTAGTATAAGAAATGTAACTTTACAGTTTCCTGTTCTCTAAGATGGCCGGCTAATGGGACGTTTACCTTAAACTAATCTATTTCAGTTGAGTAATTATCATGAAATACATATGGTTTCGATTAAAATTTACTTTTTAATCATGCTCAGTATAAGAAATGTGAAAATGAATAATTAATTAATAATTAATATATAATGAATAATATTATATATTAATATTATATTATTTTATTGATATTGGACAAAAGAAAAAGATAATAATCGTCCATAGATCAAATATTTCCGTGATGCTTTCCTGAAAGTTCTGTTTGCGGTATTCTACCCAACTATTTAACGATTATGTTATCCAATAGACCGAACCGATCATGTACATTGTTATACTTCAATTCGATACTTCAATACTTCAATTTTATAATAGCTGCGTCGAGTGGAACAGTCAGTAGTATGATACATCGTATTACAGCGGTGGATCATTTGAATGATACTCGATATTGCTGATTACAAATTGGAAGCCACAATTTCAATATTGAAAACAGTGAATCCAATATGTATATTATATTGTCAAGTCTTCAAAAAGGGTCTATTTAAATGAACAATAATGTTTAGTATTTACACTGGATAGAAAACAAATTTTAATTCGATCAAATAAGAAGGATTGAATACAAGAATTTCGTCAATTTAATTAGATGTTTTTACTGGGTTAATAAAGAATTTAGTAGCAACAAATAGAATTCTTTTTCAGTGAGCGTTATTTTAGGACGGTTGATACAAATAAATAAATATGGTCGAAATCAATATATTGCCCATTTCAATACATATATGTTGGGAAGCGAATTGTAGTTAATACTAATAAATACGAATTACATATATGAATTTAGTCACGTTAGTTAGACTTTTTTTCTGGGTGCAACGACGGCATTCATTTTTTTAAATATTTCTTCGATTTAATTGTATATGCGACAATGACATTAATTGGACTGCATATTTGATTGGTTTTAAAAAAAATCGCTGTTTCAACTAATCAATAGAGTCGGGCAGAATAGCGAATAGATTTGAAACGATCCAATTATTTAATTCATTTCGCTAAATATTTTTATTCCATAACGGTAAAATTATTCGACATGACCAAATAATACGAATACTTTGTCAAAGCGATTTCGTCAAAGCTTCGAGATATTTGATACCTCGAAAATGAAATATAATTATAACAACCAAACGATCCAACGTGGTAGAAGTTTACATTGTTTCTATTGATCTAAAGTATAGTAAACACTGGACACCGCAGCCCAATGTGTTTTCCTCGGAAACAGTGGCACATTGGAGGCAGAAGACGATCGGCAGTTTCTTTTTCTGCACGTTTGCGCGTTAGTCAAGAGAACCGTTTTGTGTTTTACATTACATTTTTTTTTCCCGATAAACTATAATGTGGTCTGTTCAAGGTTAGGTACGGTCAATTCAACCAAGGCATTTGGTTGAGAATCCCATATTGGGTACAGTCAACCAAACATACGATCAAAATAATGAAATATTTTATCGATTATGTTTCCCATCGGAATTTCGGCCAATAGAAATGACGCATTTGGCCTCATGTGGGGGAACCTAGGCCATTTTATTTCGGATATTTTTCGGATATTTCCCAACAAGTTGCTAAGCAATAAAAACAATTTCTGAACCACTTTTAACCTGAGAATTCTTCACATCTGTCAAACTTCTAACGAGAACTGGAATGTAATCTGAAGAATGAGCCGAAATTCCGATGGAAAAAAAAATCCGACAAATACCCCTCGAGCCTCAAAATGAATCGTGTATTTCCCTCAAACTTCCCTGCGTACAAACAATCGTATCAAGTTTTGCAGAAAAATCCCTCGCGCAAGCGCTCGCGTTTTTTAATCTGCACAAGTTTACACTCTTGTTTGTATGCAACGAAGTTGTTGAGAAATACCCGATAATTTTGAAGCTCTTGGGGTATTACTACTGATTATTTCTCCCATTGGAATTTTGGCCAATAGAAACGACGCATTTGGCCTCATGTGGGGGAACCTAGTCGATTTTATTTCGGATATTTTTCGGATACTTCCTAACAAGTTGCTAAGCAATAAAAACAGTTTCTGAACAACTTTTAACCTGAGAATTCTTCACATCTGTCAAACTTCTAACGAGAACTGGAACGTAATCTGAAGAATGAGCCGAAATTCCGACGGAAAAAATAATCCGACAAATACCCCTCGAGCTTCAAAATTAATCGTGTATTTCCCTCAAATTTTCCTGCATACAAACAATCGTGTCAAGTTTTGCAGAAAATTCCCTCGCGCAAGCGCTCGGGATTTTTTAACCTGCAAAACTTGACACTCTTGTTTGTATGCAACGAAGTTATCGGGAAATACCCGATAATTTTGAAACTCTTGGGGTATTACTACTGATTATTATTCCCATCGAAATTTCGGCCAATAGAAACGACGCATTTGACCTCATGTGGGGGAACCTAGTCGATTTTATTTCGGATATTTTTCGAATATTTCCTAACAAGTTGTTAAGCAATAAAACAGTTTCTGAATAACTTTTAACCTGAGAATTCTTCACATCTGCCAAACTTCTAACTAGAACTGGAACGTGATCTGAAGAATGAGCCGAAATTCCGATGGAAAAAATAATCCGACAAATACCCCTCGAGCTTCAAAATTAATCGTGTATTTCCCTCAAACTTCCCTGCGTACAAACAATCGTATCAAGTTTTTCAGAAAAATCCCTCGCGCAAGCGCTCGGGTTTTTTAATCTGCACAACTTTACACTCTTGTTTGTATGCAACGAAGTTGTCGGGAAATACCCGATAATTTTGAAGCTCTTGGGGTATTACTACTGATTATTTTTCCCATTGGAATTTTGGCCAATAGAAACGACGCATTTGGCCTCATGTGGGGGAACTCAGTCGATTTTATTTCGGATATTTTTCGGATATTTCCTAACAAGTTGTTAAGCAATAAAACAGTTTCTGAACAACCTTTAACCTGAGAATTCTTCACATCTGTCAAACTTCTAACGAGAACTGGAACGTGATCTGAAGAATGAGCCGAAATTCCGACGGAAAAAATAATCCTACAATGACCCCTCGAGCTTCAAAATTAATCGTGTATTTCCCTCAAATTTTCCTGCATACAAACAATCGTGTCAAGTTTTGCAGAAAATTCCCTCGCGCAAGCGCTCGGGATTTTTTAACCTGCGAAACGTGACACTCTTGTTTGTATTCAACGAAGTTGTCGGGAAATACCCGATAATTTTGAAACTCTTGGGGTATTACTACTGATTATTATTCCCATCGAAATTTCGGCCAATAGAAACGACGCATTTGACCTCATGTGGGGGAACCTAGTCGATTTTATTTCGGATATTTTTCGAATATTTCCTAACAAGTTGTTAAGCAATAAAACAGTTTCTGAACAACTTTTAACCTAAGAATTCTTCACATCTGTCAAACTTCTAACGAGAACTGGAACGTAATCTGAAGAATGAGCCGAAATTCCGATGGAAAAAATAATCCGACAAATACCCCTCGAGCTTCAAAATTAATCGTGTATTTCCCTCAAACTTCCCTGCATACAAACAATCGTGTCAAGTTTTGCAGAAAATTTTTAACCTGCAAAACTTGACACTCTTGTTTGTATGCAACGAAGTTATCGGGAAATACCCGATAATTTTGAAGCTTTTGGGGTATTACTACTGATTATTTTTCGGGCTTTGATTTCGACCAATCACAGAGCGGTATTCTCGGTAATCGAATTTCATTTGTTAAAAATTTCATCGGTAATTTCACCCGGATATTTCACAGTAGCTCTTCACTTGTTTTCAACTAATGTAACATTCAGATTGACATTTTTGTCTATCAAAAATTGAGTTAATATTTCCTCGAATACTACTCTGTGCTTAGCCGAAATCCAGATCCGAAAAATAATCCGACAAATACCCCTCGACCTCCAAAATTAATCGTAATATTTCCCTCTAGTTTCCCTGCTTAGCAACGATCGTGATAAGTTTCGCGCTGCACGCTCGGGATTTTACTATGGGGAACTTCTTCCTCTCGTTGCTCAGCCACGAAACAATCGAGAAATATTCCGATAATTTTGGAGGTCTTGGGATATTACTACTGATTGTCTAATCGATTAGATCAAAGATATATTGAGTTGTAATAATGAAATCTAGTCTTTAATGTCGATGATAATTTTTAGTCAACTCAACCAAATATTTTTGTCGCCATCCGCAACTGCTGGATTTGGTTAATTCAAACAAATTTTTTTAAATGTTTCTAAATTTTTTTCTCGGTGTAATTTATATGAAATTCACAATTTTGTCGTAGGTATACACGTTAGCGACTCGCCGCTTAACATTTTTTTTTAAGTACTTGGCGTCGAGACCCTGCCTCGTCTCTTGATAAGCTATATGTGCCATTTCGCGCCAACTTAGTCACTCGCATTTTGAAAGGACTTTGAATATTCTGAAATTTCGTGATATACTCACATAAAAAATACTAAAATTTAAGAGTTTGATCAATTCACGAAATAATGCTATTATAATTTTTTTTTAATTTACGATATATCGGTAATCCTAAACTGTATCATAATTTTTAAAAATCCGAATTTTATTATTTTTCAAGTATACTTGAAGAATAATAAAATTATGAATTTTTTTCATAATACTCAAAAAAATTGCGCTAATTTTTTTCTTTGACTTACCCTTTTCCCGAAAAGGGCCACCCTCTATTGAACTAATCTTTATGTTCCAATATTAACTGAATCATGATTAGGAGATTAGCAGAAGTGCATTATTGACAAGCAATTGTGCCCGAGATAAAATATATTTACCGTTGGTATAACTCTTATTAAATTCATTTTTGGAGAAATTATAAAACCTATAAAACGTTACCGAACTATCGTCGCAGTAAATAACTTCAAATGTTACCCTCTTCATTTTACAAAGTAACCGTTATTTAATTATAAAATGAAAACTAAAACACTAAGCGAATTTTCATGCAAGCGCAAAAATCATACACTCAGAAAAAGGCTTCGTTAGAATTACCAAAAACTTGGTTAAAAATGTTACCACGAAAACTTGGTAGACACAATCAAGTTATTGGTTAACATAACCAAGGATTTAGTACGACAATCAAATATTTAGTACCCCTAATCAATAACTTGATTGTGCCTACCAAATTTTTAACTACCCTAGCAGATCCGGTCACTGAACAAACCACCGCCGAAATCACCATGGTGGTTTTGTACAAAAAGTTCACTTAGAATTTTATCGAAACCACCACGTAAACCACCACTCCGAGATTCGTTTAAATCTCGGAATGGTGGTTTTGTCAAAATTTTGTCGAAACTACCCCGTAAACCACCACTGCGAGATTCGTTTAAATCTCAGAGTGGTGGTTTCCGTGGTGGTTTTGTCAAAATTCTAAGTGAACTTTTTGCACATAACCACTGTAGTGGAAACGACCGTGATTCTATGATGGTTTGCGCAGTGACCGGGTCTGCTAGGGTAGCAAAGATGCTACCCTAGCAGACCCAGTCACTGCGTTAAAAGTTGGGTTTACTAAGAAGTAAACCCAACTTAGCCTTTTTCTCAGTCTACACGGAGAAAAAAGGTTAGTTGGGTCCCAACTCCCATTTTATGAGTTAGTACCCGGGAAAAACGGTTCATATATAATCATATATAATTGTATATAATTTCATGTATAGTTGTATATAATTATATATCATTGTATATAATGTAATATATCATTGTATATGAAAACATATATGAGCATATATGAGTTTATATGTACATATACAGTGGTATACATGATCATATATAATACCAAAACCGCCAGCTTGCGATGTCATATATGAACAGATATGATCATATATAGTTATATACAACTATATATCGCCCATTTTTAGCGCATATATGATTGTATGTGGATCCATATACAAATGTATATGAGCGTATATAACTTTATATGTATATATACATTGGCATATATGACCCTATATATGACCATATATAACACCAAAACTGCCTGTTTACCATGTCATATATAAACAGATATGATCATATAGGATTGTATATGAGATCTATTCTGTGTGTCAACTGTGCAATATATGATCATATACAATCATATATGACTGCGCACAGAGAACTGACAGCTCATGTATGATCGTGCACGTATGATTATATGGTATTCCATAATCTATTGTTATATAATATTCACGAATTATTTCGATGTTCACGTCTTATTTATATACGGATGTAAAATTTGTTATATGGTTATATAACTAAGCATTTAATATCCGTTTTGTAAATGCGTGAATCATCCGGTTTTGTTTGAAGCGCTCAAGTTATAGGTATTTTTGCATATGCGGTTCTTTTCTTTATAATCACATGCTCATTCGCAACGATTAATGAAGATATTTGGCTTTCCTGGGCGGACGTTTCATTAAAACCTTCCACTTGATGAATTGAAACGGTCGCATATTAATAAGAATGATCAAGATTACTATACTAAATAATATCAACATAAAAGGATCGTGATAATCGTTTATTGTAATAGTGCACAGAAATTAACACGAACAGTTCGGGACCTTATACGTTGTACATATAATCGAAATATAACATTAGTAATGATATTTCTTAACCGTATATCGTGATGAAGTTCAACTTCATTGTATTTTTACATTACTTTCTTCAAGAGATTTGGTGTCTTGCAAATATACTCTCCAACTTTCAGAAGATTATATCTATTTAGGCATCGTCTTATATAATCACATATAACTATATATGATTGTATATGCTCAGATACAATTATATATGATCATGCATAGTCATATATGATCATGCATGATCATATAGAGACAAAATTCATATACAATAATATATGAGCAGTTTATATATGATTATATATGATCATGCATAGTCATATATGATCATGCATGATCATATAGAGACAAAATTCATATACAATCATATATGAGCAGTTTATATATGATTATATATGATTATATATGAATCGTTTTTCCCGGGTAGAACGATTGATTTAGTGACTATAAACATTTTGTGAGTTGACACAACGAATAAGTGGTTGTCCCAACTCATAAATGCGTGGTTATATGGACTAACGAAAAGTGATTCTGTGTAACCACTTTTTGAGTGTGCCCAACTAATTTTTTTCTCCGTCTAATATCAGAACCCAAGTAAAAAAATATATATATAGTCCGACATATGGAACACGACATATATAGTCTGTATAAACTCTATATACAATTTATGCAATTTATATACAAGACCAACTGTGAAGTTCAGATTATGTATAAATTGTATATAAATTGCATATACAGATTATATATGCCCAATTCTATGTTTAAAACTATAGATACTTTTTTTACTTGGGAAATTATAAATATATATATATATATATGAGATATTCACCTGTAGATGTGCGTGAAAGCAAAAAGTGTGGGTGCAATAAGTTGTGTGTCGCTTCAGTTGGGAACGAGGAAAGTGGCCGTGTCGAGTGGGTGAATCTCTTTACCCGATTTGCTTGTCCCTCGTTGGCACGGTCGTACCTCTCATCGTTACTCATAGCTCGGTCCAGTGGCAAAACCAAAGTGCGACACACATATATACATACATATACATATACATATATTTATTATACATATATATATGGTAACAGCAACTATGTAATACCAACATCCTATGCACACTGAAAAAGAGAAATGCATTTTGGTGGTCCGAGTTCGCGCGCCCCCGTAACGCTACAATCAACCGAGTATTCATCGGATAAGCATAACGTTTACAAGCCCCGGCGCTCGATGATGCAACTGCGTTATGAAATCGGCGAGTGTAGTGCGCTGTTCGCGATGTCGCTGTGTGTGACCATAGAGGCGAGGAATTTTTAGACTCGTTTGCAGATTTCACGGCACCGTTGCATAAATTATATACACATATAAGCCAGCGGCATGCTGATGATCGTAAATTTTGACAATGCGCCTAGCGAGCCCCGGGTTTTCAACTTTGGCTCAACCCCACTTCGATCGTTTATAACCAATACGATACACGCCAACAAAGTGGCCTCGATATCGTTCTTTTATTATGGATGCCATTTACACCATGTGTGTACTTACTCTGCTGATGGCAACAGTTTCCTAACGAGTATCCACTCTTGTGCCTCCATTTTAACCACTTTTAATTACTATACCCACAATCCATTTCGTAAGCGCAAATTTACACCAAAAATCAATCAAGCACATTCCTAATAATGCGTTTTTTTAATTGTGTCATATCCACAGTTCGTGATAGTCGGTATGTATTGTAAAATTAGTTCACGTTAGCTAAATAGTTGAAGTTTTGGGAATGATAAAGAGAATTCTAATTTTAAAATTCATTGATCTGTAATGTAATTAAAAAAATTGGTTTTTTTGGATATCTCTATGGTTGTTAAATCGTATATTTCATGACAGAAAATACTCGTTGTACATCTTTTTACAATGATTTTTGAAAAAGTCTTTTTTCATTTCGGAATTCATAGATTTGACTCGTGCTCAAAAAATTCCTATGTCAAACTTGCGATTTTTTGTTGTTGTTGAAGATATCGATTTTTTTCTCTTTATTATCTTTCCCAATTTGTATATTTCAGCACAGAAAGTGCCCGATCCAAATAATTTTACAGAGATTTTGAAAAATATAATTTTTGCACGTTTAAAAAATGCCTGAATCGAAAGCGAGATTTTTTTTCCCAAGATTTCAATATTTGTTCTTCGGTATTTTGCAGACGTTATTTTATATATCCGAAAAAGTCATTTTTGGACGTTTTTAATTACAGAATTCATGGGCCTCACTTCCGGTCGAAATATTCCTAAATCGAAACCCGTGATTCTTTTTCAACATATCGATTTTTGGTTTTCACTATCGTTTTCAAGTAATTACTTCATTACAGAAAATATCCGTTTCAATGCTTTTTACATTGATTTCCGAAAAAGTTATTTTTGGACGAGTCTGATTTCAGACTTCACAGATCTCAATTTTGATAGAAAAATATCAAATTTGATCCCTCAAAATCTTTTTTAACTGTACGTTCAGTGTCGGAGGGAGTTTTAAGCCCTCCTACACTCAGCACATACTTTTTCTGTTTATTTAAAAAACTCAAATGGTTTCTGTTGATTTCGCAACTTCTTTAACACCGGCTAAGTGGAATTTTGGTGGACCTCGATTTAACGTTGCTTTCGAACCGCAAACTCGCAACAAAAAAAAAAAACCTTGCACATTGTTTCCTCATTATTTTTCGCTTTTTACAAAGTTTCCTCTCGGAGGAAGAAAAAAGTATGTTATTCAATTTTGGCTTCCTCATAGAGGAAGCTTTGTAAAAAAGCGAAAAATAATGAGGAAGCAATGTGCAAAGTTCTACTTTGCATCCTTTTTTAAATTAGATAAATAAACATGTTGTGAATTCGCTTTTTTTATTTCGTTATTTCGGTATTATTAGAGCGTTTTCGAAAGTAAATGAGATAACGTATATTATTAAAAATAATTCAACATTCCATAAAATCGCAATTTTCATACCGTTTGTCACTAAATTATACATATATAATGGCTGAATATTATTTCATTTATATACAAAATTTGAGCTCGCTATTTCAAGTTTTGCAAAAGTTACAATAGAGCGATAATGTCAATTTTTTTAAAAATTCTAAATTCCATAAAATCTGAACCACTTTACCGATTCGAGCCAAATTCAATACCAAACAGTATTGAGTGCACCTACTCTTATAACCAACTATTTAGCAAAATAGACTAAATTTTACGGAAGTTAGAGCGACCACGTCCTTTTTTAAAAAAATTCAAAACGGCATAAAATCGAAATTTTCGCACAGATTTTGTCGAAAATTTGAGCGCGATATACAAAACCGTTCTTGAGTTGTCGGCGTTCGAATTTTCGGAGTTGAATACATACACACACACACACATCTACATACATACATACGAGCATTTTTTCTAGATCACTTTTCTGGATGTTTTAGACAATTCTAAGTGTCCTAACATAAAAATTTCGAATTTTTTTTTTTTTATGAAAACAAAGCTTCCTCTATGAGGAAGCAAAAAACACTTAGAAAAAATGCATTGATACTCTTCCGGAATCTCATCCCTTGCATAAATTTATTTACAATTATTATTTAAAATGAATTTTCCTGGTATTTGTACGTAGATTTTTATCGAATATTTCTCCACTCGCAAACTACCTTAATTCGTATGCGATGGAATTTTTGGTCAGTAATGAATGTGTGAAGAACCTTCAAATAATTTGTAAAATCTTCTGAGTTATCGGCGTTCGAATTTTCGGAGTTGTATACATACATACACACACACACACACAGACATACATACATACGGGCATTTTTTTCTAGATCACTTTTCTGGACGTTTTAGACAATTCTAAGTGACCTGACATAAAAATCTCGAAAAATTTTTTTTTTAATGAAACCAAAGCTTCCTCTATGAGGAAGCAAAAAACACTTAGAAAAAATGCATTGATACTCTTCCGGAATCTCATCCCTTGCATAAATTTATTTAAAATTATTATTTAAAATGAATTTTCCTGGTATTTGTACGTAGATTTTTATCGAATATTTGTCCACTCGCAAACTACCTTAATTCGTATGCGATGGAATTTTTGGTCAGTAATGAATGTGTGAAGAACCTTAAAATAATTTGTAAAATCTTTGAGACCAAGATAGTTACGCCTTAGCGTGTTAAGTTACATGTTGTTAAGCGGAAATAATCGGTTAGTTATCTGTCCCGAATATAAGATGATGGACATTATCAGTAGCAGCAGAAGCAGAATAATAACTGAACAAGGTAGGAGGCACGTGGGAATCTCTCTTCCCGGACGTAGGTATCCATGTAATACACGATTATTACGTGCATCCTTGCAAATTTTCACCGGTGGTAGGTTTGCTAATGCGCTCATGTGCACACGCTGCCCGAACAATATATGCAGACGTTGCAAACAAACAATTCCCCACCACCATTCTGAACAACGGATATATTTTGGCTTAATAATACCGCGGTCAGTAGATGTAAGATAGTTATAATTAGGCGTGCATTCGGTCTAGCAATAAGCAGGTTACCCATGTGAACTTCCCTCACGCGCATTTTCGGGTGTGACGGCGATAAGGTGCGGTTATGACTATATTTAAGGTTTTAGGGAGTAGCGAGAGATTATTTTGTAAAGTTGGCAAGTAAATTTTTTCTCAAACATGAACCACAAAAAAGTTGCACATGGAAATACTGAATATATTGAAATATTGAAATTGTGAATATAATATATTTATTATATTATATTATATTTTAATATTATATATAATATTGAAATTGTGAATATAATATATTTATTATATTCACAATTTCAATATTTCAATATATTCAATACTGACTATATTGAAAAAAAAGTTGTACATGGAAATACTTCCATGTGCAACTTTTGTGCACATGGAAACTTTTTTGAAATTGTTTTGTCATATAATTTCAAGAATTTTGATGTGGAGCCTTTTTCATGTGGACGTCAAACTTGCACCATGAGAAAAACGTGATGGTTTAATTAAGAAACAAATCTATTTTTAATTTTTTTTTTTGTAATGATATTTATTTGAAACTCTATAATTTAGATATTATTATAATTTACTTTTAATTAATATTTATCTGAGTGTAATTAATACACTTTTCTGTACTAAAATTAAAATATGATTTGTACAGAGTTTCAAAAAGCAATTGATATTAATTAAGCTTTACATGGTTTCACATGTTATAAATTGTTAATTTAACGAATGTTAATTAAACGTATGCAGATTCGTTACGACTCGGCAATGAAATTTTAATAAATTTGGAAATCGATTAAGAGAAATTTAATTTTTTCTATTTTTTATAAATGAACATTTTTTTTATCTTCTATTTTCATTAACCAATTTTTTTTCACTGCATTTCTTAAAATATGTAAAAAATTGCGACAGCTACAAAGCGAACAGACGTTTTTTCGAAAAATTTACTTTTTTTTCATATCGATATTTTTATGTCAACAAATTCAAAATGGACAAAAAAATCCAGAAAAATGATTTCGAAAAAATATGTCGATGTGGAATTAAGCTGAAATTTGGTATGCGAGTATAAAATTTATGCTCCTTTGCTTGTTCTAATGTGCGGAATAATTGAACCTGATCAGATTTTATGAGACTTATGAGTCTCATTTTAAAGCCTCATAAAATCTGACCAGGTTCAATTATTATTTAAGTCTTATTTTAACGTCTCGTAAAATCTGATCATGTTCAATTATTCCGAATATTAGAACATGCAAAGGAGCATAAATTTAATACTCGTGTGTACATATACACCATTTTTCTCGATGATTTTCGACAATTTTCATTATGTTGATATAAAAATTTCGAATTTTTTAAATTCCCGAAAACAAATCACATCCTCATGAAGGAAGCTTTGTTTTCTCCTGTAGAGTTGCTCGATCATTAAATGATTAATACTTCCGATTTTTAAATACACTGTTAGAAAAGATTGGGAGTTTTTATTCATAAACTCGTCATCGTAATTTAATATACAATTTTGGCATAAAATTCATGTACTTTTCCAGTAAAATTAAAGCAAATTATAAAAATTCAAGTACTTTTACTGTAAAATAAAGTAAATTATTGAATTTGCTGTACCATATATCAATTTTACATTATACTTGTATACTGAATTTAATATACTAGTTTATGAATAAAAACTTCCAGTAAAAGCAGAGTTGTAAATCCCCATTAATTCATGAGATATAGTTTACAGTACAATTTGTTTTGTAATTATGATTTCATAATAATAATATGTAGTGATTATAAAATAGCGTGTAAAAATTTGAGTAGCTGAAAAAAATACTAATTTTCGCTTTAATATTGCTAGAAATAGTGGAAAAAATGGAAGAAATAAGTAATGCATTACTTATTTTTTTCGATTTTTTCAAAAGGATTACCGTAAATTTTAATTGAAAAACAAGGATGCGAAGTAGAACCTTGCACATTGCTTCCTCATTATTTTTCGCGTTCTACAAAGCTATCTCTATGAGGAAGTATGTTATTCAATTCTTGGCTTCCTCATAGAGGAAGCTTTGTAAAGCGCGAAAAATAGTGAGGAAGCAATGTGCAAGGTTCTACTTTGCATCCTTGTTTTAATTAGATAAATATACATGTTGTGGATTCGCTTTTTCTATTTCGTTATTACGTTATTTCGTGATTATTAGAGCGTTTCCGAAAGTGAATGTGATAATGTATATTTTAAAAAATAATTCAACATTCCATAAAATCAAAAATTTCATACCGTTCGTCACTAAATTATACATATATAATGGCTGAATATTGTTTCATTTATATACAAAATTTGAGCTCGCTAACTTAAGTTTTGCAAAAGTTACAATAGAGCGATAATGTCAATTTTTTGAAAAATTCAAAACATCATAAAATTTTAACGGTTCAACCGATCTTAACCAAATTCAATAGCGATCACCGGCGTATGAAAGCTCAAATTCATACCAATTTTAAGATCAATATCTCGAAAATTGAAAAAGTTATAGCGTAAACAGACATTCTTCAAAAAATTTAAAAACGCGTAATAATTTAACGATGAAGTGGATTTTAACAAAAATCTGTATGAACGATGAGGCTTAATCCCTCTATCTATGGTCCAAATTTCAGCTTGATATCTCAAGGCATTCTCGAGTTATAAAGGTTTACATTTTTCAATCGTGTAACATACGCACATACACACACACATACAGACATTTTTTCTAAATCACTTTTCTCGACGATTTGGCCCATTCTGAGTGTACTGACATGAAAATCTCGAAAAAAAAAAATTTTCATGAAAACAAAGCTTCCTCTATGAGGAAGCAATATGTAGTGATTATAAAATAGAGTGTAAACATTTGAATAGCTGAAAAAAATACTAATTTTCGCTTTAATATTGCAAGAAATAGTGGAAAAAATGGAAGAAATAAGTAATGCATTACATTCTTAATGCATTACTTTTTTTTCCATTTTTTCAAAAAGATTATCGTAAATTTTTATTGAAAAATAATAATTTTTGCAGCCATTCCAAAGTTTAATCATCGTATTACAATCACTACATGTTATCATTATAAAATCATAATTATAGAGCTGATCGTATCATCATCATTATTTCTATAAGTATTAGGCATTTACAACTCTGAGTAAAAGTACACTAAATTTCAAGTAGATTTTTTTTTTTACAGTGTGTGACTCAATATGCCCCGGTCACCCCCACTACAAAAATTGCGCTGCTGCAATTTCGAAGCGAGTCTGAACTGCTCCCTAATAGCGACCGAACCGTTAAGACTCCTTCGCGTATGTATTGCACGGTACGATGCACTTTTTTGTGGGTATATTTGGGCTGTGAAACAGACAAAGTCAAAATGAACGACGAGCAGTAGAAACAGACAGACAGACAGACGAGCCGTCGAGCATGCAGCGATGACTGTCGACCCTACTAACATCACGCGGGCGACACACGATATACATACCGTATATAGCATAATTAAATTCGTGCTCGCTAGGCACACGTTCGGGGGAACGATGCAAATAGCGCATTTTATTATTTATGTACCTACTTTGTTTACTAAAATTACGTATTCGCGTTGTAATTATTGCGTTCCGGTCAACGCTGAGCCTGTTATTTCAATGTTTTTGCATGAAGCACAATTCCGCACACTCTTCTGCCGTTCACTCGATTTGTACCGTGCTGATCGTATAGACTGTTGACGAGAGTGCGCACGGGTTCGAAATGTTATTAATGCTGCGGTACCTGACAAACAAAAATGATTAGTATTTATCGTCAGCGATTTCCGTTTACGCGAATCTCCCTCTCCCTCTCTTAATTTTACCTCCGTGGTGTTGCATAGTACTCGTCAATATTTCGGCTCGTTTGTATACATACGTTACTCCCGCTTTGGCATTGCACATACATACGGTATTTAACCCTGTTATGTTTGCCGACGAAAATTTTTCATCGCTACTAATTTGATAGCATTTGCTATTAGGCTGTTTCATTTTTTTTCAACTTTTAATCCTGTTTTCGACTCTCACTCTATGCAGATGCGAAACAAAAAAAAAATCCACTTATGAGGGGAAACAAATTAATTCTCTTTTTTTTTACTTTCAATAATTACACATAATTAATAATACAAAATTATTGCGAAATTAAAAACATTGAAAACGAAATCACAAAAATAAGCACACGAAAAAAAAGTAAGCTGCAAAAGAAAATGTAATACGTTGATGAGAATTTTGGAAAAAGAATTAAAATCGCTAAATTTTAAATTCAACTATGGCGGAAAATTGTTTGATGTGTATATCGCTGATAACAAAATTAATGTTGACACGAAATCCATAACAGAAAGTGCGAAATTCGCATAAAAAGAAACAGGAATAGAAAAAATATAATTTTTCTCACAATTAATATATAAGGTAAACGCCCCGGTACCCAACCATGTACCAGTCTCCAACCACTGACACGAATATTGACTAAAATTAAGAAATTATGAATATGAAATAAATAAATAACTAGTGCTACCATTTTTGCAATTCTTTATGTCTGCATAGGCCAATAATAAAAATAGTCATTAATTTTTTTATTGACGTTTTTAAAAGATATTGTGCACTGCAGACGCCGCTCAGAGGATCGGCGCATATCTTTTAGCCAATTCGTTAAGAATTGGCGTAACGTTGTTAAGATTATGACGCTGTTATTTTCACGATTTCCACAATAATTCGTGGCTTGTGGTATTCGCGAATAAATAGACTTTATAAATCTTCCATTAAAATTTGCGAAAAACCACTGCTAAGTCGTCAGTTTCCATGGTTGGCTATTGGGGCGCATCCGCAGTATGCTGTACCGATATCCAACCGCGGCCTATTCCCGGCCAACACAAACTCAGCGAACATAACCTCTATGGCAAGTTGATGCCGGTTGCACGTCACGGTGAGCCTTTTTATTAGTTATTATTTATCATAAATTATCCCAAACGTTGCGTGTAATTTAAGAAATAAAATGAAGTTTCAACGAATCGCATAGCCTCGTATCGGCGGGTGGTTGCGTATAGGGGCATGCTTGGTCGGGTATTTAGACATTACCTGAAATCGGTGGTCGGGTACTAGTCCATCGACTTTCTCAATTGTTTCCTAACTTTAACAAAAAACTATACCCCTGACATGAATTAATGGATGCTTTTCGAAAAGTAGAAAAGCTAAGCTTTGCATTAGTTATGGTTACAATTATAGAAAGGTCATTTTAGTATAAGAAATATAACTTTACAGTTTCCTGTTCTCTAAGATGGCCGGCTATTGGGGCGTTTACCTTACATGAAATAATTTTTGCCATACACATTGAAAATCTAATGAAAAATCACTCTTTGGTATTGAAAAAACTTGACGCATGATTTACGAAATAAATTCAGAAACGTTGTTTGTGTATACCATTTTTTAAACAATGTCCGAAATGGAACAATTAAATTGCAGTGGTTTTTTTTCGACACACAAATTGAAGATAGAGTTATAAATATTTCTCATAAACGAATCACGAAATTGAGCTTTCAAAGTAACTTATATTATCTCGTGTGACCATTTTTTTTTCTTCCACAAAAATTTTACTGATTTACCTCTTATTTTTTTAGTAACGTTTTTCGTGACTCCCGATATCGCAAAGATCACTGGACAGTATTGGTATTACGCGACCGATTCGCTAAATTTATATAATTTACAAATTGCTTTTAATCCTGTTTTCGACTCTCACTCTATACAGATGCGAAGCAAAAAAAATCCACTTATGAGGGGAAACAAATTAATTCTCGTTTTTTTGATATTCAATAATTACACATTATTAATAATGAAAAATTATTGCGAAATTAAAAACATTGAAAACGAAATCATAAAAATGAGCAAACGAAAAAAAAGTAAGCTGCAAAAAAAAATGTAATACTTTGATGAGAATTTTGGAAAAAGAATTAAAATTGCTAAATTTTAAATTCAACTATGGTGGAGAATTGTTTGATGTATATATCGCTGATAATAAAATTAATGTTGACACAAAATCCATAACAAAAAGTGCGAATTTCGCATTAAAAAAAAATGAACAGTAAACGTATAACTTTTCTCATAATTAATATATACATCAAATAATTTTTGCCATACACATTGAAAATCTAATGAAAAGTCACTCTTTCGTATTGAAAAAACTTGACGCATGATTTATGAAATAAATTCAGAAACGTTGTTTGCGTATACAATTTTTTTAAACGATGTCCGAAATGGAACAATTAAATGGCACTGGTTTTTTTCGGTGCACAAATTGAAGATAGAGTTATAAATATTGCTCATAAACGAATCACGAAATTGAGCTTTCAAAGTAACTTATATTATCTCGTGTGACCATTTTTTTTTTCATCGACAAAAATTTTACTGATTTACTTCTTATTTTTTTAGTAACGTTTTTCGTGACTCCCGATACCGCAAAGATCACTGAACAGTGCTTTTAATCCTGTTTTCGACTCTCACTCTAAGCAGATGCGAAGCAAAAAAAAATCCACTTATGAGGGGTTGAAATAAATCAATTCTCGTTTTTTTTACATTCAATAATTACACATAATTAATAATAAAAAATTATTGCGAAATTAAAAACATTGAAAACGAAATGATAAAAATGAGCACACGAAAAAAAGGTAAGCTGCAAATAATATAATACGTTCATAAGAATTTTGGAAAAAGAATTAAAATTGCTTAATTTTAAATTCATCTATGGTGGAAATTTGTTTGATGTATACATCGCTGATAACAAAATTAATGTTGACAAGAAATCCATAACAGAAAGTGCGAATTACTCATAAAAAGAAACAGGAAAAGAAAAAATATAATTTTTGCCATACACATTGAAAATCTAATGAAAAGTCACTCTTTTTGGTATTGAAAAAATTTGACGAATAATTTATTAAATAAATTCAGAGACGTTGCTTGCGTATACAATTTTTTTAAACGATGTGCGAAATGGAACAATTAAATGGCACTGGTTTTTTTCGGTGCACAAATTGAAGATAGAGTTATAAATATTTCTCATAAACGAATCACGAAATTGAGCTTTCAAAGTAACTTATATTATCGCGTGTGACCATTTTTTTTTTTTTTTCATTCACTGTGCTGCCCGATTTACCTCCAAGTATCGGAGATTGGTTTTATGTCCATCCGCACTTATCTTGGACAGCACACGTGATATAATGTCCGGAGCAGTGGCAGTAGCACTAGCAGCGTCGAGGTATGGTACCAAAATTACAATATCTCCACGTAATACTTGTGCTTTACTCGATTAAAACGTCAATCTACGGCGAAGCAATTATTGACGACAAAACACGTTGAATTTTAATATCATTTTTCCTTTTCCATCGTTAACCGAAACCGCTACAAAACCCATACTCACAATTTCTGTAATAACAATGATAATATTCGGTATTTATAAATTTATCATGATTTCCTGAATACTTCGCGTTCTTGATTATTCGCTACGTTTCTCGTTTATTATTTTCATCTGATTACCTCTCCGATATTGCAATTGTTCATTCGCAGCCCGATAACAGAGCCACGACCCAACCACTATCGATTTGCAGCTATCATTTCGGCGCAGGGATCAATGAACACGAAATATGCGCGAGCAGAATCGGCAATTTGTAAATTATATAAATTTAGCGAATCGGTCGCGTAATACCGATACTGTTCAGTGATCTTTGCGGTACGTATCGGGAGTCACGAAAAACGTTACTAAAAAAAATACGAGGTAAATCAGTGAAATTTTTGTCGACGAAAAAAAAAAATGGTCACTTCGTCGTGTGTTTGAGAGAACAAGAGAACGACGTTCTCGGCTTTCGTCCGGGCTAACCCAGGCGTGACAATGAAGTACAGATGTAACGAGTATGTCTTTCGCGTCGTTTCGAGCGCTTGTTCGACTCGTGTCTGGCATGTCTCTTCTCTCATTATAATTCCTGTGGCGTTCCCCCACAGTCCGAGGACATTCTGTCGTCTGGTCCGTCTGCTCTTGCGCTTGTCTTCTCAGGATCCTCTATGCTAGATGGGATATAGGATATATCTGCTCGAAAAAATTATTTTTTTTACCCTAAACATGAGATTTTTTTTAGGAATGATATTTGTATCTATTACTTTTGAACTCGCTCTGTTTTTGCTTCCTCGTAGAGGAAGCTTTGTTTTCATGAAAAAATTTTTTTTCGAGATTTTCATGTCAGTATCCTCAGAATGTGTCAAAACGTCGAGAAAAGTGATTTAGAAAAAATGTCTGTATGTGTGTATGTGTGTGTGTGTGTGTGTGTATGTGTGTATGTTGCACGATCGAAAAATGTAAACCTTTATAACTCGAGAATGCCTTGAGATATCAAGTTGAAATTTGGACCATAGATAGAGGGATCAAGCCTCATCGTTCATACAGATTTTTGTTAAAATCCACTTCATCGTTAAATTATTACGCGTTTTTAAATTTTTTGAAAAATGTCTGTTTACGCGATAATTCTTTCAATTTTCGAGATATTGATCTTAAAATTGGTATGAATGTGAGCTTTCATACGCCGGTGATCGCTATTGAATTTGGTTAAGATCGGTTGAATCGTTAAAATTTTATGATGTGTTGAATTTTTCAAAAAATTGACATTATCGCTCTATTGTAACTTTTGCAAAACTTAAGATAGCGAGCTCAAATTTTGTATATAAATGAAACAATATGCAGCCATTGGATATGTATAATTTAGTGACGGACGGTATGAAATTTTTGATTTTATGGAATGTTGAATTATTTTTAAAAATATACATTATCACATTCACTTTCGGAAACGCTCTAATAATCACGAAATAACGTAATAACGAAATAGAAAAAGCGAATCCACAACATGTATATTTATCTAATTAAAACAAGGATGCAAAGTAGAACCTTGCACATTGCTTCCTTATTATTTTTCTCGTTTTACAAAGCTTCCTCAATGAGGAAGCCAAAAATTGAATAACATACTTCCTCATAGAGGTAGCTTTGTAAGAAGCGAAAAATAATGAGGAAGCAATTTTCAAGATTCTACTTTGCATCCTTATTTAAATTTATTGCATAAATTATTATTAGTGATTTTTTTTAGAATATTATGTCATATATGAAAAAAAGGACGTGAATATTTTATTGACAATAATTAAGAGACCTTGTCTATTTATTTTGGATACCCAAGTCAAAAAATTCTATATAGTCTGACATATGGAATTGGGCATATATAGTCTGTACAAACTCTATACAATGTATATGCAATTTATATGTAAGATCACCTGTGAAGTTGGATTTATGTATAAATTATATATAGATTATATATAGAGCTTATGCAAACTATATATGCCCATTTCTATGTTCAAAACTATACATATTTTTTATATACTCTATATATAATCTTTTTACTTGGGTATACATTATCAAAAAATTATTCGTTAGATTGAACTTAAAAATTTGGTTATTGTTTGATTTGTAATCATTATTTTTAGAGAACTCCGTTCATTTGTTTCATCAATAATAGAACATTAATATTCTTTTTAGTGTTTTCACATTTTTCCATAGAATTTTCGGGTTATCAACAGAAAATTTGTCAATTTTGGTAGAAAAATAAGAAATGTAACATTTTCCAATTTTTGCTTTTGCGACTTGAAAAATAAAAAAAAAATTTTAAATTCAGCAGATTCTAATATATCATATGGTATTTTAAAAATTTATTAATTACGAAGAGAACAAAATTTATTTCCCGTTGGATACGAATTTGCTATTTACTTGATCAGGAAATAAAAAAATTTCATAAAGTGATTAAAAAAGTGTTACGAGAAATTACAATTTTTTAATTGTGATTCACAATAAAATAAGAGCTTAACACTACCAGAATTATAAGACCCCATCACTTAATGAGGGAAACATTAACGTTCCAATTAATTAAATAATTCCATAATAATCAATCGCGCTGCTTATATAAAACTGATTGAATATTTGAATAACTACAACAAAAAAATTAACTAGTGATCAAATTTCAAGTAAAATTGTGAAAATAAACTGTACGGTTCACCACCAATTTTTCAATAATATTTCCATAACATAAAAAAAATGTAGATGTTGCAAAATAATCACTATAAAGACAAGGATCCCATAAATGAACACCAAATTAAATAATACAGACCTTCAACCCTGAATGTCACATTGAAGTCGCAAAAAAAACATCAATATACTTATGCGCGAAAAAAATTCCTACAAACGAAAATACACTAGTAGACGATACACTGAGAGAAAAATCTGGTAATTTAAAAAAAATATAGTTAGACTAGAATCTACGCATCGGAAATAGAATTTCTTGTTTGGATGTCGACCTACAAGACTTCCATTTATCTTAAATAAATTTTTTTATTTGTAATTAATATACTTATTGAATAGTAAATATATTCAAATCTAAGAAATATTTATTTGGGTCTACAGTTATATAAATGTTGATTAAAAAAAAAAAAAATTATTGGGATATTCCTTACTATCCCTTAGAAGCTCAGAAACTGCTTCCCGCTCAGCAGTTGGCGCGCAAACCAGTGCGCGGCTAAGCGGTCACCCATCCAAGTTATGACCTCAAATAATGCTGCTTAACTCTGGGGTCCGTCGAAGCCACAAAGCGACTGCGCGTCCACTGCTGCCGATTTAAAGGATATATAATTTTTATATAAATATACGACAAGAATTAAATCAAATCGATAAATGTTGCATGTTGATAATTGGATTGATGTTGATGTTGATATTGGATTATAAGATAGTTCTAACTGATTTTATTTAAAAATATCTAATACATGTATTTGGTCGTTTTAACTAGATCTTTTTTCCGGATGAAGAAAGTATTCAGTAGCAATAAATAAAATATATTTTTAGTATCCGCTGCACAGTGAAAGTTGATTCAAATAAATAAATATGTCGGAAATAAAAAAAAATTGAAAAATTGAATGAAATATATATTTGTTGCAGGGAAAATAAATTTTCGTTGACTGAAATAATTAAATGTAGAATAGATTCAATGAAACCTTCTTACCAGCTCAAAATTTCGAAACCTATTTTTTCCTGAAGTACGCGGCAGATAAAGCTCAAATTTCGTGAGTATGTAAGGAAGTACGGCAGAAATAGGATAAGCTTCTGGTTTCTCGAAACTCGAAGCCGTTCGTTCGGGAGAACCGGAAAACAAAAAAGTGAGGTTAAGTGCGAGAGAGAGATCAATGAAAACGTTTCTTTGAACCAATGAAAACGTCTCTTTAAATCAACAAAATTGTTTCTTTATTATATGCTCACTAAGTAAATCTTTATATACAGGCAATAAAATGTTCTCTTTGAAATTCAAATGCGCTATTTCATTGAAATCAAAGAAATATTTCGTTGAAATCAATGAAAAAAAAATCAATCCACCCATTTCTTTGGCGTCAATGAAATCTTTTCTCTCGGTGTACAAATTCGTCTCTCAGCTAATTTTTTCGTCTACGAACTCACCACGAAATGTACCTGCGCGGCAAGTAGATACGGATCTTCAAGCGCAGTAGTTACAGTCCCCAGTAGTAGCGGCAGCGGAAGCAGCAGCAGCAGCAGCAGAAGTAGTAGTAGTAGTAGTAGTAGAAGAGGGCTCATTTCGTCCAAAAACCGTAGCAGCATGTGTGAGAGTGCGGGCGGCAGGATGCGACGAAACAATCGCCACAGGGTTAGAGGATGAAGCAAAATAATAATAATAAAAATTAAAAAAAAATAAAAAACGCAAAATTCAGAGCGTGTTCACAGGCCCATAACGCACAGTGCAACGACCACTTATTTGGACGTCAGACATGCACAATATTTAAGACAAAATTTCGCGTATTTTATTAATGACTCACAAGAACCTCAACCCAGAGTCTTTGTGTATACACGAAGATATACATTTTTCCTGGTAACGCGGGATGTTCACAGCCAATGCAGCAGCAAGCGTTAAAAAAATCTATTCGCAAACTCGTATGTCGATAAACGTTTGCATAGTCGTTTCTTTTTATCGGGGATCAAGAACCTCTTAAATTTTGTCTGGAGTTTACAGAAGCCGGAAACCTCTCTGTTGCACAGAGCTGCCCACAGACCGTCACATGTACACTCACATATTTAATCATATACATACTCACACACATTTACGACACAAATGTGGAATCGTCGAAGGTTCTTCTTTTCGCAGTGCTATTTCTTTCTCAAATCAAACATTCCGGAAATAAAGTTTTGGGGCATCCTGTATATTGCCAGTTGCCGGTGCATTTTCTGTTGGCTTATGTTGCGGGGGCAAAGCACGCAACGTTCAAGCATACATGGTGTATTAGGTAGTATAGTATATACTAGTACACGATGTACTTATACATAGAGAAGAAAAGAGTGTGGGTTACACGTGCGGATTTTGCGCGTACGTTCGCCTCGTCCACGCTGCAACTGCTGCTGCTGCTGCTTGTGCTGCTGCACGCACGGTGGTCACGCATTGTGGAGAGAAATTTGGCCCTAGAGATTGAGGCCATTGCACCTAAAAACCCTCGATGAACGAGACGAGTTTCGCGAACGGGCAATGTGCACTGCACTGTAGTAAAAACGGCCCCGAGCCAAAGGAACGTATATACCGAGGAGTGAAAAGAGTTAAGGGATCCTACAGTGCCTTCTCTTACACTTACGGATTTTTCATTCAGCATGTATCTCATTATACTCTCTGGCATTTCTAAGGAATATCTTATCTGCTTCGCCATATGCTTCACTTATTGTCTTTGTATTTTTTTAAATAAAGTTGTTTTTATTGTTATAAAAAAAAATTTCGTTAAAACTTATTGTTTTTGTATTTTTTGTATGATATTTTTTATTATGATAAAAAAAAACTTTGTTAAAAAAATAAGCGTTGTCTTAATATTTATTGTTGTGTTCATTCTTGTGACATTTTTGAAGAGCAACTATTTGTAACGTCCAATCACTAAATAAAAATCGCATAAACATCTCAGTTAAAAAAAAATTATTTGCATAATTTCTAATACAATTATTGGGTCAAATCCATGTTATATGTATTTTATATGTATTTTTTTTTAACAAAGTTTTTTTATCATAATAAAAGAAAAACTTTGTTAAAAAAAATACAAAAATAATAAGTTGAGCACATGGTCCAATTTTTTTTATCATAATAAAAAAAATACTTAGTTAAAAAAAATGCAAAGACAATAAGTTAAGCACATGATCAAATTTATGTTATATGTAACATGGATTTGACGCAATAATTGTATTAGAAATTATGTAAAATATTTTTTTAAAACTGAGATGGTTATGGGATTGTTATTTAGTGATTGGACATTACAAATAGTTGCTCTTTTAAAAATAGTACAAGAATGAACACAAAAATAAATATTAAGACTACGCTTGACGACGTTTGGACTTGGAATTTTAAGTTTTGATCAAAATTACTTGACCAGTTTCAATCAAACAACCTTAAACGCACTTGTACTCATGAAGAATTATTTAGATAAATAGCCGAACTTTTGCGAAACGTCGACAGTTTAAAAATGATGTAGAATCTAAAGTTTTGCATACCACAAAAACCGCAACGTTTTTTGATTCTCGAATTTTTGAAACCGGAAATACACATATGTATAGGCATACGGACATTTTTTGTAGTCTACTTGAAGTTTTGTAACTTGAAAATTGATTAAAAGGAAATTTCCTCTGTGCACTGAGAGAAATTAAGATGGTCCTGGTAACTATTAAGTGATAATTATATTTTATTAGTTCAGGTAACTATTTTCGTAGTTACATTAACAGTAACATAGTTACGGTAACAGTGAGGAGAGTTAACGTAACTATGAAAATAGTCACGAGGACTAATAAAATATAATTATCCCTGAATAGTTGCCAGGACCATCTCAATTTCTCTCAGTGTGAGGAAGAAAAAAATTTAATAAAAACCTAAATGTTTCATGAATCGTGTCTATTGAGAATCATAGAATTGATTTCAATTTTTTTAAATAATATATTGCTCTAGAGAAAATTTACATAAGATGATAATATATCTGAGCTATATTTGATTTAAATTAATTCTATTTCGTACAAACAGATACGTACTTAATACAACTGAGCCATTTTTTGTGCAAAATTCCCCTTTACTTTGTAACAGTCGAGTTGACATCCCATTCGCTGAGACTCTTATCCGCTTAACTAAATTGTTCTTAGATATTGAACACTTTCCTGACTTAACAATAATAAAAAATTAATACATGTATTAAATAATCAACTTTAACACTCTTTTTTTGTGCGAATCCATTTTTCTTTCATTAAATACAAATGTCCGATGAATTCCTTACACTTTTTCCTTAGTTGTCACAATTTTCCAGAATTAAGAAAAAAAATGATGTGTCGAAAAATAATTTTTTTCTAGATAGCGAATTTCTTTGTCAATTAAAGCATCAATTCTACAAAAACTCTTTTCTCTCGTCCAATTTTAGATCCAATCCCGAATTTAACGGACGAAATTAATTGACAAAAAGAGAAAACGGGATGCGAACAAAGATTCCATTGTTAAAATTCGTGCGTTTAGCTCCGGAGTTGTTTACATCGATTCGAAACGGTTTCGAACCGTACGTAAAAGCGTAGATTCTAATTGGCTAAGTCAAGTCAAAAGGCCAATGCACCGTAGGACAGAGCACATTGAATACAACAAGAGAAGCGAATTGAGAAAAAAAGTAGAGAACAAAAAAGAAGAAGAAGAAGAAGAACAGGAGCTCTAAGAAACTAAGAGTAAAAGAGGAAGCAGTGAGAAGAAGAGACTAAGAGCAAGAGAAGGTAATGGTGGTGGCGGCTCAGTGTGTAGGATGAGGTGGGGTTGCAGAGTGGGCCTTTCGTGGGCAGGTGGTCCACCTCGGCTCAAAGAACTTTTTCAGGGGCGTTGATCCGCGACAACTACGACGACAACGACGACGACGACGACGAAGCTGTGCGAGAAAGCGCGTGCAGCTTCGTCTGCAGCAGCAAGCAACAGCAATAGCCATGAAGAGGCTCAACGAATAATAAAATTCGGCGTAGTAGCTTTGTCAGTCGATGAAAAAGTATGAAGACTGGCGTGAATCAGTCAGATACATATGTTATATACTATATATCTGCATATATGTATGTATTTCTTTTTTTATTGGTGTAGTGTTATATGTGAAAGCTGGAAGTTGGTGTGAAACTCACGAAAGGATAGTACCAAGTGACTGTACTACAAGAGGAGGCAATACAGGCAGTGGCGTCGGTTATTTGTGCTTCGAGGGCAACGCGAAACCGTTGAGAATTAGCAGCAGTCCTGGCGCACTGTGCACGACTTGAACGTGGTTATTGCACACGAGGCTCTATCATGCTCGAGAGCATCGACTCCCTCTGCATGTTTCGTGAGCGGGTGGGCTTGGTTGGTGCGTTGCACACGGGCAATACACGAAATATTCAGGGAATCGATTATTGTTGTAACAGGAAGTCCGATGGTTTTCACGTTCTGTTGATAACGGTATTGTAATAGCGAATCAGTGGCAGGAAAGATGTTGTATGAGATTTTAAAACGATAGAGACATTTTCTGGAGATCTATGGATCGTTTATTAATGGGATTGCAAATAAAGATTTGAATTTTATTGGCAGTTATGAATATATTTTTTGGTGCTATTTTTTTAGGTAGGTTGGCAGATGTTCCGCCCATATGGAAATAAAGTATATAAAAGATGTACCCTAGATAAACGAGATATATCTTTCCCAAAAATTATATATGTCGGATATATTTTTGTATATATTTCTTTTTCATGGGGCAGTAAAAATGGTAAGGAGATTATATGGAATGTTTGATTGTGGCAACTACGTTTTCGATTTGCTGTACACAATGTCTTAAAAATTAGTTGCCTCAACCATATCGAATAGTAACATCAACTATTCACGATTAGTTCTCGCAAGATTACTGAGGTTAACCAATAAAATCGTTGGGACCACCACTCGAATAGTTCGAACTACCATTCGAATCGTTTGAGTTGTAAGGGAAATAGAATGCACTACCACACACACTGAGAGAAAATGATGGTACTAGTAACTAGACACGGAAAAAAAAATTTGGTTGTGGCAACTACGTTTTCGATTTGCTGTACACAATGTCTAAAAAATTAGTTGCCTCAACCATATCGAATAGTAACCTCAACTATTCATGATTAGTTCTCGATTGGATTAGTTAGGTTAACTAATACAATCGTTGGGACTACCACTCGAATCGTCGGTATTATCATTCGAATCGTTGGTATTACCATTTGAGTTGTTAGGGAAATAGAATAATCGATTGGTTGTGTCAATTCATTTCTTGGTTATGGCAACTCATCTTCCTTTTCCGTGTAAAGTGACCACTATTAATTTTTAGTTCGTACGATCAATTTTTTAATAGTTGTCACAACGATAAAATGGTTATTATAACTATCAAGTAGCTACCATAACGATTTTCATAGTTGCATGGAATAAAAATGAATAGTTGTCACTTTATAGTTAACTGTACTACTACGATTTCTCTGAGTGTACCATTTGAATTGTAAGAGAAATAGAATAATCGATTGGTTGTGTCAAATCATTTTTTGGTTATGGCAACTAATTTTTTCTTTCAGTGTAGGTAGAAATTAGTAACATCATATCATAGGACAATCATCGTGTATTTTGACAGTAATTTTTAATGAACGAAATATTTAGGGAATCGGTTATTGTCATAACAAGAAGACCGCGATTTTCACGTTCTGTTGATAATGACATTGCAATAGCGAATTAGTGACAGGAACGATGGTATATGAGATTTAGCACGATAGAGACATGTTCTGGAGATCTATGGATCATTTATAAATGGGATTGCAATGAAAGATTAGATTTTATTGGCAATTATGAAGATTTTATTGGGTGCTATTTTTTTTTAGGTTACTTTTATTGCTATTACAGATATTTCCAGTAAGAATGGTAACAAGATTATACGAACTCCTAGGAAGAAATTAGTAAAACCATATTATAGGACAATCGTGTATTTTTACAGTAATTTTTAATAAACGAAATATTCGGGGTATTGATTATTATTATAACAGGAAATCCGGCGATTTTCACGTTGTATTGATAATGACATTGCAATAGCGAATCAGTGACAGGAAAGATGTTGTATGAGATTTACTAAATCAGGATTTGCTTAAAAAATCAGAGGCTAGAAAAGGACTAGCTCCGAAATATATTGTTATGAATATGGGCAACATTCATACAAGTAAGACACACGATAAACTCGCTTCAACAGAAACAGACGAACTACCTAGCAACGAAACATCACAAAACTGACAGTCTCGTTCGAGATCCCAAAGCATACACACGTGACAGTCTTTATGAAATAAAATTTCCGTTTGATAATCGGTGTTTTTAGTCACGAGGATACAACAATATATTTTTTGTTGACAATTTATACCTTATATTCAAAGCATATATTTCAAAATACGCAGCAACAAGACTCTATTTATCAAGCTAATTTATTCCAACTACTTTTCGATTCCTAAATGTTGCCTTCTGGATGAAGTTGAAGCATTCCGAATATATTTCACCTTCCAGTTTGATATATTAGCTCAAAAGACAGAAATTAATACCGTAGGTGTCGGCATATCGATTATATTCGGTTTTTCCGAACTCGAATATCTCAAGAGAATCTCGTTATGATATTCGCACATCTGCCAATCATTATAATGCTAATTGCACTATCCCGTATACTTTGCAATAATTATCGGTCTGCCATTCACCGATCTAACGACTATGAGTCAATCAGACACTAGAAATACACAGGAAATTATTGAAATTATTGCAAAGCGATCACAGAATGAAACAAAATAGATACAAAATGTGATGTAATTTCGGAATGTAGTATATTATTTTTTGTAATAAGTGACACAATTCGTTACAATGTTTTATTATTACGATCCGGTTGCATATTTTATTACAGCTTCAATAATCTCCTAAAAACGAAAGTCAAAGTCCAAACTATTTCTGTCATTTGAATGTCAACTCCAAGGGTGGGGGTAAAAATAGCGAATGGCTAAAATAGTCAATTTCAAAATAAGGAACGTCTAAATATAGAATCGCCATCATTATGAAATTTGCTATTTTAGCCATTCGCTATTTTGACCATTCACCATTTTGATTGCATTTTAATAAGACTGGGAGTCAAAATAGCGAATGATCACAATAGCGAATGGCTAAAATAGCCAATTTCATAATGATGGCCATTCTATATTTAGACGTTTCATATTTTGAAATTCGCTATTTCAGCCATTCGCTATTTTGACCCGCACCCAACACCAACATAAAAAAAAGAAATTCATTCTCGAAATAAATATCTACCAAAAAGCTCGTGCAAATTCATCGAGAATGCCCGATATACATATAACAACGAGGCCTTGGAATGGTGAAACGGTCACCCGCGTTAGCCCGAAGAACGAAGACGTCGAGGGGCTTCTCGCTGGCTGCTGTAGAGAGAGTAGTTGCTTCTCCTTCTGCATCTCTCTCGACTACACTATATACGCGGCTCGTATTGCGTCCATCGTCGTAGTCGTTGCAGTTAGTAAGCGGAGACGATTGCAGCGGGCGAAGGGAATATACAAACTAAAAAAAAAAGAACGAAGCGCTCAAAAAAAAAAAAGAAAAAAAAACGTCGGAGTAGACGAGAAGAGAAAGAAGGGAACCGAAGGCAGTCGAGAGAAAGAAGGGAAGCAATAGCAGAAGCAGTAGAGGGCCAAGGAAAAAAGAACCTCGTCACCGAAAACCGCCTAGCGATTGCATTAAGTAGGTGAACGGCATGATGCTTGTGGGCTGGGCCTATGCAAGAGGATCGAACGTCTGCGGGAACGACAACTGCAACTACGAAGACGATGAGAGGAGGACGAAGCGGGGCAAGCAGCAACACCATGAAGAGTACGAAGTAGCTGAGGCGATTTGAGGGGGAAGCCAAAGAACTCAACGTGTGTGAGTCTTAGTGAGTTTATACAATGATTACACACACGAATTTCAAGTCCGGGCTATGCCATATATTTTGGCATGTAGTTGAGTAGTGAGAGGAGCGAAGAGGAAAGCCCAAGAGCAGAGAGAAGCAGCCGGAGAGCCGCGCGGGTCGAGGGCGTTAAGGGGAAGAAAGAGGGTCTAGAAATCAGGTTGTTGCACCGAAGCCGAGAGTGGGGCGTGAGCCCAAGGCCCCTGCCACTTCCCCATCACGAATTTAGGCCGTTGCACTTTTTGGCCATCCGGCCGATATGGTGGGGGCCCAAATAGGCTGATAGTCCGGGTGGGGCGACGCCAGTGATCCTCTAACTCTTTCTCTCTCGTACCCCCGGCTTTTTGAGGGGCACGGAGGGATAGTGCATTTCGGTGCAGCAGCAGCAGCAGCAGGCTATACGCCCTGGCCCCGACAGCACCAACTTGCTTGCCAGTGGAAAGAGAGGAGAGACTCTAGCAAAGAGACAGGGCCGCATGCCGACCCTCAGGATCCGATCGACGATTTCGAAGAGAATTTTTCGCAGGCTTCGTTTCAGTTCTACGGTTTTGTCTTGCCATTTTTCGATCTTAATGCTTGAATGTAACTTGAATGACTTTTTTTTGTTTATGGTAAACTCGTTACAATAGAAAATATTTCAACAAATGATTAATTAAATAGATTATTTGTTTAAATAACAAATATCCTGTTCTCCAGTAACTGTTTTCTGTGTCTAGAATTATTCATTTTGTATTCAATGAAAATCAAATATGTTTTTTTAGTAGTGTGTAAAGTTGCAACGACACGGTTAAAAAATCATCGTTATTGGAATTTTGGATTTGCAATTTTTTAGATTTGTTTTGTTACATGTAGACGGGTGAGATTTTAAAAATAATTTATGAGTCAAGAGAAATGACGTTATATATATCTCTTGGAATAAATAACGATTCTGGGAATTAATTTAACGTGTGGAATCATTATAAAATTTGCATTATCTGCATAACGCATTTAAAAAATAACATGTAAATTTTATTAACGGAAAATCCACTTAAACATTGTGGTAATTATTATTTTTACATCCTCACCGATTCTGGCGACTTAAAATTACGTATTCTTGAAAAACTGGAGACAGTTACACTTTCTCAAGTGCCAAAATTGAGGATTTCTGTTCAGAAGGAAAATTAGAATACAATAAGTTCATGAAATACTTTTAAGAAGTTATAACTAATTCGTCCAATTTATTTTTAAGTACTTAGAATAAATAATGTATCATCACTAATTGCAAAAGAATATCTGCTCCAAATTATCCATAATTACAGCCAAAGCGTAAATTTTTTCATTTCCAGAAAACAATTAATCACTATTATCTATTTTTACAAAAAATGTCAAACTTGTTCTGTTCTAATTTCCAAAGTTGTTTTCTGTAATTTTTTATAAACATTCATAAAACTGCACTTTTATGCGTTCCCACTTTTTACTGCAGTAATTTAATTTTCATTCTGCCACGCCTCGAATCCAGGATCTTTTTTTCCATTCGATTTTAGTGCCTGTGACATAATAAGTCACAATCATCTATCTACCGAATTTTCAAAATCCTTTTCTATTCCAATATCACCAATAACCGATTTTCCTCATTGTTCATCAACGTTTTACCGTAAACCGAATCCCAAATCGTCGTTTCCCCATTTTATTAGAATAAATAATATCCGTACCGAGATTTAATCGTCTAATTGGTTCCGCACACTACATCAAAATGCGGATCCGGATCTGAATCCCAAAAATATCTTACCGTATAAATTTCCGATTAAAGATTTGGCGCTTAACGTAGGTGCAGCAGTTTTAAAACCTCGAAGAGACAGTGAGAGCAGTGAGTTGGTAAAAGAGAGACATACATCGACTCGTTTCTTATACAACGTCGTTCCTCCATCTTGACAAGGCGGAGGAGAGTTGGGAAGAGCATCACAGCGAGAGAGTTGAAGCTGAACCACCACCGGTATCGGAGATTACAAGCTCTCTCGAGTAATCCACGTGTGCATGCTTCTCTTGCGTCTGCTACAGTGTAGTTATAGCGAAATGATGATGATGATGACGACGACGACGACGACAACGACGAAGAAGAAGACGAAGACGATGATGGTGCTGCTGGTTGGTACGATGGTGGTGGGCGCTCTCTTCAGGCCGAGCCTAGGTAAAAAAGAAAAGGTAGACTTGCGAAAGGCGGCCCGGGGAATAAATTGCATTTAGGCCGTTGCACCTTAAGGTGGGGTGAGAGGGCCCCGGGGGTACAACACACTGGTTCCATCGCTCTTACCATCTCTCTCTCTTTTCCCTCTATTCCTATACTCGCTCTCAACAACGCTTTCGCCAAACGTCCATCGTTCGTGTATAGCTATATGCCTAGTTGGAAAAAAAGGGGGCAAGTGGGCCTAGCAACTAGAGAGGGGAGGTTGTGGTATGTTGGATATATGGTGGGACGTGAAAACCGGCGAAGTAAGAGTAGGAAGCTCTCGCTGTGGATGTACAAGCCGAAAAAACAAATGGACAAAAAAAATGAAGGAAGGCACAAAAGTAGGAGGAATGATGGAAGGAGAAGAAGTCGAAGCGAGGGGAAGCAACGCTTTGCTGAAGAGGTTCGGCCAAGAGGCGAGAACGAACGCTGTGGTGATGCATTTGGGTCCTCGTGTATTGGGCGGTTAGAGAGCCGGCCCGCTTGAGGATAGAGAGGGGCAATGCAGCCAATGCATTTTTGGGACTATTCGGTTGCGGTTAGGTGGTGGGGGGGAGCGGTTACCGTCAAGTGGGACCTAGCAACGAGAGAGGAAGACGCCTAGCAACCCGATGGTGGGGATTAGTGTTTGCTGCTCGAGGGGAGAAGCGTCAGGGCTTAAGCGGGGGCGGGGGAGAGCCTAGAATGCATTTAGGCACATACAGGTTGGCGAGTCTTCCAGTCCCTCGGAGTGTGGGCCCAACGAAAAGAAATGGGCACCGCAGGGTGGGGGGTAAGTAGGGTTCACGGGAGGTTTTCGACTCGTCTCGGCGCTGTACTGGCCCTCGTCCCCGTTCTTTTTACTCGACGTTGTCGTCCTCCTCCCGACTAGTTTCAGTGGTTCACAAATATTTTGGCAAGTCCCGATCGTTCATGAAAATCTCGTTAGAATTTAACTTACAGCTTATATTGATATTGTTTAATAAAAGACGTAATCATTGTGTGACAACTATTAGTTTTTGCGCATTAAACTATTTTTTTTGTAGTTATGTATAGACTGAGAAAAAAATATAGTTGCATGGACTAATTTAGCGTACACCCTCGTTCAAATGAATTTTTCGTTAGGACAACCAAATATTTAGAGTCTTCAATAATTTTAAATTTATTTTATTCTAAAATTTATTTGCGGTAAACAAAATATTTGTTATACCAACAAAAAATTCATTTGAACGAGGGTGTACGCTAAATTAGTCAATTCAACTATATTTTTTTCGCAGTGTAACAAGAAAACAGATGTTTTAACTCTTAAATAGTCACTGTGACTATTAGAATAGTTGCATGGACTCAGGGATGGACAATATTCGAATAAAATTGTGTTCAAAATACATTTCGCTCTAAATCACTATGAGTAATTGTAAGAAAATTGTATGATTGTTATATTTTTCTTAAATGACAAAATTAAATTAAATTAATTCATGATTAAAACTCGTATTATTGGTCATAGTTACGAATTATTGACAGTTATTCAAATAGAAAAGTATTCTGAATACATTTTTATTCGAATATTGCCCATCCCTGCATGGATTAAAAGTTAATCGTTACGATTTTATAGTTGCCGAAATCCGTCGCGATTTATTTGAGTATAAGTGACTACTATTAGTCGGTCGTGAATGTAACTATCGTTATCGTTAATTTAACTAATTATTTAATACAACTAGGCGGATATGATTATGACGGAAATTAGATGGTTCAAGTAACAATGAAAATTGTCACATTTAAAAAAAATAAAAGTTGCCCGGATTACCACGACCTCTTTGATTGAGAATGAGCCAGACATTTTTGCACTCAAATAACACGTGGTAGTCCTGTGACACTTTATTAACTGACAAGTATTTAAGCAACTATGATAATAGTCATATGCACTAAAAATTAATAATTGTCACAACTGCAATGACTTTTTCGTTTTTGGATGAACTATACATTTTTGCACTCAACGAAATCTTACTATTAAATAGTTGCCAAAATTACTATTATTTCTCATCGATTTTATGATTTAAAAAAGCCATTTGTACACTCATGGAACTCGTGGTATACCGCACGGAAAAAACGGCTTCGTTGGGCCAACTAACTATTTATTAGTTCAGTGAAAATTTGTTGCTACAACCATCCGGTTGGTCGGTGTAACGACCCGGTATTAGTCACATTTACCATTCCGACTTAGTTGACTTAAAGAGGTAACTCAACGAATTTTATTCGTGTTCCAACTAAGTAAGATAGTTGGGGCCAAAATAGTAGTTGGCCCAACTAACTATTTAGTTGGAGCAACGATCATAGCTAACCAACTGAAAATAGTTGACTTAACCAAGAAATCGTCTGTCTCTCAGAGCACTAAGTCGCTTGGTTAGGTCCATCTATTTTTTTCGTTAACCTAACAAAGTCGTTTTTTCCATGCGACCAATTATTAAATGGCAACTAAAAATCGGTTCTGTATATGACTATCTTTATACTTAAACCAATTATTGGCTTTAACTCACTACACGGAAAAAAAGGCTTGGTTGGAACGACCAAGTGCCTTGGTTATATATGCGCCAGACAATTAATTGGTTAGACCAACCAAGTTATTTGTTAGACTACCAATTTCTTGGTTGGTCTAACTAAGTCCCTTGGTTAGCTTACCAAGTCACATGGTTAGTCCAACCAAGAAATTGGTAGCCTAACAAATAACTTGGTTGGTCTAACCAATTAATTGTCTGGCGCATATAACCAAGGCACTTGGTTGTTCCAACCAAGCTTTTTTTTCCGTGTAAAGTTAGTTATTGCAACAATAAAATAATCAACGCTACTACAAAAATTGTCACTTGTAATACCACAAGAGCTTTGAAATTATCGGATATTTCCTGACAGGTTCGTTGCAAACAAATGAACGAGTCAAGTTTTCCAGGTTAAAAAATCACGAGCGCGTAGCGCGAGTGATTTTTCTGGAAAACTTGACGAGTTTATTTGTTTGCAGGGAACCTGGAGGGAAATATCAGATTAATTTCGAAGCTCGAGTGGTATTCGGGGGATTATTTTTTCTATTCAAATTGCGACAAATGGAATTGCACCATGAGACAAAAATTATCATTCTGACAAGGAAATTTCATAATCAGAACAAAAACCTATGTTGCATCCAACACATATTTTCTCTCTGCACAAAATGCAGTGAATTGCGCCCAAATCGATTTTTTACTCTTTTCTGTATTTGCCGGGACATTTTGTTTTATTTTTTTAGCGATGTTCTGAAGCGATTCATCACCAAATCGCTTTTTTGACTCACTCATATTGACGACCGTTAATAGTACCTTGACGTTTTAAAGATTCGCAGAGGTTACAAGTGTCAAAAAAATTATTGTTTATCGCTTAGCAACCGAGCCGGGAAATTTTCGAAAAATTATCGATATAATTTTACCCTAGCTGTACCACGTGATGTTGAATACCGCGCTCTGATTGGTCGAAATTGGAGTTGAAAAAATAATCAGAGTAAAATAAATAGTTGTGACTTAATAATAGCGTTATTATAATTATTTTAACATTTTATTAAATTCTCGATGTAACAACGTAAAAAGTTGTGAGAATTTTTAACGCCTTGAAAAGTTACACATGTCCGATTAATCGATCAGCTATAAAACGAGCTAGTCTTTGTAAAACTATAGCTTGAAACGGTACATGTAATTTGAGTGGCGAGACGCTTCGGTATATGTGTATACTGCTAGTAAACCTTATACTATATACTACTTTATGCATCGCTCATGATGTTAACCGATTGCACACGCATAGAGTTGCACGCAGCCGAGGTTATGCACGCGAGAACTGCGTTATCTGAGATTCGGTATGGGATAATTTGCGATAACGTGTAGACGGCGCAGTCGGGACCCGACGGGCCATATGGAAATAGCTCTCGGCTAGCCAGACGTCTGATACAACCGGACGTCACGACAATTCGGCTTACAGCGACGACTTGCAGTATTTTATGTATAAGCTGCCCTACGGAAATGCAATATTTAATTTAATTTCTTTTTCATACACAGTGTATGTCAGAAGACATACAGACAATATTTTTTAGGAAAAATTAATAATGTCGGATACGAGGCATTCTGTGTCAGTACATACATTTTTATAAAATATTTTATTCACATAATTAATTGCTATTTGCTGTCATTCCTATAATATGTACAGAGGAATTTACAGAGTCTATTACAGTAATTTATGCATATGCTGCCCTACGGAAATGCAATATTTAATTTAAATTCGGATACGAGGCATTCTCTGTCAGTACAGCCATTTTTATAAAATATTTTTTTTCACATAATTGTTATTTTCTGTGAATCCTATAATATGTACAGAGGAATTTACAGATACTATTACAGTATTTTATGTATATGCTGCCCTACGGAAATGCAATATTTAATTTAATTTCTTTTTCATACTCGGTGTATGTCAGAAGATGTACAGACAATATTTTTTACGAAAAATTAATAATGTCGGATACGAGGCATTCTGTGTCAGTACATCCATTTTTATAAAGTATTCTTTTCATATAATAAATTGCTATTTGCTGTCAATCCTATAATATGTACAAAGGAATTTACAGAATCTATTACAGTATTTTATGCATATGCTGCTCTACGGAAATGCAATATTTAATTTAAATTCAGATACGAGGCATTCTGTGTCAGTACAGCCATTTTTATAAAATATTTTTTTTCACATAATTGTTATTTTCTGTGAATCCTACAATATGTACAGAGGAATTTACAGATACTATTACAGTATTTTATGTATAGGCTGCGCTACAAAAATGTAATATTTAATTTAATTTCTTTTTCAAACTCGGTGTATGTCAGAAGATATACAGACGATATTTTTTACGAAAAATTATTAATGTCGGATACGAGGCATTTTGTGTCAGTACATCCATATTTATAAAATATTTTTTCACATAATAAATTGCTATTTGCTGTCAATCCTATAATATGTACAGAGGAATTTACAGAAACTATTACAGTATTTTATGTATATGCTGCCCTACGGAAATGCAATATTTAATTTAATTTCGGATACGAGGCATTCTGTGTCAGTACTGCCATTTTTATAAAAATTTTTTTTCACATAATTGTTATTTGCTGTGAATCCTATAATATGTACAGAGGAATTTACAGATACTATTACAGTATTTTATGTATAGGCTGCCCTACAAAAATGTAATATTTAATTTAATTTCTTTTTCAAACTCGGTGTATGTCAGAAGATATACAGACGATATTTTTTACGAAAAATTATTAATGTCGGATACGAGGCATTTTGTGTCAGTACATCCATATTTATAAAATATTTTTTCACATAATAAATTGCTATTTGCTGTCAATCCTATAATATGTACAGAGGAATTTACAGAAACTATTACAGTATTTTATGCATATGCTGCCCTACGGAAATACAATATTTAATTTAAATTCGGATACGAGGCATTCTGTGTCAGTACTGCCATTTTTATAAAATATTTTTTTTCACATAATTGTTATTTGCTGTGAATCCTATAATATGTACAGAGGAATTTACAGATACTGTTACAGTATTTTATGTATAGGCTGCCCTACAAAAATGTAATATTTAATTTAATTTCTTTTTCAAACTCGGTGTATGTCAGAAGATATACAGACGATATTTTTTACGAAAAATTATTTATTTCGGATACGAGGCATTCTGTGTCAGTACAGCTATTTTTGTAAAATATTTTTTTCACATAATTTATTGCTATTTGCTGTTAATCCTATAATATGAGCAGAGGAATTTATAGAACCTATAGAATAATATACAAAGAGGACAAACAATGTTTTGAAGGATAAAAAGTTTTATCAAAAGTTCTAGAGGTTGCTGAAAGCTTTGTATATTTACGTATGCGAGAAAAAAATTATTGAAAAATATATATTTCCAATTCAGTTTATTCTATTCCCACCATAAAATTTATGAACGTGAAGCTCGGTTGCAAAAAAATTTAAAATTGATATAATAATATAATTGGGAAGGCACAAAAACGCATAATTACCTCTCAAATAACAAAATTCTGGATAATTCATAACATTCAATTATGAGTTAATAAATAATGATGATAACAAATAAATATAAACTATTCGTATCTAGACTAACTAGACTAAATAAATTTTGGTCAATTATTTATTGGCCTTTTCAAAACTATTGTTAAATAAAAGACAAACTAATAAATAATTACTATTTTAAAAATGTGATTCTAATATATAAACTGCAAAAAAATGCAATATGTCAAATATGGTTATTTTTTAATGACATCTTTTCATTATAGAACGATTTATTCTTTCCATTCTCTGTAGGTCGACATTAGATATTGAATGATAGATTTCAGAGTTGAGCATTACTTTAGATATAATTATTTGGCATGTGGTAATATCAATAGATGCGAATGAATAAATTGGTTGGGATTAATCCCTGCGGTATATCAAGAGGATAACATGCTGCAGGGAGTTAACGCTCCCGGAAGTAGCTGTTATATAATGCAGCGTGCCGACGAGGGTAGAAGGTTAACCCTACCGAGTTCTCGTTACGCGTACGCGATCGGGTAATACGCTCCTTTACTTTCCATTTGTGGCGGTATGACCTTGGTATGCGACAGCGAGAGCCAGTCGAGGCAATGCTTCTTCTTCCGCCGCTGCCGTCGCTGACGCTGCGATCAGAGAGCAAAACCGGCATGGTGTTGCCTGTGTATATATGCACACTTAAGGAGATTGGAGCGCTGCACACTAGTAAAATCAGTGCTAAATTTTTGAAAGCGTTTCTACAATTTCAAATGGTTTAATAATCTGTTCCAAAGTATTGATCACATAGCAGCATTAGTTCTTGATATTCAAATACATTCACAGCTGTGATATCAACAGTAAAGCGATCAATATCTGCAAATTTCCGATGTTATGTTTTTTCATCCAGTTTTTTAAAAGGGTAAACCGTAATATCAGTCCGATTATGACGACCAGTAGCTCATTTTGTTTACTAAAAGATATTCTATCGATTGGCCGTCTATTTTTTAAATCGTATTAGTAGTTCAAAAGATACAACCGTTTGTTTATCCTATCATAACCTAACATCAAGCATACAAATGGCTGTAACTTTTGAACGCCTGATACTATAGAAAATCTGGACGGTCAATCGATTAAGGATCTTCCACTGATCAAAATGAGCTATATTTCGTCATAATCGGACTGATATTACGGTTTAACCTTTTACAAAACTGGATGAAAAAACATGACATCGGAAATTTGGACATATTGATCGATTTACTGTTCATATGACAGCTGTGAATGTATTTTAATATCAAGAACTAATGCTGCTATGTGATTAACACCTTGGAACAGATTATTAAACCATCTCAAATTGTGGAAACGCTTTTAAAAATTTAGCACTGATTTGACTAGTGTGGAGCGCTCCAACCTCCTTAAGGATGTTCGACTGTTTTACACTGGTCAAATGAGTGCTACATTTTTGTAATTGTTTCATTAAAGTTTAATGCATTAAATAACAATAGTAGAGAGTAGTTTGAATTGAAGCACACGGAAAGAAAGGCTTGGTTGAAACATCCAAGTGCTATGGTTATATATGCGCCAGACAATTAATTGGTTAGACTAACCAATTTCTTGGTTAGGCTACCAATTTCTTGGTTAGGCTACCAATTTCTTGGTTAGACTAACCAAGTGACTTGGTAAGCTAACCAAGTGACTTGGTAAGCTAACCAAGTGACTTGGTTAGACCAACCAAGAAATTGGTAGCCTAACAAATTACTTGGTTGGTCTAACTAATTAATTGTTTGGCGCATATATAACCATAGCACTTGGTAGTTCCAACCAAGCCTTTTTTTCCGTGCATGTATACTCAACCCAGAGAAAGATTAATAGTGCAGAATTTGCATACAGATTAACTAATTAACGTTACTTTCCAATGGGATACATTTTCGTTTAGTTTTTTATAATAATCTATAATTTTTTGCCAATTTTGATGAGTGATGGCTCATTCTCTTCCTTAAAGAATGCTCTACAAATTAACTGGGTGAATATTTGATATTATTGATTGTTTAATCATTCTAGCCTGTTGTTTAACAAAAATCAAAATACTTTCATAAACAAATAGCTATAGTTACTAAACGATCGATAATATCAAATATCCAACTGGTCAATTTGGAAAGTATCTTTTAAGAAAGAGACTGAGCCATCACTCATCAAAATTGACAAAAAATTATAGATTATTCTTGGAAAAAACTGAACGAAAATGTATCTCACCGGAAAGTAACGTTAATATTTATGCAAATCCGTCACTATTAATTTTTCTCTCGGTTAAGTGTACATGCTTCAATGCAAATCAACGCTCTACTACAGTTATTTAATGCATTAAACTTTAATGATACAATTACAAAAATTTAGCACTGATTTGACTAGTGTGAAAGAGACGAACATCCTTAAGGTAATCCTTGTGACCCATACTAGTCAATTGGCGCACTGTTCCGAAAATTCTGTAAATGCTAACATTTTTATATATCTACACATTCAATTAATCACAGTGAGAATAAAAACGTATTTGTAAATGCTTCGTAAACTTAAAAAAAAACTTAAATTGTATTAACTAAAATATCTCATCAGAGTCTCGCTTGAACGCGTAGTGGTATTGAATCATCAAGCGGTCAGAGCTAAATTTAGTCGTATTAAAGATAAATTTGTGACACAACACAAAAAAAAAGTAGATAGAAAATCTAATTTTTGCGCCACGAAAAATCGGGTCGCTGAAACCAAGGTTGAAACGGCGCCGGTTGACACTGGAGGTTATGTTGATTTTTATCATCGTCCGCTACATCCGGTTATCGGTAACTTCTGAGTGGCGATGATGTGTTTAACGTTGGAATCACACCCAAATACTTCGATAACGTCCTTTTTTTATATTTTATACGGAATCGTCACACTCTAAGGAATCCATAGCACATTTGATATAGTTTATACATGTTAATTTTCGTTCCGAACTATCAAATCGGTTAGTTTCCCATAAAAGCCCGTACATAAAAATACTTTTTTAATTATTTTTGTAACTCATGCACGTAATGTCGCACATTTCGTGCCTGCAAAGCGTGCGTGAGATCGCGTATTATGCTCATGTAAACGTAGATAATTTCACGTACGCCATCTAGTGCATGAAGTTATCTAGATTTCTGTAGATAACTTCACGCACACATTAGCGTGTGTGAAACTATCTACAATATGATTTTACGCAATGCTTTGCAGACACGGAGATGTGCGACATCACGTTGACATTCGTTACAAAAAGTAGTATGTTATACTTGTGCGAGAAAGCGGCCGTTACGCGCGGAGGTTAGGAAGCGGCGAGTGCACCGCTTCCTAACTGTAAACGTAGATAATTTCACGTACGCCATCTAGTGCATGAAGTTATCTAGATTTCTGTAGATAACTTCACGCACACATTAGCGTGTGTGAAACTATCTACAATATGATTTTACGCAATGCTTTGCAGACACGGAGATGTGCGACATCACGTTGACATTCGTTACAAAAAGTAGTATGTTATACTTGTGCGAGAAAGCGGCCGTCCCGCGGAGGTTAGGAAGCGGTGCACTCGCCGCTTCCTAACCTCCGCGCGTAACGGCCGCTTTCTCGCACTAGTATCACAATCTACTATTATTTTCTCGGTAATTTAGTCTATAACCCAGCTTGAAATTTTGCAATCGCATTTCGAAGGGATTCAACTATTATATAAAAAAATGTTAAGTCTTAAAGTTCAGAAAGATTAATGCGCAAGGACTACCTTAAGCGGTGGAACGGCTCAGCGAGTGAGGACCTCTCGATTATGTCGTACGCAAACGGTTTAGCATTTGTGTTTAAATTTTTGTGTTATAATTGTATCGGAAAAAAAAATTAGAAATATTTTGCGCGACAATTATGTTTCTAATTTTTTTCGGCATTAACCACAAATCCTCCTTAACTTTGTTCAAGAGTAAAGACCTGAATTTCATTTTTTAAAAAAAGTAAAACAAATAGAAATTGGAACAAGTGGTGCCTGTGGGGAAATTATATGCGGGGTATTCCTAGCTAACTCAGTAAACGTTCATCCTTGATATCTTCCAATTCGCTCCATAATTTTTTATACACTGAGAGAAAAATATAGTAGAATAGTAGGTTGAACTATACCGATATAATTCCCAGGAGAGACCATCAGTGGAATGGTACTGGAAACTATGTATTTGATTAGTTGAGCTATTATTATATTTGCAGCTATTTTTTTTTTATCATTGTCGTAACCATAAAGTATAATCGTCCCTCCTGGGAACTATACTGTATGGTAAAAGTATACTATTGTTGTTTCAACCATGTATTTTTCTCTCAATGTAGTATTCTATATACTTGAAAAAACACTTTCAACTTTTTTTGTCATGAAATTTTTAAATAAAAATGTTGCGCCTCAATTAAAAAATTTGTAATTATTCTCAAAAATCCTGTATTAGATATCAACATTTTTACTCCCGACTGCCCGCCGGGCAAAAAGACGGGTGTTATGCGTTTCACGGTGATCAGCTGATCGATTCGGATTTCTTTGTCGTCAGTTTTCTCCGAAACCACAACAAATGGCTTGACCAAATTTGGCACATGGATTCTGACAGTGATAAAGATGGTTCTAAGACATATTTCGGTACGATAAATTATTAATTCGCTGAATTACAAGTATTTTTAAAAACCTGTTTGAAAATATTGATTTTACCGCCATTAGTCATCTCAAGCAAATCCATCGTCTGCTGTGTACTATTAATGTATTTCGCCACTTTTCTCCGAATTCACAATAAATGGCTTAACCAAATTTGGTACATCAATTCTGACAGTGAATAAGATGGTTATTAGACATATTTCGGTACAATAAGTTACTAACTCGCTGAGGTAAGAGTGTTTTTTCAAAAAGCCCGTTTGAAAATATTTTTTTATTACCGCCATTAGTCATTCCCAATAAATCCATCGTCTGCAGTGTACTAACCTTACACAAACAATTCGATGAAGCGTAGTGTACGACGATACTAATAAATAAATAATCTGTGTATTGTTTACTTTTTTTTTATTTACTTGTGATTTATTTTTTTATATCTTACACGTCTAGCCATTACCTCATTCCTGGTCTGCTGTCATGTAAATGTACATATTCACCTAAGGATGAACTTTAAAAAGTATGAAATAAAAATAAAATTAAAAATTTTAAAAAAACTCCCGACTTAAAAAAAAACTATATAAAAAAAATTTGATTTTATAAATTCAATATTCATAAAAATTAATCTGAAAAGGATAAAATAATTTCCGGTATCGTTTTAGTGAACAAATCATTTGAATAATAATAATTTATTTACTGCTGTCAATACTGTCGGGAGACGTCCCTCAAATATCGTAATCATCTATTGCCTATCAAGAGACGCGCTGGCGTCTGGACACTTATAGAAAAGAATGATTATATACAATAAGGACATTTGCCAACCCAGAAGAAGACGTCTCCGGACTGTATTGACAGCAGTAAATAAATTATTATTATTCAAATGATTTGTTCACTAAAACGATACCGGAAATTATTTTATCCTTTTCAGATTAATTTTTATGAATATTGAATTTATAAAATCAAATTTTTTTTATATAGTTTTTTTTTTAAGTCGGGAGTTTTTTTTAAATTTTTAATTTTATTTTTTGAGCTATGATTCAGAGTGGACAAACGTTTTCGTCGATTTTTTAAGCCATGTTTCCGGAAAATAAGCCACTAAAATAGAAAGAAATGAAACAAGATGGCAGTTTATGGTCGGTTGTTGCGTAAACATGCTATACGTGACGCAAGATTATTTTAGAATTACGCTGAAGCTTTCTTTATCGATGTAAAAAAAACATGTACAAATAATAAGTTGTTGAAATAGAAAATAAAGTGAGATATTTTTAACTCTCGATTTGCAAATTTCTCAAATCCAATCATCAACCAACTATTGTTTGCCTTGATGAAACGTTGATTTACGGTTGAATAAGACAAAATAATCACAATTCCAACCCTGACCTAAGTACGGCGATGATTGGCTTTTGGTTGATCTTTCAAAACTTTTAAAAATCATTGTACTCAGCTCAGAGTTAGAATAATGACTATTTTGCATTATTCAACTGTATATCAACATTTCTTTATTTAATACACGATATTTTTAATATCGATAAACAACAGCTTCAGCTAAATTCTAAAATAATCTTGCGTTATGTATAAAATGTTTACGCAACAACCGACCAAGAACTGCCATCTTGTTTCATTTATTTCTATTTTAAAAGTCTTTTTTTCGACAAAATGGCTTAAAAAATCGGCGCAAACATTTGCCCACTCTGGGTCATAGTTCAAAAATGTTAATGTCTAATACAGGATTTTTGAGAATAATTTCAAATTTTTAAATAGGGATGCAAAATTTGTTATTTAAAAAATTCATGAAAAAAAAGTATCAGTAAAAGAATCTTTAAAATATTTAAAGTGTTTTTTCGAGCATAAAGAGTAGTATAAATAATTATGGAGCGAATTGGAAGGGGTCAGGGTTGAATGCATACTGAGTTGGCCAGGAATACTCTATATATATATGCTCACTTAAGCAGTGGAACGGCTGAGCGAGTGAAGATCTGTCGACAATTTCATATCCAATCGGATTAGGGTTTGGGTCGAATTGTTATGCAATAATTATATTGGGGAGTATAAAATAAAAAATATTTTGCTCTACAATTATTTTTCTCTTTTTTCGACGTTAACCCTGCTTAACTTTGTTTAAGAGTAAAACCCTGCAATGTATTTCGAAGAAAAGTAAAACAAATGGAAATTGGGACAAGTTAGATTTTTGGCACATAAATAATTTATCATCTAAAATGCAGATATCTCGCATGATTGAAATCCGAATGTAGGAGTATAATGATGAACGAATTGGCCCAAAAGTATACGTTTACGTCATTTGTCTATTACTTTAATTGACTCTGTCGGCCAAGTGCCAAGCTGTATATTTTTCCATACTTAATTGGAAATGTGAACGATGAGACGAGTACTGTCAGACCTTTACTGTGCTGCAAACGGTAAGTTAAGGGTTTAGAAAAATCTTGTTTTGGGGAGGTCATAGGGGGACATAGAATAAGAACCAGGGTCCTTATCATTGGGTTTCTAGGTGGACGTAGGTCAGGACTTAGGTCAGGATCAGGACCTGAGGGAGGGGTGAATCTATATGGGGATAAAGAATAATAATACAGCAATATCATGGGGGAGTTGGAATAATTCATTTCTGGCGGAGGAATAGGGTATAGTGTGACATAACAGATTATGGCCCTGGAGGAATCACATGAGATTTTCAATATTCAGATTCTATCAGTTCATAGAATTTAGCTGGGGATTCATAGAGGGACTTAGAATCAAGGCCTGAGGATTCATAGGGGGACGTAGAATATTCCGACCCTGAGGACTCATAGGGGGACAGGTTCAGACCCCAAGGTAGGGGTCTGAACCTCTTTACTCTTTATACCCATATAAGTCTATATGGGTATAAAGAGTAAAATTACCCTAGGGGTATCATCGAATGCCTTAGAAAACAGTCCAGCCCTACAGGAATATCATGGGGGACTTGGAATAATTCATTTCTGGGTGAGGAATAAGGTTATAGTGTGACATAAAATATTATGACCCCGGGGGAATCAGAGGAGATTTAAAATATTCAGATTCCATCTGTTTATAGGATTTGGCTGAGGATTCATATGGGGACTTAGAATATTCCGGTTCCGGGAGCCCATATGAGGACTTTGATTATTGAGGCCAAGGGTGTTCACAGAGGGACTTACAATATTCCGGTCCAGGGAGCTCATACGAGTACTTTGATTATTGAGGCTAAGGGGATTCACAGGGGGACTTAGAATATTCAGGCTCTGTCAATTCATAGGATTTATAATATTCAGGCCAAGGGCGTTCATAAGGGGACTTGGAATATTCAGGCATTAAGGGCTCATAGGGGGACTTAAGACTTCAGGTCGTGATGACTCTTAGAATGTTCAGGATGTGTGAATTCATAAGATTTATAATATTCAGGCCTGGAGGCTCATATTAAGACTTAGAATATTCAGACCCAGAGAGTTCGTATGAGGACTTTGAATATTGAGGCCAAAGTGGTTCACAAGGGGACTTAGAATATTCAGGCTCTGTCAATTCATAGGATTTATAATATTCAGGCCAAGGGCGTTCATAAGGGGACTTGGAATATTCAGCCATTAAGGGCTCATATGGGAACTTAGTGTATTCAGGTCCAAGGGGCTCTTAGGGAGACTTAAGATATTTAGGCCTGGAGACTCATATTAAGACTTAGAATATTCAGGCCCAGGTAGCTCCTACGAGGACTTTGAATATTAAAACCAAGGGGGTTCACAGGGGGACTTAGGATATTCAGGCTCTGTCAATTCATAGGATTTATAATATTCAGGCCAAGGGCGTTCATAAGGGGACTTGGAATATTCAGGCCCAGGGAGCTTACATGAGGACTTTGAATATAGAAACCAAGGGGGTTCACAGGGGGACTTAGAATATTCAGGCTCTGTCAATTTCTAAGATTTATAATATTCAGGCCAAGGGCGTTCATAAGGGGACTTGGAATATTCAGGCCCAGGGAGCTCACACGAGGACTTCGAATATTGAAACCAAGGGGGTTCACAGGGGAACTTAGAATATTCAGGCTCTGTCAATTCATAGGATTTATAATATTCAGGCCAAGGGCGTTCATAAGGGGACTTGGAATATTCAGGCATTTAGGGCTCATATGGGGACTCAGTGTATTCAGGTCCAAGGGGCTCATAGGGGGACTTAAGATATTCAGGCCCTGAGGGTTTATAGAGAGACTTGGAATTATTCAGTTCTGGAGAAAGATATAGGCCGATTCAGAATATGGCCTTGGAGGGGATGGAGGCTTATAAGGGGAATTAGGATAAACCTGCCTTGGGACAGGGGTCTCGTGACAAGCAAACAAGCAACCTTTTGAAATATATACATAGATAGATACTTACGTAACGGCAAAGAGTTCCATAAACGTTTCGCAGCCGAGGGAAACATTTTACAATACGTAATGCCATAAAGTGGCATGTATAGTTGAATTGAAACTGAAAATATATATACAGACAACACGTGTTTCTTTGTATAACGCGTTGTTCCTTGGCATTAGACTGCAGTCTTGCAACTGTCCTTCAAGATTTCTTTGTTTAAGTCTAACATTATTTAAAAATCAATAATTCTAGGTAACGAGGATACAGCTTTTTAACAATAGAACAGCATTACAGAAAAACGATAAACAAGTCTTCATTATTTATTTATAATTATTGTACCATTTTTTTCACCGTTAAGGTAGTTAGTTTTTAAATGTAATGTTTAAAAATTACCAGCTGCAACTAATTAATCGTTTTTCCATACACGTGCAATGTTATGAATATTTAATTGTTTATTATTTTTGAAATTATTAGAAAATCTGGAAAGTAAATTGTAGTGGCGTAGATTTTTTTAAACAGTAACGAAGAAATTTACGTGGAAATTGTCAGTGAGTCTTCGCGCCCATAAAAGTTCTATAAATCTTTGGCAACTCTTCCAGTCATCCACTCTCGAGTTTTTTGCTTTTCCCCAACATCGGCACTATCCGAATTCGCCCATCAACTATTAATCACTCGTTCATGCGACTATTTTCATAGTTGCCTTAACTAAATACTGGATACAACTTATCGAAATTATTAACAGTGACAATTAAATATTTAGTGGTACTATAAAAATTGTCATATGGACAAAAATACCTTTTACTTAATACGAGTCACATACACTAAGTATATTCTGCATAAAAACAAAAGTAGTATAATTTTATGAAAATGTGATCGTTTATTGTCAATAATTATTGAAAAAATCGGAAAAAAACAACAGTGGCTTAGAAATTTGATTGACAACAAGAAGGATGGAGATCAAAATAGCGAATGGCTAAAATAGCGAATTTAAAAATAATTAACGTCGTAATCTAGAATGGCCATTATTTTGAAATTTGTTATTTTAGTCATTCGCTATTTTGATTACATTTTAATAGGATGGAGGCAGAGTTGTGAATCCCCATTAATTTATGAGATATAGTTTACAGTACAATTTGTTTTGTAATTATGATTTCATAATAATAATATGTAGTGATTATAAAATAGAGTGTAAACATTTGAATATCTGAAAAAAATACTAATTTTCGCTTTAATATTGGAAGAAATAGTGGAAAAATGGAAGAAATAAGTAATGCATTACTTTCTTAATGCATTAATTATTTTTTTCCATTTTTTTCAAAAGGATTATCGTGAATTTTTATTGAAAAATAATCATTTTTGCAGCCATTCCAAAGTTTAATCATCGTATTATAATCGCTACGTGTTATTATTATAAAATCTTAATTATGAGCCGATCGTATCATCATTATTATTTCTATAAGTATTAGGCATTTCACTGAGAGAAAATTATGGTACTAGTAACTATAAAGTGATAACTATTCATTTGTGGTTGGTACAACCATTTTTTTATAGTTGACACAACTATCAAACAGTTACCATGACTATTTTCGTAGTTGTCGTAACTATAAAAATAGTTGCATGTAACAAAAATTAATAGTTGTCGCTTTATAGTTGACTGTACTATTACGATTTCTCTGAGTGTTACAACTCTAGATGGAGGGTCAAAATATCAAATGGCTGAAATAGCGAATTAAAATATAATGAAATTTAAATATAATTCAGCTGAAATTCTGAGCTTAAAATCCAAAAAATATAAACCAGAATGAAAAGAAACCCTAGAAAGGTAACGAAAAAAGGAAAGATACATGGAAGCTGGCAGTGAATCTTCGCGCCCATAAAGACCGTATGGATCCTTGGCAACCCCTCCAGTTACCCACCCTCGAGTTACCCGCTTTTCTCCAACATTGAGACTATCCGAATTTGCCCAACAACTATTAATCAGTCGTCCACACGACTATGTTCATAGTTACCTTAGTTACTACCCGCCCAAAAATAAAGGTATGAAAAGAGTATTAGAATGATATAAAATAGAAAGTATGAGGACTATGTCGTATTGCTCTGAATTATACTCAACTAATGCTTTCTCATAGCGTATGAAATATGAAAGTACTATAAAAGTACGATTTACTCCAACACGACATACTCCTCATATTTTTCATTTTATACACGTTCTAATACGCTTTCATACTTTTGACAAAATAGTTTTAACTTAACAGTAGTTACATTCTGCATAAAAAAATAAAATCGGTATAATTTAATAAAAATTGTTTATTGCCAACAATTATTTAAAAAATTGAAAAAAAACACACATCAGTGGTTTAGAACATCCAACAATGAAAAATAAAGAGATGTGTGGTATTAACGTGTCGTTAATGTTGCGAGTTTAGAATTTAAAAAAATGAAACACGAAAAAAGGTAACGTTAAAAAGGTAACGAAGAAGAAGAAGAAGAAAACAAAGAAGAAAGATACATGGAAGCTGGCAGTGAGTCTTCGCGCCCATAAAGACCGTATGGATCCTTGGCAACCCCTCCAGTCACCCACCCTCGAGTTTCCCGCTTTTCTCCAACATTCAGACTATCCGAATTTGCCCAACAACTATTAATCAGTCGCCCACGCGACTATTTTCATAGTTACCTTAGTGTTACTACCCGCCCAAAAATAAAGGTATGAAAAGAGTATTAGAATGATATAAAATAGAAAGTATGAGGACTATGTTGTATTGCTCTGAATTATACTCGACTAAAGCTTTGTCATAGCGTATGAAGTATGAAAGTACTATAAAAGTAAGATTTACTCCAACACGACATACTCCTCATATTTTTCATTTTATACACGTTCTAATACGCTTTCATACTTTTGACAAAATAGTTTTAACTTAACAGTAGTCACATTCTGCATAAAAAAATAAAATCGGTATAATTTAATAAAAATTCTTTATTGCCAACAATTATTAAAAAAAATTGAGAAAAGAAAACCACATCAGTGGTTTAGAACATTGGTGACCAACAATGAAAAATAAAGAGATGTGTGAAATTAACGTGTCGGTAATGTTGCGAGTTTAGAATTTAAAAAATGAAACACGAAAAAAAGGTAACGCTAAAAAGGTAACGAAGAAGAAGAAGAAGAAAACAAAGAAGAAAGATACATGGAAGCTGGCAGTGAATCTTCGCGCCCATAAAGACCGTATGGATCCTTGGCAACCCCTCCAGTCACCCACCCTCGAGTTACCCGCTTTTCTCCAACATTGAGACTATCCGAATTTGCCCAACAACTATTAATCAGTCGTCCACCGACTATTTTCATAGTTACCTTAGTTACTACCCGCCCAAAAATAAAGGTATGAAAAGAGTATTAGAATGATATAAAATAGAAAGTATGAGGACTATGTTGTATTGCTCTGAATTATACTCGACTAAAGCTTTGTCATAGCGTATCAAGTATGAAAGTACTATAAAAGTAAGATTTACTCCAACACGACATACTCCTCATATTTTTCATTTTATACACGTTTTAATACGCTTTCATACTTTTGACAAAATAGTTTTAACTTAACAATAGCCACATTCTGCATAAAAAAATAAAATCGGTATAATTTAATAAAAATTGTTTATTGCCAACAATTATTTTAAAAATTGAGAAAAGAAAAACACATCAGTGGTTTAGAACATCCAACAATGAAAAATAAAGAGATGTGTGGTATTAACGTGTCGTTAATGTTGCGAGTTTAGAATTTAAAAAAATGAAACACGAAAAAAAGGTAACGCTAAAAAGGTAACGAAGAAGAAGAAGAAGAAAACAAAGAAGAAAGATACATGGAAGTTGGCAGTGAATCTTCGCGCCCATAAAGACCGTATGGATCCTTGGCAACCCCTCCAATCACCCACCCTCGAGTTACCCGCTTTTCTCCAACATTGAGACTATCCGAATTTGCCCAACAACTATTAATCAGTCGTCCACACGACTATTTTCATAGTTACCTTAGTTACTACCCGCCCAAAAATAAAGGTATGAAAAGAGTATTAGAATGATATAAAATAGAAAGTACGAGGACTATGTCGTATTGCTCTGAATTATACTCAACTAATGCTTTGTCATAGCGTATGAAGTATGAAAGTACTATAAAAGTACGATTTACTCCAACATGACATACTCCTCATATTTTTCATTTTATACACGTTCTAATATACTTTCATACTTTTGACAAAATAGTTTTAACTTAACAGTAGTCACATTCTGCATAAAAAAATAAAATTGGTATAATTTAATAAAAATTGTTTAATAATTACCTGTAATTATTAATTGCCAATAATTATTTAAAAAATTGAAAAAAAACACATCAATGGTTTAGAACATCCAACAATGAAAAATAAAGACATTTGAAATTAACCTGTCGTTAATTTCTGAGTCCTGAGTTCCTGAATCATAATTTGAAATTAACGTGTCGGTAACGTTGCGAGTTCAGAATTTAAAAAATGAAACACGAAAAAAAAGGTAACGCTAAAAAGGTAACGAAGAAGAAGAACAAGAAAACAAAGAAGAAAGATACGTGGAAGCTGGCAGTGAGTCTTCGCGCCCATAAAGACCGTATGGATCCTTGGCAACCCCTCCAGTCACCCGACCCTCCAGTTTCTCGCTCTTCTCCAACATCGGGACTACCAGAATTCACTATCTTTCTCTCTGCATCTCTCTAGTTTCTTGCTTCTCTCTCACCCTCTCCAACTTCCTTCTCTCACCCTACTTGCCGTCTTCTCCGTTTCTCTCCCCACCTTTAAAATCAGGCTTCTTCGTAAGGAGGCAATATTTCATAAGACTGCTGCTGCTGCTGCTGCTGCTGCTGCTGCCGCCGCTGCTTTCCTTTTCTCTCCTTTCCTCTTTCTTCCTTTTCCGCGCTCGCGGGGCTCCCGCCGCTTCCCGCCGTTACCAACGGGCCCGAAAACCGCAGCGGAGGGAGTCTAGGAACGCTTGCGCGCGATCCATTCCATCGCCTCCCATCCAATCCCATGGCCCTCCACGCAGTACGTACTGCCAGCCGCCAATGTAATGTTTCTTTTATTGATTTTGCGACGGTCCGCGGAAATTACACCGTGCTACGCGGATGCTATGTATGCAAGCAAAGCTTTGCGAGGGATGGCCCGCCGTCATATAGCCATCGTCGCCAGCGCCCCGTTTATACTACCTCCATTCAACGGAGCCAACTAAACATTGACTGAAAATTAGCTTTTTATTTTTACCAGCCAGATTTTCGACGCTTCGTGAGATTATGCTTTGCATATTCATTACCAAGTTAAAGTTTGATTAGATTTAGGATTTTGAGATATTGCGACCACAGAAACTCAACGTCATTGAGGATACTGAGAACAATTATATTTTTTTTATTATTATAATGAGAAAAAGTATTGATAAATTAGTAGAAAATATTTTAATAGAGTTTTTCAAAGTCTATTTAAATTTTCTTTCTTTTTGTTCTATGCTATGAAATGCTGATTTGGAGTGCATTTAATTTGTAAATATTTTTTTATAAATTATAATGAGGGAATAAGAAAATTTTGAAATTTTACAAATGACCCTGCTTTATGAGTTATTTAATTTAGAGTTATGTTTGAGTGTTTTAAAAGTTTGTGATAAGACAAAAATCTCGGGGAGCTGTCAATGTTGTTGATGATTCTGAGAGTAATTCTTTTAAATAGTGACAATTATAGAAAATATTAGTTGGAAGTATTTTAACAAACTTTCGGAATTACTTTTTTCTTGTCATGCGAATTGCTGATTTGGAATACATGATTTTACAAAAACGAACTTTGTTAAATAAGTTGAAGGTAATTTTAGATATAAATTTTTCAAAGGCTTAACCCGTCCACTGTAAAAATATATGAATACGTAAATATTCTAAATAAAAATCACAGAAAAGTGAGCGAATTTATTTCATGAAAAAAAAATTAAGTTCCTCTTAAATTATTGATAATATGATTATCACAATTTGGGTCAAGTCGATAATAAAAAGAGCGTTAAGTACGAGAATATTTTTAGGTAAAATATTTGAATATATTAGGATGCTTTACTAATTCTGCAAAAAAAATTATTTTAGTTTATGAAAAAAAATTGTTCCTCTTCCTCATGTAAATTTGAAAAAAAAATCATGGCTATCTATCACAATAAGAGAGTTCTGGTGACCAAATGTAAGGGGCGCCAAATATTTGATCGACTTCCTCGTATGAGAATCTGAGGAGGCTTGAAATCATATTCTTTCCTCTAACTTTTTGGATTTCCAACTCCAAATGTTCTGGCGAACAAATGTAGAGGGTGACTTTTATTTCATCCCCAGATCCTTCTTTTTGTTCTTAAAATCAGCCATAAATTATTCACAATTCTACTCGAGGGTGAGAGACGAATTGTGTGTTTTTCATTTTTTAAACAATTTAAAAAATATTTATTCTAAATATATTAAACAAATCTTGCGATGAATTGAGAGGATATAATAAGTTTTACGAAATCAGAGGAAAAAAATATAAGTCTTACATAAAATCGTTTTGCCTACATCCGAAGGGTTGTACAGTAAAAAAAATTATTTTGTCAAATCAGAATGTCAATTTGTGTATATAATAAATCTATTTTGTTAAATTTCTAATTTTCGATTGCATTTCACTGATTTTTTAGCTACCTCAAAAAATGTCACGTATTCATAAATATTTTGTTATCGAATCATGAGTGACAAGAAAAAGGGTGGAATTTACAAAAATTTCAATTTAGCGTTTACTAAGTTGTTCTTCTAATTTCATACAAATCATCGAAGCATCCAAATCCATCATAAATACTTCTTGCATTTCCACACTCAGAGAAATCTTAGTAGTACAGTCAACTATTAATTTTAGTCCATCCAACTATTTTCATAGTTACAGTAATTATGAAAATAGTTATAGTAACTATTTGATAGTTGTGACAATTATTAAAAAATTGGTCGTACACGAACTAAAAATGAATAGTTATCACTTTATAGTAGCTAATACCATAATTTTAATTCTCATTGCACCAAACAAATGTTGTCGATGCTGTAAAAAAGAAAAAGTATTTCACTTATTACGGTGCGGATGTAGACGCTGAGATTGCGAGAATGGTCCTTTATCTCTGGCGTATTGGTGCAGGAAGCTTCCGGGTTGGGGCGTCGAGCTTGAGCGTCGATAGGTCAAGGACGTTCCCACGGTGCGCCGGCAACTGCTGGTGGTGCTCGGGGTCAGGTCGACAAATCACCCTTTCCAGAGCTCGAATGCCCGTGAAAAAAGCCCAGCAGACACACAAACACACACACATATATCCGAGAGTGAGAGTGGCGAGAAAAAGAGAGGGTGTCGAAAGAGAGAAGCGCCCGCAGAGCAGTCGTGAAAAAAAAAAAAAAAAAAAAAAAAAAAAACCAGTAAAGAGAGAAAGAGAGAGAACTCGAGCATCGCTTGAGAGTGGAGGCAGTGCAGCGTGTTTCGCCCCTCGGGCATCGCGTGGGTCCTGATCGGTCATAAAAAAAAATGGTGCGACTGGTGCACAAAACGCGTATACAACCTGTCAGCCCGTTTCCACATCCTCGTTTTCTCTCTCCCCCCCAATCCGACGACAATATCTACATTCCCTCAACAAAAATCCAATGAATATCAAAATTGATTTTCCAAGTACCCGTTATTAGTCATTTTTATTCCGCAAATGCATTCATGGATCCCCCCGATCATATCAACGCTTTTTTATAACACGTGTTTTATTTGTATTATTTTTTTCTTCTTTTTTTTCTTTTTTTTTTTTCAGAGAGACTTTCAATGTGGCTGACGTGAATCATCAGGGCGCACGGAGGCGTCAGATATCAAACGAGCGGACGCCCGGATACCAATTGGCGGTTCAACCGTGTTTTCCAGGCTCGTGCTCACATCGCTCTCCTCCCGCTGATGCATCGAACCCCGCTCTCCCACTGATTCGTACGTGTATCCCGCGGCCGAACACGTTTATAACACGCCGACAGATCCCACGTGCGATTTTCGCTATACGGACGGGGGCTGGAAAGCGACGATCTGGAAAACGGTGAAAAGGAGGGTGAGATTCTCGCGCTTACAACTATAAACACTATAACTATGTATATGATGCTCTATGAGCGTAGCATGCAAATATGTAGGTGTGGAAAATCGGGGGAGGTGGAATGCTGACGTAGCTACGAGGCTGCAGGCTACGCAGAGAAAGAAAGAGAGAAAGGGAAAGAAATTATCTGCGTAAAAATAATTATGGCAAATTGAGATCTCACATCGACGTATGACAAAAATGGCAATTTTTGAGATGCGTTAACACGAAATGTATTAGAAAATTTCAAAACGATTTTCAGATCGATTTGACATCACGTTTACTGACTAATTTGAGCGCAATTTGTGACTTGATTTTAGCAACTTTTTAAGACGATTTTATGGTGGATCGAAAATCTTACGAATCGACTAATTTGTCGAATTCGTGAGCGAAGTTTGGTTTTTTTTTTAGTAGTTTTTTTTTACGATTTTGTGAACATTTTTTCATGTGATTTAATAGGATATACGATGAATTTAAGATATAGATTTTAATTTATTTTTAATTAGTTTAATAAATTGAAACTTAGTTTCAGCAACTTTTTAATGTATACAAGTTTCAATTTGATGTTTTAGCAACTTTTTAATGTATACATTAACTAAGTCTCAAATTGTGCTCAAATCAGTAAAATAACTTGCTATCAAATTGATCTCAAAATTGTTTTGAATTTTTCTAAAATTTTTCGTCTTAACGTATCGCAAAAATGGCACTTTTTGAGATATGACAATTTATGATCACAATTTGGGATAATTATTTTTTTGCGGGAACATATGTAAAAAAGTGGCATTTTTGAGATGCTCAAGACGAAGTTTCTTAAAAAATTTCATAGTCATTTTGAGATCGATTTGATGTCACATTTACTAACTAATTTGAACGCAATTTGGGATTTGGTTTTAGCAACTTTTTAAGAAGTTTTTATGGTGGACCGAAACTCTCACGTTTGAAACGACATTGGGACAATTTTGTGAACATTTTTTCATACGATTCAAAAAGATATACGATGAATTTTAGATATTCATTTCAATTTATTGTTAATAAAGTTCATTAGTAATTTGCTGAGACTAAGTCACAAATTGCGCTCAAATTAGTTTAAAAACTTGGTACCAAGTCGATCTCAAAATCGCTTTCGACTTTTCTTTTTTTATTCTATTACCTTTAAATTCAGGTAATTTGGTTATTCATTATAATCGGTAATTCTTATTTCTTTATTCAGTAATTTTTATTAGGTTGATAAAAGAATATAATATTTTAATCGAATAAAAAAAAAATTATGTTCATAAAAATTCATATTTAAATTTCAAAAGTAGAACACTTTGCAGATTGGAAGACCTTTTTTTTAGTTAATGAAAATTAAATAGAGCTGAAAATGCACATATAAAATCTTTTTCCATGATAAAAATATTCTACTGGGCAAGCACAAAAAGTGAGAAATTATTAAAAGAGTTATTTTTCATTAGTTCAGCAACTTTTTTTTCGAATTGTATTTTTTTTACTCACTTAGACACTTTTTATTTTGCTGTTAATTTTACATAACCTTCACTGTTACCTACAGACCCTATATATAAATTGTCAAGACAGGGAGAAAGATTCGATAGGATCAAAAATCTTTTTCAAATGTTATGGTGGTTGGACTGACAAAGACTGCTTCATAAGTATGAGAGATTTTTAGTGAATGAAAAAAAAAATGATTACGGGATCTTTCCAGTTAGCCTATTTTCACGATTTTTTTTCGGACGGTTACTATACGCCGATAAATTTGAAATTTTTATGACATTTTAAGATAATCATGAATGACAGAAAATGATTTTGTATAAGACGATTTTAATTGTTTAAATATATTTTTTTAATTGTTGAAAATAATGTTGATAAAAAAGATAGCCTCATGGTGGACATCCTAGGGGTTACAAATTTGATCTGAAAAAAAAACCCAAAGGATTATTAATTAGTATGCGATTGGCTATCGCGCTATGGAGGCTTTTTTAAAATCAAAATTGACAAAATAGCGGCGGTTTGAACAAAAAGTACCGATTTTTGTCGTTTTTTCGACAGTTTTTCTTTTGAAAAATGGGAAGATTAAAAAAAATAAAGCTTCTATAACACGATAGAGAGTAGCGTGAAGAATGTTCTCCTAAAATTTGAAATCGGTCGCTTGAAAACTGTTCCCTGGAGAATGTCCACCGTTTTGAAAAATGTCGTTTCGAGAAAAACGCGTTTAAAGTTTCAAAGTAGAAATTTCATATACCTAAATTGTGTACTTACGACTAATCAGCGATGGCAGGTCCATAAATTATGCCAGCGAAGTATTTCGAATTTCGGTTTAAAAATTTGAGAGGATGTTTTTGACAGTGTATACTAATGGATAAGACGAAAAAAAAATCGATTTTTTTTTTCACACTGGAAAGATCCCTTAATATAATATTTTTCCTTGTAGCTTCGATATAGAGATATCGAAAACAATAAAAAGATTATATCTCTGCTCGTGACTTTCTAAAATTCTAATCCAATCCAATTTGCAATGCAAAATAGACCTGTGATCATTATTTACCCACTAGAAATACAAAAATTGTTATTACTGTTGTGAAATATATTTTCGAAATATTTTAATAATTCAATTTCATCATATTATGTCCTCATTATCATAATAATAACTAGCAGGTTATAGTGGCTCGTGATTTCTTTAATTTACAGTTAGACTTAGGAAATTTTAGAATTAACGGAACTTAGGTGGGATGGACAACGGGACTCAAAAAAATCTAAACTGGAGGCGGATCTTATGGGAGGACTTGGAATAAGCTACCTGGTGGGCAGAGAGGCGTCGATTTTTCTAAATATCCTTATGTGACATCGCTTCAGGCCTCGCATTTTTGAAGTCCCCTATGGGACCCATTGGATCATAATGGAACTTGGAATAATCTAGCTTAGAGGGTATCATGGGGGCGCTTATAATAACCCGGCCCAGAAGCGGGAGGAAGGTTCATAGGAATACTTAGAATAATAAAAAACAACCCCTATAAAAAAAAACTGTTGGTGTCGCTAAAATATTATTGAGACGAAATAATTACTATTCATTTTTAATAGTAAGGACTACAAAAACTATTAGTAACTATTTAGTCTCACTAATATATTGGCGACTCTAATAATTTTTTTCTGAAAGGGAAAAAAAACGACTTTCCGGAATATATGTATAGATTATCAATAATTTTTCATTATCCTTATCCACGAGAACACCTATTATAATAAACAACAGAAATCATTACAACAATTTAATTTCATCAACATAATCGAGCCGGATGTGACAAAGCTCGAGATTATCGCGTTAGTACCTAAACACAATAACTACATTCGCGCTATGTACACACGATGGTAAATGTATTCATAGAAATCCGAGAGAACTAGCAATATTGACGTAGCATCAAGGCTGCAGGTATTGCACAGAGAGAGAAAGAGAGAGAGAGAGAGAGAGGAAGAGTTAAAGAGACGAAACATACCACATGTGGTGCGTAGAGCACTTTGGCTCACGTTGGTTCGTTCGCTCGTACGTGACTCTCGTTTTCGTCGAGCGAAGCACGGCGTGTGCCGGCTCGCATATAGAAAGCGAAAACGCCTCTTCTACCTACATTTCACCCATTCACGCAGAGCGTTGGGAGACGAAAAAAAAAATGCGAGCGTACTATACCGCGTGAGTGAGCGAGAGACGAGTAAAGCGTGCAAAAAAAAAAAGTAAAAAAAACGTTAAAAAAAACCATACCAGTGAAGTACAGAAAAAGGGAAAAAGCGGGTCACGATGCTGGCAGCAGCGGGAGAACGCGTAGGTGGCTGTCGGTGTAACGGGTGTCGCTGACGCGAGCTGCCAGAGCGCAGTAGCGCGGGAAAAAAGAGAAACACAGTTAAACCGAGAGAGATACATGAACGGAGGACCTCCGCACACCGCGTCAGTATAGTTGCCCTCCCCCGCTACCTCTTTTCATGGGGGGAGGCGATGTGAGGTTGTAGCGAACGAGTGCGAAGGGAAGGAAAAACGGATAGAAGAGTGAAAAAGAGAGGGAAGGAGGAGGACACGACTAGATTGAGAGGGACAAGGAGATAGAAGAGCAAGTACAGAGTGGAAAGGGCGTCGAACGAGTGGGATGGAATCGCAACGAGGGTGGATAGACCGAGTTGGACGACAGGGAAGGAGGGGGAGGGGATCGTAATACCGAAACGAGTGCGAAGAGAGCCGAGGGAACACAGTAAAAGAGAGATAGTCAAGGCAGGGGTTGCGGGGAAAGCGATGGAGTGCTCGGTAAAAAGAGAGAAAGAGTCGGAAGTGTGCGAGTGTACGAGAGGGAGAAGGACATACCGCAGGGTAAAAAGGAAAAGGGGGTTGGGTTCGTTGCCAGGGATGAAGTACGTAGGTATTGATCTATTTAAAGCCTAGAGTACCAAACGAGGTCCTTATTAAAAAGCGGAATGAAACAAGGGGAGCCTGGTGCCTTCGCCTGTCTTGTTCCTGCTCCTCTCACTCCCCCCGCTACCCTTGCCCAACGCACGGGTAGATTTTTTCCATCTTTTCTCTTTCCTCTTCCTTCTTTCTCCCTCTTTCATTCTCTCTATCCTATTCGTAGCTCCGCCACCTCAATGTCCTTTGGTCTCTTCTGGTATATACAGCTTTCGCTCCCTCCTCTCATTTTACCAGAGTTTTTAGACCTCTCCCTTTGCCCCCTCTAATTCTCTCTTCCGTTTCAACGGAGAGAAGAGCCGCGACTGTAGTACGGTGAGGAATGGATGAGAGAAAAAAAATGAGGCCCCTTTTCACAGACCGTGTGTACGGTTATGTTCAGAGAGTAGCCCTTTGCCTGAACGCGGGGGTGTACATATGACGACGAGACACGATGACGACTAACACTACGACAAATGCGCTGAAGGAGAATTGGGGTTGCCAACGACTTTAGAATATACCGTCCGCGGACCCTCTTCTTCACTCGACGATTCCACGTCTAACCAACGTTATACATATTCACTTTTGATCACACTCGTTATGTATAGCAGGCGAGATGGAGCCTCTCAGTAAACTTAGATGAACCTGGCATCTCTCATATATTCCACCCTCTGTCGCAAATTTATAAGAGTACCCCTCACGAATATGAGATTTTGTATTGACGATTTTTTTTTCTCCCGAGGAATTTTTTTTTTCGTCGTTCGGATTATTATAATGATGCAAGAATTAATAATTCAATGGCATTTGGAATTGAAAAAAATTCGTCACAATTTTGTACGTTTGTACGATTTCGGTATTTAAATGGCAGTTTAGAAAAAAATAACTTTTATAATTCTGCCTGTAAATTCAATTTTTTCTAATGCAATAAATATATAGGATAGGCAGATTCCTCGTTATTTTTACAAATTACGAAATACTATAATGACTTTTTTAAATCGAAATAAAAAAACAAAGCCTTTACAAATAGCTATTTTCCGAATGTGACGAATTGGCCGATAAAAGGGTTGGGAGTGCGGAGGCGGGGCCAGATAAAAATTTCCGATATTCGTTCGAGAATATGTCACGTGTTCAGCTACTGGCATTATAAGAAAATATACACCATTTTATTCCGACAATAACTAGGCCAATTTATTTTTGTTTATCGAATTTTACTATGTGTTACGAAGATAATTTTTCAAACCTTTTTTCCAATCATCTATTTTTTTATCTACAATTTAAAAATTATTTCGCCCGACTTATTATAATTATGATTATGATTATTATTATTATCGTCATCATTAATTATTGTTTTCTCTTGTACAAAGCTCATTCTGCGAGAAAACAGAAACAATGCGAAGTAGATCATAAAGTTATTTGCTTTCTTATTTTTTTTATTCCCTGTCCTCAAAAAAATTCTTTATGTGAATGTTGAATGCTGAAATATCCAGCATTAATTCCAATCATGACTTTTATTTTATGAATAATATAAATACCAGACAATTGCCGATTTATTTAATTGTCAGTTGAATTTTTTTTTTTTTCGAGACTGAAATTTCTGTAAAAAAATATTTAAAACTATTGAAAGATCCGATCGAAAGTGCCTGTGAAATCTATGAATATATTTACTAATGATTTTTGAATCTTGGTATACTTATTTTGAAACACCCAAAATCAGTTTCGGCATATAATGTTCGAATTTTTCCTTCCTTGAGAGGATAAAAAATGCGGCGAAATAAAAGAATTATTCTTCGCGAGTGAACATCAGCTTCGTTCCGAGGTCCAGCAGAGACGGAGCAATCCTCGAGATAGGCTAGGCCAACGAGAGAGCCCCTCTCGACCCCTCGACAGATATAAAATCCGTGATTTTAAAGGCATTTTAGTATCGATCCAGGGACGTTTTTTACCCTAGACGCAAGGCTTCCTCATACCTCTGGCGTTACTACTGCCGCTGCCTGTGCTACTGGTGGGGAGTTTGCCCGGCGATGCGCGGTGGCGGTAGGAATTAAACTACCCTCTGCTCTCGTCCTCCTCTTCCTCCCCCTCCCCATTCTCTTTTTGCCCCCTCGCCGCTGTCCTCGCCAAAGAGCTTCGGTGTACGAGCGGAGGGGCGTTGTGTAGTTGTACAGAATGTATGAGTGCGTTAATGTGTAATCAAATTCCGCGAAACCGCTTCCCCTGATTTTACTAAAGGACGAAAAAACATTCGTTCCTGACCTTCAACGCCCGGACATTCGGGATGTGGCTGAAAAATAAAAAACATTAAATTAAAAAAAATTGTCTCTTTTGGTAACATTTTTTATTTTTTTTTAATTTACTTCACTCTCCCTCTCTTCCACTTTTCGTCACCTTTTTAATATTTTCTAGTGGTTATACAGCGAGGCGAGGAATAAAAATGAAAAATGAAAGGTGTTGACGAGAGTGCGAAAAGTAGGGAAATTACCGAGACAAGATTTGGGCCCTTTTTTCGTATTTAAGGACGAAAAAAGTTTCCATTTATAAACTGAAATGCCCGGAAATTCGGATGTGCGTTGTGAAAAATTCTACAATTTTTTATTTTTATTTTTTAATTCACTTCCTTTTCCAGTTTTTCCGCCTTTTTAAATATTTTTCAGTGGTTCTACGGTGGGGCGATGAATAAAAATGGTAAATTAGAGAGAGTCACGAGAGTGCGGAAAGCAAGAGAATTAACTCGACAAGATATGTGCAGCTTTTCTTTTTTTTTTTACTAAATGAGAAAAAAAATTTCGTTCCTGACTTTCAAGGTGAATTGAACAAAAACCTGTGTTTTGCTAATTTTTTTTATTTCGTTTATTATCCAAACCTTTTTTGCCTCTCGTCACCTTTTGATTATTTTCCAGTGTTCTCCAGCGAGGCTGACTTTACTGAAGATTTTAGTGAAGAATAAAAAAACAAGGATGCAAAGTAGAACCTTGCACATTGCTTCCTCATTATTTTTCGCGTTTTACAAAGCTACCTCTATGAGGAAGTTGTTCAAATGTTGTTCAATTTTTGGCTTCCTCATAGAGGAAGCTTTGTAAAACGTAAAAAATAATGAGGAAGCAATGTGCAAGGTTCTACTTTACATTCTTGTTTTAATTAGATAAATATACATGTTGTGGATTCGCTTTTTCTATTTCGTTATTACGTTATTTCGTGATTATTAGAGCGTTTCCGAAAGTGAATGTGATAATGTATATTTTAAAAAATAATTCAACATTCCATAAAATCAAAAATTTCATACCGTTCGTCACTAAATTATACATATATAATGGCTGAATATTGTCTCATTTATATACAAAATTTGAGCTCGCTATCTTAAGTTTTGTAAAAGTTACAATAGAGCGATAATGTCAATTTTTTGAAAAATTCAAAACATCATAAAATTTTAACGGTTCAACCGATCTTAACCAAATTCAATAGCGATCACCGGCGTATGAAAGCTCAAATTCATATCAATTTTAAGATCAATATCTCGAAAATTGAAAGAGTTATCGCATAAACAGACATTTGTCAAAAAATTAAAAAACGCGTTATAATTTAACGATGAAGTGGATTTTAACAAAAATCTGTATGAACGATGAGGCTTGATCCCTCTATCTATGGTCCAAATTTCAGCTTGATATATCAAGGCATTCCCGAATTATAAAGGTTTACATTTTTCGATCGTGTAACATACACACATACACACACACACACACACACACACACACACACACACACACACATACAGACATTTTTTCTAAATCACTTTTCTCGACGTTTTGGCTCATTCTGAGTGTACGGACATGAAAATCTCGAAAAAAAATTTTTTCATGAAAACAAAGCTTCCTCTATGAGGAAGCAAAAAGAAATTGTTCCCGACATTTAACGTCCGGACACTTGAGGTGTGAGCTGAAAAAAAAAAGTTTGTTCTCTTTATTGAATTTTGTTTTTTTTTAACTTTTTGTTGTCTTTCGAATATTTTCCAGTGATTCTACAGCGAGGCGATGAATAAAAATTTAAAATAATAGCGAAAAACAAAAGAATCGATGTGACAAAACTTGTGCATTTTGAAAATTTAATTTTAATTCACTATAATAACAAATGCGTATAATAGAAGTAGGGACATCATCAGCATCTACGTGCGGTTACGAGAGCGAGTCGCTCTCTTATGTTCGCACGTTTTCTCTACCCTTCGTTCCCTTCATTACGCCCTGTTGACTGTTGCGTATTACAGCCCGGCTCCCCTACTGAAGGAAAGCCTTGTATTACTAATAATAGTCAAGATTCTCTGACGCAAGGCTGTCAAGCGCGTTTCCTCGCTTGACCCGCTAAGGAAGGGAAATATGTGGAGCGCAGAATCTTTGCGATGGAGAAGAATTTATAATTGTGTCTTACCTTAAGTACTTGCACCCTTTCTCGACAACAAGAAGGGTTTTTATGTAAGAAGAATGCGCAGCAAGAAATACATTATCAGAACTACATAATTTACTTTTATTTTTGTTATTCGTAACAATAATATAGACTTATGCAATTTATTGTCAATTTTAACATGAAATTATAATAATTTTTTTAAAACTCAACTGAAAAACAAACTCGAAAAAAAAATTCGCTTACGAATGTTTTAAATCAATTATAAATGATTGATTAGAAAATATTTATAGAAGTAATTCATTCTTTTATAATAATATATTTAGATGTAATATATATTTACTTACTCATGAAATAATTGACAATCCTTTTTCATATTAAATCCGGCTTTGTATAGAAATTTTATTTATGCGTGCTTAAATAAAAATACCATAAATTTAACCATATCGCTTGACAATTTTTCACAGAATTTCGCTACCACAAACATACGAAAAATCGTTATTTTATATAGTTGAAAAAAAAGACCTACAATGATTCGACGAATGAAATAATTCAGCATTTCACTTTGACACGTTAAAATCCCTCGTCTGGTTTGAAAATTCACAGGGTATGTAAAATGTATGTAAAATCCACAAAATAGTCGTAAGCGTGGATGTCGAATATTTGAGCAGAATAACAAATATAAAAAAATCCGCTTTCATCCAACATCACCATTTATCACAGTCTCTTTTTTTTTTTTTTTTTTACGATCGAGTAATTGTTTCACTTCTACACATTAAAATACTTCGTATGGTTACAGACAGCCCTTATAAAATTCAGAATTTTATAAGGGCTACTTATAAAAATTTACAAAAAAAAATCAATAGTACGGAACCCAAATATTTAAGCCGAAGAAATTATTTGAAAAATTCGTTTTTTAATTGATAATTATAATTTATCGCCGACTTTTCCATTCATGAACATGAAAAATCGCTTCCTGTATTGTTGCTACAAAAAAAAATTATCTCTACATGTTTGAATACAAAATACCTCGTTTGGCTACAGAATTCACAGTGCTGCGGGCAAAATCCTCAAAAAGGTTATCGATGAAGAAAATCAAATATTTGAACCATAAAATCGATTAAATAAAAAATCGAATGGTTATAGAAAATTGAAATTTATCACAGAGTTGTTTGTTCATAAAATAAAAAAATATCGTATACATTTGTTACAAAAAAAGGTTCTACTTCGTTTCGCTTCAAAATTCATAAATAAAAATCCAGAAAAAGGTCATCAGTGCATAAAATATTTGAGCCATAAAAAACATTTTAAAAATTCGTTCTACTTGAAAAATTGGGTTTTATCTCTGACGTGACGGTTGATGAATATAAAAAATAATTCCTGTACCATCCACTAGAAAAAAAAACATGCAAATCGTTGTGCTATGAATTTGCGAGTACAATGAATTAGTGTAATATTTTGACGTTCTAAAATACTTTGTTTGACTGAAAACCTCATAGAATCTCATATAAAATCTACAAAAAGGTCGTGAGTGCGAAAATAAAGGATTTGACCGATGAAAATCAACCGAAAAAATGCGTTGTCCATTTAAAAATCACAATTTCTCACCACCTTCTCGTAAGCATAAAAAAAATTCTTCCTGTATCAATGTTACAAAAAAAAGTTACCTCTTTCAACCACAAAACTCACAAATTTGCGTGTGAAATGTATAAAGCGCTCATTAGTGCGTCAAATTTTTTCGCCCTAAAAAAAATTAGAAATGTGTTTTCTATAAAAATATTGGAATTTATTTCCGACTTTTCGGTCCATGAACATGAAAAATTTCTTCCTGAAACATCCGATAAAAAAAAATCCGATAAAAATCATTTTGCAATGAATCTGCCAGTACGAACGATTCACTGTTTTATTTTGGCATGTTAAAATACTTCAGGCGCCTTTTCTTATCATAAGTATAAAAAAATTCTTTCCGTATCAAGGTCACAAAAAAGTTACCTTTTTCAATTACAAAATTCACAGGTTTACGTGTGAAATATACTACGACTTATCAGTGCGTTAAATATTTTTCGCCATAAAAACCATAAAAAAATCGTTGTCTGCAAAAAAATCCCAATTTCTCGCCGTCTTTTCTTCTCATAAGCATAAAAAAATTCTTCCTGCATCAATGTCACAAAAAAAAAGTTACCTCTTTCAGCCACAAAATTTGTACGCTTATCAGTGCGTCGAAAATTTTCGCCATAAAAAGCATTAAAAAAGCGTTTTCTATAAAACATCGGAATTTATCTCCGACTTTTCTATCCATGAACATGAAAAACTTCTTCTTGAAACAAGCCATAAAAAATCTGCGAGTACGAATGATTCACTGTTTTATTTTGGCGTGTTAAAATACTTCAGGCGCCTTTTCTTATCATAAGCATAAAAAAATTCTTCCCGTATCAAAGTCACAAAAAAAGTTACCTTTTTCAGTTACAAAATTCACAGGTCTACGTGTGAAATATACTACGACTTATCAGTGCGTTAAAAAAATCGTTTTCTATTAAAAAAATCCCAATTTTCCGCCGCCTTTCCTTCTCATAAGCATAAAAAAATTCTTCCTGCATCAATGTCACAAAAAACAAAAGTTACCTCTTTCAGCCACAAAATTCCCAGAGTTGCGTGTGAATTGTACGCTTATCAGTGCGTCGAAAATTTTCGCCATAAAAAGCATTAAAAAAAGCGTTTTCTATAAAAACATCGGAATTTATCTCCGACTTTTCTGTCCATGAACATGAAAAACTTTTTCCTGAAACAAGACATAAAAAAAAGAAAAAACGCCGAAAAAAATGATTTCGCAATGAATCTGCGAGTACGAATGATTCACTGTTTTAGTTCGACGTGTTAAAATTACCTCAGCCGCCTTTTCTTCTCATAAGCATAAAAAACTCTTTCCGTATCAAAGTCACAAAAAAATTACCTTTTTCAGTTACAAAATTCACAGGTCTACCTGTGAAATATGCTACGACTTATCAGTGCGTTAAATATTTTCGCCATAAAAACCATTAAAAAATCGTTTTCTATTAAAAAATCCCAATTTTCTGCCACCTTTCCTTCTCATAAGCATAAAAAAATTCTTCCTGCATCAATGTCACAAAAAAAAAGTTACCTCTTTCAGCCACAAAATTCCCAGAGTTGCGTGTGAATTGTTCGCTTATCAGTGCGTCGAAAATTTTCGCCATAAAAAGCATTAAAAAAAGCGTTTTCTATAAAAACATCGGAATTTATCTCCGACTTTTCTGTCCATGAACATGAAAAACTTCTTCCTGAAACAAGCCATAAAAAAAAGAAAAAACGCCGAAAAAAATGATTTTGCAATGAATCTGCGAGTACGAACGATTCACTGTTTCAGTTCGACGTGTTAAAATACCTCAGCCGCCTTTTCTTCTCATAAGCATAAAAAAATTCTTTCCGTATCAAAGTCACAAAAAAGTTACCTTTTTCAGTTACAAAATTCACAGGTCTACCTGTGAAATATGCTACGACTTATCAGTGCGTTAAATATTTTCGCCATAAAAATCATTAAAAAATCGTTTTCTATTAAAAAATCCCAATTTTTCGCCGCCTTTTCTTCTCATAAGCATAAAAAAATCTTCCTGCATCAATGTCACAAAAAAAAGTTACCTCTTTCAGCCACAAAATTCCCATGAGTTGCGTGTGAATTGTACGTTTATCAGTGCGTCGAAAATTTTCGCCATAAAAAGCATTAAATAAGCGTTTTCTATAAAAAAAAACATCGGAATTTATCTCCGACTTTTCTGTCCATGAACATGAAAAACTTCTTCCTGAAACAAGCCATAAAAAAAAGAAAAAACGCCGAAAAAAATGATTTTGCAATGAATCTGCGAGTACGAACGATTCACTGTTTTAGTTCGACCTGTTAAAATACCTCGTCCGGCAACAGCGATAACAACAGAGTTACCGCGTACTAGATGTATTGTCAGTGAGGAGAGAGAGAGAGACCAGCAATGTTATACGAGAGAAAAATACGCGCATGGCAGCAGCTAGAGCTAGGCATTGCCACAGCGCCGGTTGCTGCCACCGCTGTTGGATGTATAAAATTCGAGCAATGCAACGTTCCTTGTAACGCGTTTTATTCCGCGACTTTATGGCGTTGTGCCGCCCGTCGGGGAATGGCGAATGGGCAAGAGAAACAGGAGGACGAGGACGAGGACGAGGGGGGTAGATATGGTAGTGGTGGGTACGCGAGAGGACTCCGGGGCAGCGCGGGAAGTAGCGACGGGCTGAAAGGGCGGAGCAGGACGCGCGGGGTGCTATAGGAAAATCCATAAAGTTATAAAATGTGCGGAGAGCGTAATAGTACGCACCGCGCAGATTAGTTATGAAAATATAAAAGGGAACGGGGGTGGTAGTGGGGATGATGCGGACAGAACCGCGTCGAGGGTGACTATCTTTCTCTCTCTCATTCTCTTTCTCTCTCTTTCGCTCGGTCGCAGGGTCGACCCCGCCGAGAGGGCTCAACTTTTCCAGCCACCCCGCAACAGAGTACCAGCGAACAGAGTACCATGCCCAGCCCACCAACCTACTACCAGCACCAAGATCTCTCGTTTCTAATGGCGTGCCCAGCATCCCTCTTTCAGTAACAGTAACAGTTGTTACATTCTCTTTCTCGAAATACTAAACATCAAGTTTTTTTTAGCATCAAATTACGATCTTGACAAGGCGTTTTTCTTTTTTTTTTATTAAGGGGTGGATACTTTTGGAGCTTTGTTCAATTATTGACGTAAATTTAGGATTTTTTTCTGGATTTTAGGGTCTTAAAACAATGTTCTACGATCAATCTGCAGGGGAAGGTATTCTTTGAAATACGACTTTTTATTTATTTTTTCGAAGTCCCTCGGGTACTGAGATATTTTTGGATGATAATTGGTAAACACTTTTTTTATCAAAGGGATGGATGGACTTTTGTCGGCAGACTTTTGATTTTAGGTTTAAAAAAATTGCTGTATGTTCAATCAGGAAAAGTATTCTTTGAAATACGATTTTTCACTTTTTTTTCGAAGTGTCGTCGGTACTGAGATATTTTTTGTGGATGATAATTGGTAAATACTTTCTTTTTTTTTGAAGGGGTGGATAGTCCTTTGTAGCTGTATTCAATTATTGATGCTAATTTAGGATTTTTATTCTGGATTTTAGGTTTTAAAAAAATTGCTCTATAATCAATCAGCAGCGAAAAGTATTTTTGTAAATACGACTTTTTACTTTTTTTTCGAAGTGCCTCAGGTACTGAGATATTTTTGGATGATAATTGGCAAACACTCTTTTTGTAATCCACGAAACATTGTGAAGTAGATCATAAAGGTGTTTGATTTCTTATTTTTTTATTCCTTTTTTATTCCTCAAAGCATTCTTCATGTGGAAGTTGAATATAATGAAAGCACAGTAGAAACTTTTTGGATGATAATTGGTAAATACTTTTTTTTTAATTAAGGGGTGGATAGACTTTTGTAGCTGCATTTAATTATTGATGTAAGTTCAGGATTTTTTCTTCTTGATTTTAGATTTAAAAAAAAATTGCTCTATAATCAATCAGAAGCGAAACAAATTCTTTGAAACACGACTTTTCACTTTTTTTTTCAAATAGCACAGGTACTGAAATATTTTTGGATAATAATTGGCAAACACTCTTTTTTTTAATCCACGAAACAGACAACCCAGAAAAAATAAGGTAGCAGATTATTGAATTTAAGTTTTTGACTAATTTAGCAAATTGGATATCCATACTTTTCAATTTATTTCGGCTGTTAGGTCCTGTGTATTATAAAATAGGATTTAGAAAAAAAACTTTTCTTCGTGAGCATGAAAGAAAATTTACGTTTTTAATATATAAAAATAAAAAAATGTTTTAACTTCTACTTTCAATGAAAGAAATTATATTTTTTAATAGACATATTCTAATTATTTTTTTTTTCGCACAACACACGACTCTTTATTATATTTGAAATCTTACAGAAACTACAGAAGTAATTGTAGAATTTATAGAAAGATCAAGGTGGGAATTTCATTTGCGAACTATTTTAATAGTACAAAAATTACAAAAAAATTAATTTTTAATCGAAATTGCATATAATAGACCAATTCATTCGATTGGTCTATTCAGTTGTGTAAGTTTGGACACAATAGCGTATAGGTAGAGGAAAAGGGTTATAACGACATTATGTTTTCTCACATCCCATTTATTTTCTCTCTATAAATTGCTTGAATATCATCATAAATTTTTTTGAAAAAACCAGCCACAAAAAATGAAGTTTCAAGAACATCGCATTATAAAAACGTCACGCGATATAAAAACGTCTTTGCGGTTACATTAAATTTTGTAGCCACTGCGAAGCTCAAAGAAAAAAAATGCAAAACCGTTTTTCCTCTCTACATATCAAAGTATTCTAGTTTTAACCCATTAACACCCCAGCAACTCGAGTTATAAAAACTAAATTTTCTTAAATGTTGAATATTTTCCTGAGTCAAAGTAATGCCATTTTTTGAAAACAAAGTTTTATTTTTTTTTACATGTAAATGAGTCTTTTCCTAGTAAAATAAAGTCATAGGATGCAGTCTTAATAGAACTTCACAGATTTTTTAACTTTTCCAGTATTTTTGTTTCACGGCTTAAAAAGATGTGCAAGAAATAGCTATTTCTCACATGTACTAAATAGGCTACGATCCATTAATAGATACTATCTCTTGTCTGATTGGAATTTATTCTTCCCTGATGTAAAAATTAATTTATGTGAAATGCTCGACACGTTTTTTAATCAAAATAGTGGATAAATAACATTCATGAAAAATAGTATTTACATTTGAAAAATATAAATGCGTTTTTCCTTCGTAAAATAAAAATGAAAGATAAATTCCAAATACAAATCCTATATTTCGAAAAATTTTCCTAGAACTTTTGGTTCGAATTTCAAAAAGATGTCGATTAAAAAACGTCTGACTGAAAAAATGAATGTTATTAATAAACAAATTGGGTAATAAAAAAATTATGAAACAATAATCATTTGCGTATTATAGTCTCAAGATTATCACACCCTTAGCGAATTAATATACCGACTATAATATGCGAATGATTATTGTTTCGCAATTTTTTAATTAACCAATTTGTTCATTAATTACATTCATTTTTTCATTTTTATAAAATTATTTTTATTTCATCGTTTTTCAAGTAATTCTAATCCTTCGCCATAAGCGCTGTTAAGTGAGTTACAGAATACGCAAATGTCGGACATCAAGCAAATTTTTAAGATTTTAGTTCAGCCAATTTTCTATAGGGCTAATTTAACGTATTTTTTCGCGTATATATAAATTTTTATTAATATAATCAATAAATAAACAAGCTTCTTTTGTTTTTATTCCATACCGATTGTGTTTGTATACCAGAATTCTTGATATTTACGATTATCCGAAGGATCGGAACATTAGGTGTCCGGAAATATGTACATGGTGAAAAAACTGTCCGAAAACTGGTGCATTAGACCTATTTTGTTACTTTCGAACATAATTAGAAAATTATTCAATATTGTGACGATTAATTCGTAAGGTAAACGCGCCAATTCTCGGACACTTAAGGTTAGGTCCCAATCATCGGATACACACAGAAAATCATATTTCCTTCTCTCCTGCATAAACGGTGCGTCCGGCCAATTGAACACGTGGAGCGATAGGGACATTTATCTTAGGTCTTTGAAACTGGAAGGTATGAGCTTGACTTTGGTTTCAGTCATTTTATAATTAAATCTTTCCTGAATCGTCAGTGAATGTTCGAACCTGGGGATAGCCTTAATGGTCTGATCATTCGTACCTTTACCTTACACTCATCGTTTTGCCTTGCGAGCAGTCGCGGGAGTAAAAATAGCCATGTTCAAAATATACCAAATATCCACGTTACATTAAGACTGATTTATTCATGTCAAATTGCAATTTATGCTTAGATTTTACATTGGTTTTATTTATTTTTTGCACTGGCTACCGAATGATAGATAATCAGACACCTCATTAGAAGGGTTCGTTTGATGTCTTTTGGTAATGTCCTTAGGTCTTTGAAACCGGAAGGTATGAGCTAGACTTTGGTTACAGTCATTTTATAATTAAATCTTTCCTTAATCGTCAATGAATGTTTGAATCTGGGGATAGCCTTAATGGTCTGATCTATACCTTTACCTTACTCTCGTCTTTTTGCCTTGCGAGCAGTCGCGGGAGTAAAAATAGCCATGTTCAAAATATACCAAATATCCATGTTACATGAAGACTGATTTTTTCATGTCAAATTGCAATTTATGCTTAGATTTTACACTGGTTTTATTTATTTTTTGCACTGGCTACCGAATGATAGATAATCAGACACCTCGTTAGAAGGGTTCGTTTGATGTATTTTGGTAAGGTCCTTGGGTCTTCGAAACTGGAAGGTATGAGCTTGACTTTGGTTTCAGTCATTTTATAATTAAATGTTTCCTGAATCGTCAATGAATGTTTGAATTGCGGGATGACCGTAATGGTCTGATCATTCGTACCTTTACCTTACTCTCGTCTTTTTGCCTTGCGAGCAGTTGCGGGAATAAAAATAGCCATGTTCAAAATATACCAAATATCCACGTTACATTAAGACTAATTTTTTCATGTGAAATTGCAATTTACGCTTAGATTCTACACATTTATTTTTTGCACTGGCTACAGAATAATAGATAATCAGACACCTCATCAGAAGGGTTCGTTTGATGTATTTTAGTAAGATCCTTAGGTCTTTGAAACTGGAAGGTATGCGCTTGACTTTGGTTACAGTCATTTTATAATTAAATCTTTCCTGAATCGTCAATACATGTTTGAATCTGGGGATGGCCTTAATGGTCTGATCATTGATACCTTTACCTTACTCTCGTCTTTTTGCCTTGCGATTAATCGGGAGTAAAAATAGTCATGTTCAAAATATACCAAATATCCACGTTACATTAAGACTGATGTTTTCATGTCAAATTGCAATTTATGCTTAGATTTCACACATTTATTCTTTGCACTGGCTACAGAATAATAGATAATCAGACACCTCATCAGAAGGGTTCGTTTGATGTATTTTAGTAAGATCCTTAGGTCTTTGAAACTGGAAGGTATGCGCTTGACTTTGGTTACAGTCATTTTATAATTAAATCTTTCCTGAATCGTCAGTGAATGTTTGAACCTGGGGATAGCCTTAATGGTCTGATCATTCGTACCTTTACCTTACTCTCGTCTTTTTGCCTTGCGATCAATCGGGAGTAAAAATAGTCATGTTCAAAATATACCAAATATCCACGTTACATTAAGACTGATTTTTTTCATGTCAAATTGAAATTTATGCTTAGGTTTTACACATTTATTTTTTGCACTGGTTTCAGAATAATAGATAATCAGGCAGCTCATCAGAAGGGTTCGTTTGATGTATTTTGGGAAGGTCCTTAGGTCATTGAAACTGGAAGGTATGAGCTTGACTTTGGTTACAGTCATTTTATAATTAAATCTTTCCTTAATCGTCAATGAATGTTTGAACCTGTGGATAGCCTTAATGGTCTGATCATTGATACCTTTACCTTACTCTCGTATTTTTGCCTTGCGAGCAGTCGCGGGAATAAAAATAGCCATGTTCAAAATATACCAAATATCCACGTTACATTAAGACTGATTTTTTCATGTCAAGTTGCAATTTATGCTTAGATTTTACACTGGTTTTATTTATTTTTTGCACTGGCTACCGAATGATAGATAATCAGACACCTCATCAGAAGGGTTCGTTTGATGTATTTTAGTAAGATCCTTAGGTCTTTGAAACTGGAAGGAATAAGCTTGACTTTGGTTACAGTCATTTTGTAATTAAATCTTTCCTTAATTGTCAATGAATGTTTGAATCTGGGGATAGCCTTAATGGTCTGATCATTGGTACTTTTACCTTACTCTCGTCTTTTTGCCTTGCGAGCAATCGGGAGTAAAAATAGCCATGTTCAAAATATACCAAATATCCACGTTTCATTAAGACTAATTTTTCATGTCAAATTGCAATTTACGCTTAGATTTTACACTGTTATGTTTTGCACTGTCTACAGAATGATAGATAATCAGACACCTCAACAGAACGGTTCATTTGATGTATTTTGGTAAGGTCCTTAGGTCTTTGAAACTGGAAGGTATGAGCTTGACTTTGGTTACAGTCATTTTATGATTAAATCTTTCTTGAATCGTCAATGAATGTTTGAATCTGGGAATAGCCTTAAGGAGGGTCGAGCGCAAAAACAGTAACAAGAAACAGATGCTGGTTTTTTAAATACCCATTGATATGGATGACCTGAGTTCAATTGCAAAGTTTCAGTAAGTTTATCTTCATGGTTTTCGAGAAATAAATTTCTTAAAATGAAACTATTTAACATTGCGTCTTATGGCAGATTGAAAATGAATTATGCATTTTTATATTTCTAAGGATAGTCTATACGGACACCATGCCGTTAAAATATTGCAAACTATAAAGAACACATTCAGGATGATCTATACAAAAATTCAGATACTTGTTCTTCACAATTAATCAAGAATAATCAATTATGTGGCTCGAGATCCAGATTTCTTAAACTTGCGTAGCGGCGTCTCTGTCGCACAGTTTCGTACGGCCACACCGCGTTCCCTACCGGACCTATCCCTTCCAAAAAACGCGTTCGACCCTCCTTAATGGTCTGATCATTGGTACCTTTACCTTACTCTCGTCTTTTTGCCTTGCGGGCAGTCGCGGGAGTAAATATAACCATGTTCAAATTATACCAAATATCCACGTCACATGAAGACTAACTTTTTTAAGCCAAATTGCAATTTACGCTTAGATTTTACACATTTATTTTTAGCACTGACTACAGAATAATAGATAATCCGACAGCTCATCAGAAGGGTTCGTTTGATGTATTTTGGTGAGGCAAAGTCCCTTACATTAGGTTGTCGTTTCTATCTCGGAAAGGGCGAAGCAGAACCTCTGGGTCCACCATTATACTACTCCTTCGCCCACCCTCAATGATACCCGTGGTTACATCCGTCGCTCGGGGAAGATTCACCGCGATTATCCACGGTCGTCGCACTCGTACTCGCTAAGAGACAGAAGGAAATTGCTCTATGGAGCAAACAAGTAGATCATTATCCCGTTTCCACACGTGTAGAAGATGCGAGCTTTCATTCTCTTCATCCTTCTCCTCTCCTTCCACATGTTTCTTCGTCTACCCACCTGCTGAGAGTTGCTTTATATCAATAGAACTTGTTTATGTCTGGAACTCGAATAACAGGTAAACTAGTGGAATTTCTTGGTGATCACAAATATCTAAGAATTGCGGTTGTTTGTACTAAGTTCTGTTTTCCTGATTTCCCACATAGAAAAATATATATGTAACATATATGTTAAATATATGGCGCCAAAAAGTTCTATATGCTGCATATATTCTGCATATATGTGTGCAAAAATATATGAGATGTATATATGGACAATATGTAAAATATATTTCATATACGTTTACCGCCAAAAAGTTCTATATGTCGAATATATCGTGCATATATTTCTATTTCCATGTGCACGGAAAGAAAGGCTTGGTTGAAACAACCAAGTGCTATGGTTATATATGCGCCAGACAATTAATTGGTTAGACCGACCAATTAATTGGTTAGACCGACCAATTTCTTGGTTAGGCTACCAATTTCTTGGTTAGACTAACCAGGTGACTTGGTAAGCTAACCAAGTGACTTGGATAGACCAACCAAGTGACTTGGTAAGCTAACCAAGTGACTTGGTTAGACCAACCAAGAAATTGGTAGCCTAACAAATTACTTGGTTGGTCTAATCAATTAATTGTCTGGCACATATATAACCATAGCAGTTGGTAGTTCCAACCAAGCCTTTTTTCCGTGTGGGTCTATGCGTCAAAAGAGTTTATGTGAGAATATAGGATTTTTATTAGCAGTCTGATAAATATTCGTGAGGGACATTTTTTCTTTTCAGTAATTTTCTTTTCGGTAAGAAACAAACCAGTCGGTTGAAATATCTAATTTCAGAGAAACCGTTTATTATATTTTATTGTATCAAATATTTAATTCTGTAATTACATGTTACGCAAATATTTATTAAATTTTTTTTTAAATGTCTATAGCTTATTATAAAATCTGGGGATAATTATTGCCGAATGAGAAAAATTAATTAATTACGTGTTTATATAATGATGGAGGCTTGCAAACACATTTACAACGTTTCGGAATTCATTCGTATAATTGACAGCCGAAACCTTTACTCACTGATGAGATAATAATAAATTAATTAATTAAATTTTTATGCACTAGTAGAAACTTATAACCGTATTTGCAACCTTAAAAAATAAACATCAATCCCTTGTGCGAAATTACAAGACCATCATTAGATCATAGCTGTAATAAAACTGCAAAGCCCGAAATTCCAATCTTTTTCTAAAGAATAATAAAAAAATTCACGTTCTATAAAATTTGAACGTCTGCATTGTTTTTTGTTCCTTCGTAAATTCGATGGCAAATATCCGTGCACATTATTACGAATGTGCTTAACATTTCAGCCCGTTTTGTCGGATGTGTCGAAAGCAGAACCGGTTTAAACTCTAAAAATTCAAATTGCTATCAAATATGAAACCCTTTATCGATTTTCACTAAATTTTATATCTAGCGCTGATGAGTATTATTTCGCTCCTGTAGAAAATTCGATATGTATTGCCCGAAATTCTCGTGAATTAGAGCGACAATGTGCATTAAAAAAAATTTGTAATCCTTTAAAATCCGAGTCGCCTTATAAATTTAGCTCAAATTGAATAATTACTGTCCTTCATCATTAATTTATTCATTACTCCATACTGTCTAGCTCATCAGCTTAAACATCGTGGCAGCTCGAGAATATACTGAATTTATAAATAAATTAAAAAATCGGTCTCATACAGGTCTGAATTTTAGAAGCTTGATACACACGAACACACACAAATCCAGATATTTTTTCTAAATCCCATTTCTCGATGTTATAGATCATTACATAAATAATACGCTTTCGCTGTAAAAAATGTACATTTAACCCTTGTGTGAAATTATAACACAATCATAAAAAACACACGTATAACGAATATAAAAAAGAAAATTGTTCAAGCTTGTCTAATAAATTCTTCAAAAGGCCAGAATAGGTGGATTAATTCGCCAAAGGTGTGGTAATCTCTCGACTATAATACGCGAATGATTATTGTTTCGCAATTTTTTAATTACCCAATTTGTTTATTAAGGGGAGGGAGTCAGGTAAAAAAATTGATTTTGGAAATTCAATATAATCCAAATCCTATTGTATATAAAAATGCCCAACGCACTATATTGTTGGTACTCGATGAAAGGATTTTTTACTGTCGTCTGACTTGCATATGCTTTTCAATATTATCTTAAGCAAAGTTCTTAGGTTTTCCATTCTGCGCATAATTCAAATTAAACTACTAGGCAGATTGGAATGGTTGACGTCTCATTTTCTTCTTCATGAAAAGATACACCGGCTAAATGGAGCAAATGTTAATAAAAGGTAATATTTTTTAAGTGACATAATTATTAATAAATAAATTTCATGCTATTTTCTAAATCAGTGATTAACTTTGCTTTCAGAATGAAAAAAAAATAGTTTGCTCCATTTAGCCGGTGTATCTTTTCATGAAGAAGAAAATGAGACGTCAACCATTCCAATCTGCTTAGTAGTTTGATCTGAATTATGCGCAGAATGGAAAACCTAAGAACTTTGCTTAAGATAATATTGAAAAGCATATGTAAGTCAGACGACAGTAAAAAATCCTTTCATCGAGTACCAACAATATAGTGCGGTGGGCATTTTTATATGCAATAGGATTTGGATGATAATGAATTCCCAAAATCAATTTTTTTTACCTGACTCCCTCCCCTTAATTACATCAAGAATCGCGGTAGCGACTCGACGACAAGTTAAAAAAGAAAATTAATGTTGCCTTCACATGACGATTTCTGTCTGATCTTCATCGGGCGCTACTACTACTCTATTATTCCTGAAGGCTGTTCATTTTTCTAGTCAGGAGTTTTTTCATTTTTATAAAATAATTTTTACTTCATGATTTATTTGTAATATAATTTATTAAATTTTTTAATTAATTCCAATACTTCGAATTTTTTCTAAATCGTATTCCTCGATGTTTTAGATAGTTTTTAGGAAGCTGACATAAAAATCCCAAAAAAAAAAAAATTCACCAAGCCAAAGTGTTTTCTTTACGTTGAATCAATAAATAAAAAATAAAAATATACATACACAAATAATTATTGCAAAAATTGAATGTTAATTAATTAAATTTATATACAACGTGGCAGACTCACGCTTTAAAAAAAACTATATTTATCCCTTAATGTGTGAAATTATAACATAATCATAAAAAGCCACGTATAAAGAATATAAAAAAGAAAATTGCGTAAGCTTGCCTAATAAATTCTTCAAAAGGCCAAAATAGATAGATTAATTCGTCAAGGGTGTGGTAATCTATCGACTATATTATGCAAAAGATTATTGTTTCGCAATTTTTTTATTATCCAATTTGTTTATTAATTACATCAAGAATCGCGGTAGCGACTCGACGCCAAGTTAAAAAAGAAAATTAATGTTGCCTTCACATGACGATTTCTGTCTGATCTTGATCAGGCGCCTCTCCTGACTTGAACGGGCGCTACTGCTACTCTATTATTCCTGAAGGCTGTTCATTTTTCGAGTCGAGAGTTTTTTCATTTTTATAAAATAATTTTCCTTCATGATTTATTTGTAATATAATTTATTTAATTTTTTAATTAATTCTAATACTTGGAATTTTTTCTAAATCGTGTTCCTCGATGTTTTAGATAGTTTTTAGTAAGCTGACATGAAAAATCCCAAAAAATAAAGTACAAAGCCAAAGGCTTTTCGCTACGTTGAATCAATAAATAAAAAATGAAAATATTCATACACAAATAATTATTGCAAAAATGATGAATATTAATTAATTAAATTTATATACGAGACAGACTCACGCTTTAAAAAAATCTACGTTTATCCCTTAATGTGTGAAATTATAATACAATCATAAAAACCCACGTATAACGAATGTAAAAAGAAAATTGTGTAAGTTTGCCTAATAAACTCTTCAAAAAGCCAAAATAGATAGATTAATTCGTCAAGGGTGTGGTAATCTATCGACTATAATATGCAAATGATTATTGTTTCGCAATTTTTTTATTATCCAATTTGTTTATTAATTACATCAAGAATCGCGGTAGCGACTCGACGTCAAGTTAAAAAAGAAAATTAATGTTGCCTTCACATGACGATTTCTGTCTGATCTTGATCAGGCGCCTCTCCTGACTTGAACGGGCGCTACTGCTACTCTATTATTCCTGAAGGCTGTTCATTTTTCTAGTCGGGAGTTTTTTCATTTTTATAAAATAATTTTCCTTCATGATTTATTTGTAATATAATTTATTTAATTTTTAAATTAATTCTAATACTTCGAATTTTTTCTAAATCGTGTTCCTCGATGTTTTAGATAGTTTTTAATAAGCTGACATGAAAAATCCCAAAAAATAAAGTACAAAGCCAAAGTCTTTACGCTACGTTGAATCAATAAATAAAAAATGAAAATATTCATACACAAATAATTATTGCAAAAATGATGAATATTAATTAATTAAATTTATATACGAGACAGACTCACGCTTTAAAAAAATCTACGTTTATCCCTTAATGTGTGAAATTATAATACAATCATAAAAACCCACGTATAACGAATATAAAAAGCAAATTGTGTAAGTTTGCCTAATAAACTCTTCAAAAAGCCAAAATAGATAGATTAATTCGCCAAGGGTGTGGTAATCTATCGACTATAATATGCAAATGATTATTGTTTCGCAATTTTTTTATTATCCAATTTGTTTATTAATTAAATCAAGAATCGCGGTAGCGACTCGACGCCAAGTTAAAAAAGAAAACTAATGTTGCCTTCACATGACGATTTCTGTCTGATCTTGATTAGGCGCTACTCCTGACTTGAACGGGCGCTACTCTATTATTCCTGAAGGCTGTTCATTTTTCTAGTCGGAAGTTTTTTCATTTTTATAAAATAATTTTCCTTCATGATTTATTTGTAATATAATTTATTTAATTTTTAAATTAATTCTAATACTTCGAATTTTTTCTAAATCGTGTTCCTCGATGTTTTAGATAGTTTTTAATAAGCTGACATGAAAAATCCCAAAAAATAAAGTACAAAGCCAAAGTCTTTTCGCTACGTTGAATCAATAAATAAAAAATGAAAATATTCATACACAAATAATTATTGCAAAAATGATGAATATTAATTAATTAAATTTATATACGAGACAGACTCACGCTTTAAAAAAATCTACGTTTATCCCTTAATGTGTGAAATTATAATACAATCATAAAAACCCACGTATAACGAATATAAAAAGAAAATTGTGTAAGTTTGCCTAATAAACTCTTCAAAAAGCCAAAATAGATAGATTAATTCGTCAAGGGTGTGGTAATCTCTCGACTATAATATGCAAATGATTATTGTTTCGAAATTTTTTTATTATCCAATTTGTTTATTAATTACATCGCGGTAGCGACTCGACGCCAAGTTAAAAAAGAAAATTAATGTTGCCTTCACATGACGATTTCTGTCTGATCTTGATCGGGCGCTACTGCTAATCTATTATTCCCGAAGGCTGTTCATTTTTCTAGTCAGGAGTTTTTTCATTTTTATAAAATAATGTTTACTTCATGATTTATTTGTAATATAATTTATTTAATTTTTTAATTAATTCTAATACTTGGAATTTTTTCTAAATCGTGTTCCTCGATCTTTTACATAGTTTTTAGTAAGTTGAAATGAAAATGCTCAAAAATAAATTCACAAAGCCAAAGTCTTTTCGCTACGTTGAATCAATAAATAAAAAATAAAAATATACATACACAAATAATTATTGCAAAAATTGAATATAAATTAATTAAATTTATATACAACGCGGCAGACTCACGCTTTAAAAAAAATCAATATTTATCCCTTAATGTGTGAAATTATAAGACAATCATAAAAACCCACGTATAACGAATATAAAAAAGAAAATTGTGTAAGCTTGCCTAATAAATTCGTCAAAAGGGCAGAATAGCGATGGAGGAATTACAGGATGTAGTGAGAATCTGCGGGGAAACATAATTCCAGAGATGGGATCATAGGATCGATAGTGTATGAGGAGAACACGGCATCCACCGCCGCGTTGTTCACCACTACCATTGCTAACGACTTATATACTACCATATCCCAAGCTTCCTCGAGCACACCGGTGTGCTCATGCATAATTCAATCAGAGTTAGACTAGAAACGTCAATACAGCTCGCAGATTATTTCTTTTCCCGGGCCGCCTGCTCTCGCTCTCACTTTTTCTTTCTCTTTCACCGAATACCTCACTCTCCCTCAGCTCGTGTACACTCGTGTACACTTACCCTCTTCTTTATTCCCTGGCTCACTCGGAACCGAGAATAAGAGAGTGAGGGAAACGTGTACAGTAGTATACTCAACTGTACAGAGAAGACGAATATAGTAGGAGAGAGTTAGAGAGCGAGGATCGACGGTGAAGTGAAGGGGGAGAAAGCGAAGGGGGTGAGGGGGTGTTCTCCTCCTTCGAGAAGCTTGAACCCCCTTGCCTATCCATTCATCCGTCGTTTTCGCTCTATCTCCGTGCCCTCATCCCCCCGTATCTCTCCTCTTTTTTTCCCCTTCCTAACCTCCCCTTCTTTTATATTTTAATCAACTAATGCTGCGCAATGCGTACGTTTATTGCGTCTTTTCTGGCCTCACTCTCTCTCTCTCGCTCTTTTTACCACCCCACAGTTTTTTTTCTGTCTCTCTTAACTTTGTAAGAGCGAGAACGGCACGACCATTTCGTTTTTTAATTGCGAAGCGTGTTCGCCATCGCGCAGATTCGACGAAATTCTCGGGGTTTTTTTTATTCTTTATTGTCACAGCCAATCCGCAGTTTTCGAGATTGTAAAATAAAAAAACGTTGTTTAAGGCCGTATAATTGTAGCGTTGATACTGCGAGTTAATTGTGATTAATAATCATTGGAAAAATGGATTTTCTTTCGATTTCACATTACCGTAAGGATTTTGTAATTGACGCTATGAATTGTGATTAATAATTATTTGCGGAACTGTTTTTTTTTCGTGATTAATTATTTATTTATTTATTTAATGATAAACGGGTCGAAACCCAATTACGATACACTAGGACAGGCCCTAGTGTCTATACATTAGCTATGGACAAAGTGGTGGCAGTAGTAGCAACTATGATTTAACAAGAACACACGCAGTGTAGCAAAAGAACCGTGTTTAGGAACCTTAATTTATTTAAATAGATAGATTCGTAAGTTCAGTGCACAAAATACAGAAAAAAGCGATTTAATAATAAAGATTTAAAAAATGATGAAAGAGAAGACTGAATGATTTGTGATTTTCACGGCAGTACACTCAGAGAAATCGTAGTAGCACAATCGACTATAAAATGACAACTATTAATTTTTAGTCCATGCAACTATTTTCATAGTTACAGTAACTATTTGGAAGTTATAGTAACTATTTGATAGTTGTGACAACTATTACAAATTTGGTCGGACGAACTAAAAATGAATAGTTGTCACTTTATAGTTGCTAATACCATAATTTTCTCTCAATGTAGGCGACTGATCGCAGCCTGATAACGAGGAAGGGAGAGTGCAAATATATTGGCATTAACTAAATATTGGTTACCTAGTCTTGTAATCCGCGGGAGCCAACTGTGCAGTGCGTAGTTGGCCCTATAAAAAGGTACGACCAAAATGTCAGTTAATCTGGTGGCTTTTTCAATTTCCTTTCAATTACTGTTCCTCGCTACTATTTAAGGGGAGGGAGTCAGGTAAAAAAAATTGATTTTGGAAATTCAATATAATCCAAATCCTATTGCATATAAAAATGCCCAACGCACTATATTGTTAGTACTCGATGAAAGGTTTTTTACGGTCGTCTGACTTGCATATACTTTTCAATATTATCTTAAGCAAAGTTCTTAGGTTTTCCATTCTGCGCATGATTCAGATCAAACTACTAGGCAGATTAGAATGGTTGACGTCTCATTCTCTTCTTCATGAAAAGATACACCGGCTAAATGGAGCAAACTATTTTTTTTCATTCTGAAAGCAAAGTTAATCACTGATTTAGAAAATAGCATGAAATTTATTTATTAATAATTATGTCACTTAAAAAAATATTACCTTTTATTAACATTTGCTCCATTTAGCCGGTGTATCTTTTCATGAAGAAGAAAATGAGACGTCAACCATTCCAATCTGCCTGGTAGTTTGATCTGAATCCTGCGCAGTATGGAAACCTAAGAACTTTGCTTAAGATAATATTAAAAAGTACATGCAAGTCAGACGACAGTAAAAAATCTTTTCATCGCGTACCAACAATATAGTGCGTTGGGCATTTTTATATGCAATAGGATTTGGAAGATATTGAATTTCCAAAATCAATTTTTTTCACCCGACTCCCTCCCCTTAAAAAAAATGGACCAACACATTGAAAAAAAAATCTATTGCGGGCTGCCAAAAATAAGTTTTTTTTAATTAACTCTAGTTCTTCTTCGTTCAATCCCATTTAACATTGAAATAATAAAATGTTATTTTGCTTATTTTAGAGTTATTGTTTCGATCTCGTATGGGATTGGAGAAATTAGAATTCGAATTAAGTTGATAAAGCTCGTTTTTGGCAGCCCACAAACGATGGATTTATTGAATCAATTACATTTTTTTTCAGTGTAATTTTTGGGAATTTTCAGAAAAATGAATTAATGTTGAATTAGCTGACATGAAGTGATTTTCGCACAATAATTAGTCATAATTATTAATTGAACAAATAATTTCAATGCATATTGAGTTGAATGGTGTTCATCTCTGATGTTGATCAGAATTCCATCTACAAATACCTTATAGGAAACAGAGTTCTGACCATTCTATTGATATTGAATTAATTTTATTTGCTTGTTTGTTTCATAAATAATGTGATATTAGTTATTTTTTCAACTCCCACATAGAAAAATATATATGCAACATATACGTTAAATATATGGCACCAAAAAGTTCTATATGCTGCATATATTCTGCATATATGTGTGCAAAAATATATTCAAAATATATGCGATTTATGTATGGAATATATGTAAAATATATTTCATATACGTTCAGCGCCAAAAAGTTCTATACGTCGAATATATCGTGCATATATTTCTATTTCCATGTGGGTTTACACCCCACAGAATCGCTTGAGGGTTAATATAAAATAGTTTATAGGGTAAACAAATGAACAGTTGGAGATCAAAGGTGCAAATGTAATGTTTACAACTTTGCAGCTGAAGCACAGCTTTCAAACGTAGTAACGTACATTCCATTTTAGAATGCAATTACGTTTCGAGTTTTACTCAGTGTAATATTATCCATTTTATTCCCCACCGCGATTCTTCATCTTCGACGTCTGTATACAACAGAATTGTAAAGCTCCTTATTTAATTCAATAAATATTGTGATCTTATAATGAATTTAATATTTATTATTTTACGACATTTGAAATCAGTTTTTATAAAAAGATGTTCAAATTTTTTAAATAATTGGCAAGATTTTTTCATTTGTCGAAAATATTTTTGAATGAATAGAGATAAACAGTCGATTGAAAAATAAATGCAAGGCAGAAAACTTTATTGAAAAGCAGTTATTGTAAAGTTTAAATATTTATTTTTATAACCATTGCAGGCTATTTTAATAAAATTATAATTGTAACAATAATTTTACCATAATTACTTATTTGAAAAAATAAAGGATCTCACGACTTCCATTCAGAGATCCAAGTTCCCTCTTCACTCGCCCTCGTTTCCTGCGCTTGTATTTACAAGATTCTCACATTCTTCGAGAGATAATATTAAGTTAATATCTTCTGATCGCGCTGGAATATTATCTATTTTATTTCTCACCGTAGTTTTTTTTTATCTCCAATGCCTGTATAACATCGTTGCAAATTCATTTATTAAATTTAATGAATATTTCCCTCATAATTGACTTAATAGTATTCGACGACAATCATAATGAATTTTTATAAAATAAAGTAGAACCTTGCACATTGATTATTTTTCACTTTTTACAAAACTACCTTTATAATAAAACTCTATTATAGAGAATGTTCAAAGATTCTGGCTTTGTCACAGAATAAGTTAAAAGTGAAAAATAGCGAGGAAACAATGTGCAAGATTCTACTTTGAGATTTTAGTCGTCAAGAAATAACAAAGAAAAATTATTGCATGTAACATCATTGAATATTATTTCGGTTTCATAGAAAATTTGTTCGCGCTATCCCAAGTCTTTTGAAAGTTAATGCAATAACTTCATTTTTTGAAAAAATTCTAAAACATGTAAAATCTAAGTTTGTATATTTTATCAAAATTAGAAAAAACAAAAATTAAAATATTCAAATAAGGGCTGCTGGCTCACAATAGAACAATTCTTCAGTTATAGGCCGTTTATTTTTTGAAGTCGTATACACTCGCATACTACACACATACATATGGACATTTTTTTTGCCACTTTTCTCGACGTCATGGACCTTACCGAATATCCAGCTCACATGCAAATCATGAAAAAAAAAATGATCACAACAAAGCTTTTTCTATGAGGAAGCAAAGCATGTTCAAATTTTTTTTTAATTGCCAACATTTAAAAATAAATTAATCTTAACGAATTTTTTTTTAATCGACACAAATATGCCATTGAATGAAAAAAAAAGTTTTTACATTAATTTTTTACAACCACACATGGAAAAGAATATTTGGTAGGGACAATTACTTTTCCAATTTGCTGTACAAAAGGTCTCAAAAATTAGTTGCCTCAACCACATCGAATAGTAACCTCAATTATTCACGATTAGTTCCCGCGAAATTAATAAGTGTAACCAATCCAATCGTTGGGACTACCATTCGAATCGTTGCGACTACTATTCGAATTGTTGGGACAACCATTAGAATCGTGGACACTATAATTTGAGTTGCAAGGGAAATAAAATAATCGATTGGTTGTGCCAACTCATTTTTTGGTTATGACAACTAATCTGTGCAGATTAGTTGTCATCTGCTGTGCAGATCTTTCTGTGCAGAATATGATTTTATAACAAATAAAGTGATAATCATAACAATAATTATGCTTCAATTCTCTGTCTATAAAAATAATGGATCCTCCAACTGCGGTCCAGAGTCTTTCTTTCCCGTTCACAAGATTCTGACGTACTTCGAGAGAAAATATTGCTTTACCCATGCAGAAATCATTCTGGGCATCCCAGTTTGACACTCGATCCTGGTCGTGATTGGTTCGGGTTTCCATAAGTGGGTTATCCAACTTCGCATCCGAATAGATACCAGATAAATTTCCGGTTACGCATTCGATGGCAGTTTATCATCGATTAGAATTTGCCAGGGTTACCCTAAGAAAGCCGTCCTATTTAGAATCGGGATGGATTCCGGATCGGGAACGCCAAATCTGAACGACGAGCTGTATTACCGTCCATCGGGATATGTTAGGTACCCTAAGAGGGGTTCTACTTGGATTCTGAATAGAATCTCGGATCGTCTTTCCGTTACTCAACGATTTGTCCGGAACTAATTTTACTTCACCCTTTATGCGGTAAAATGTTGTAGAATTCACGTACGAAAAACTTTTCCTTAACTCGCGTGATTGTAACAACGTGTGCGGTTAATGTGTCCCCCGACACGTTCTCGTCGCTGCCCATGCAGAAATTTCGACAGGGTTCCAGCTGGAATCAGCTTGGTATTCCCATCTTTCGACAAGGATCCAGGTGGATCCAGCCTAGTATGCCCATCTAACGGCTGGAATCCAGTCAGCCATCGGATCGGATCCCAGTTCGAGATCCCGATCGGAATCCAGTTTCCGCGCGTTACATCCCATGTCTGGAATCCGATCCGATAACCGACTGGAATCCGACCGGAAGATGGGAACACCAGGCAGGATCCAGCTGGATCCCTGCCGAAATTTTTGCATGGGTACCTGTTCCGCTAATAGTTGCCTTTGACGACCCATTAGTAAGTGTAACCAATCCAATCGTTTGGTCTACCATTCGAATCGTTGCGACTTCTATTCGAATTGTTGGGACAACCATTAGAATCGTGGACACTATAATTTGAGTTGCAAGGGAAATAAAATAATCGATTGGTTGTGCCAACTCATTTTTTGGTTATGGCAACTAATATTTTCTTTCTGTGCAAATTATCATTTTATAACAAATAAAGTGATAATCATAACAATAATTATGCTCCAATTCTCTATCTATAAAAATAATGGATCCTCCAACTGCGGTCCAGAGTCTCTCTTTCCCGTTCACAAGATTCTGACGTACTTCGAGAGAAAATATTGCATTACCTGTTCCGCTAATAGTTGCCTTTGACGACCCATTAGTAAGTGTAACCAATCCAATCGTTGGGACTACCATTCGAATCATTGTGACACTATAATTTGTGGACACTATAATTTGAGTTGCAAGGGAAATAAAATAATCGATTGATTGTGCCAACTCATTTTTTGGTTATGGCAACTAATATTTTCTTTCTGTGCAAATTATCATTTTATAACAAATAAAGTGATAATCCTAACAATAATTTTGCTCCAATTCTCTATCTTTAAAAATAATGGATCCTCCAACTGCGGTCCAGAGTCTTTCTTTCCCGTTCACAAGATTCTGACGTACTTCGAGAGAAAATATTGCATTACCTGTTCCGCTAATAGTTGCCTTTGACGACCCATTAGTAAGTGTAACCAATCCAATCGTTGGGACTACCATTCGAATCATTGCGACACTATAATTTGTGGACACTATAATTTGAGTTGCAAGAGAAATAAAATAATCGATTGGTTGTGCCAACTCATTTTTTGGTTATGGCAACTAATAATTTCTTTCTGTGCAGATTATGATTTTATAACAAATAAAGTGATAATCACAACAATAATTATGCTCCAATTCTCTATCTATAAAAATAATGGATCCTCCAACTGCGGTCCAGAGTCTCTCTTTCCCGTTCACAAGATTCTGCCGTACTTCGAGAGAAAATATTGCATTACCTGTTCCGCTAATAGTTGACTTTGACGACCCATTAGTAAGTGTAATCAATCCAATCGTTGGGACTACCATTCGAATCATTGCGACACTATAATTTGTGGACACTATAATTTGAGTTGCAAGGGAAATAAAATAATCGATTGGTTGTGCCAACTCATTTTTTGGTTATGGTAACTAATATTTTCTTTCTGTGCAGATTATAGTTTTATAACAAATAAAGTGATAATCACAACAATAATTATGCTCCAATTCTCTATCTATAAAAATAATGGATCCTCCAACTGCGGTCCAGAGTCTCTCTTTCCCGTTTACAAGATTCTGACGTACTTCGAGAAAAAATATTGCATTACCTGTTCCGCCAATAGTTGCCTTTGAGGACCAATTAGTAAGTGTAACCAATCCAATCGTTGAGACTACCATTCGAATCGTTGCGACACTATAATTTGTGGACACTATAATTTGAGTTGCAAGGGAAATAAAATAATCGATTGGTTGTGCCAATTCATTTTTTGGTTATGGCAACTAATATTTTCTTTCTGTGCAAATTATCATTTTATAACAAATAAAGTGATAATCCTAACAATAATTATGCTCCAATTCTCTATCTATAAAAATAATGGAACCTCCAACTGCGGTCCAGAGTCTCTCTTTCCCGTTCACAAGATTCTGACGTATTTCGAGAGAAAATATTGCATTACCTGTTCCGCTAATAGTTGCCTTTGACGACCCATTAGTAAGTGTAACCAATCCAATCGTTGGGACTACCATTCGAATCGTTGCGACACTATAATTTGTGGACACTATAATTTGAGTTGCAAGGAAAATAAAATAATCGATAGGTTGTGCCAACTCATTTTTTAGTTATGGCAACTAATATTTTCTTTCTGTGCAAATTATCATTTTATAACAAATAAAGTGATAATCCTAACAATAATTTTGCTCCAATTCTTTATCTATAAAAATAATGGATCCTCCAACTGCGGTCCAGAGTCTCTCTTTCCCGTTCACAAGATTCTGACGTACTTCGAGAGAAAATATTGCATTACCTGTTCCGCTAATAGTTGCCTTTGACGACCCATCAGCATGGGCCTTTAATCTAGCTCACACAAAGGATCTTGCACTAGAGGGCCTCGTTGGGTGTACTATGCGTAGGCGTATATACACAACCAAGATATACGCTTTCTAACCCCACCCCATAATCTCACCCTTCGAACGTAATATATGTATTATCCACCTCTATGCGTGCGACAAAGCTACGTAGATAAATATACTGTAAGGGCGTGAGGGTGTAAAAAAAAAAAAAAATAGAGTGCGAACCAGGAAAGCGAAAGAGAGCAAGAGGGACGAGGCGATGATGCGTGAGAGCTGACGCGCGTGTTCCACAATGAGAATTATCTTGGTACACACGGAGGAAGTAGCTGATGGTAGTGTTGCTGCTGTTGGCTGCGGGTATAGTTGGCGATGCGACGTCAACGTACGAGCATAGGGAGAGGTATAGCGCTTGGGGTTTTGCAATGTGAAACATCTCGCACCGCGAAGCCTCTGTGTTTTACATAGTCGAGAGTTTGTCCTCCTCTTTTTCCCAATCCTTCATCTCTATATCGAGAATATACATACAGTCATGAAATACCGAGGCTACAAGGGCGAGAAAGTGTCGGTCTTTTCCTCCCTTCATTTACTCTCCTCCGTCTATCCCTTCTTCTTTTTCTTTCCTCATCCTCATCCTTTTCTCGTATATACGAGGCATTCTCTTTCAATATACATTTTCAATCCTCTTAGATCATTTTTTGTATCAGCGACATTTGAATACCATTTTTTTGGTATTTTTTAAATGATTATTGTAGAGCTGATATTTTTTTAAATTATGCTTTTTTTACATCAAGGTATTTGGAGAATTGTAAGTTAAAGTTGTAGTGTGATATCGATTTATTATAATATATTGTACAAATTATTTTGACGAAATGATAAATATTCTCGACACCGAACGAAGTACCGGATTTAAAAAATGAAGATTGTATAAAATAATGCCAAATTTTACTTCATTTGGTTATATATTTTTTTTAGAATTCTACTGACATTTTGACAGCAAGAAAACTACATATTTTCTCGGAGAAACTTAAAAAAATCATTTTTAGATAAAAAAAATCACCATTATCAGACAAGTGCAATTATTTTTTATTAATTATAACCCAACATAAATCTGCATCGTTTACGGCAAGACAATAAATTTCTATGCCTTCAATCTATTCAAGACCCTAATTTTAAAAAAAACAGAATTGTGCGAAAAAAAATGTTCAGAAATGGTAAATCTGGCTAATTATAATAAAAATCTCGTTGTCTGTCGGCAAAGAAGTAGCTAAATTGACGGGGAATGCCTCATATATCTTTCATCCCTCTTTCTCTCTCTCTCTCTCTCTCTCCTCCCTTCTTGTTTCTCTCATTGCACGTTTTACCCATGCGTTTTATTTTCATCCCTCATTCTTTTCCTTCTCTCTCTTCGTCGCTCGCTAACTCACTCACCCTCCGCGTTATCCGACCCTAGCCAACATCGGTGTACACCTACCCCTCCGTACCTCGAGAAAGAGAGCTTCTAGCTAGCTAGTAGCTAGCGGGCGGGTGCGAGGCTCCAAGACCAAAGAGGGAAATGAAAGCGAAACTGTTCAGCAGTAGCAGCAACAGCAGAAGCAGAAGCAGCTATAGCAACAGCATAGCTCGCGGCCGCTTGCCGAGTACCCGCTCGCTCGCTCGGCCCACCCTTCTAATTTTTCCACCCCTTTCACTAAAATTAAAATCAATAGTGGCACCACGTGCCCGGAGAACCCCTCTCGCGCCTATGACGCTCGCCCACGACAGGGACAGCCCCTGGTTCTCTTTCTCTATCATTCTCTCACTCATTTTTCCTCTGTACCACATGCATCTCTATCTCGTATCTCATTCTTCAGGGCCAGTGTGTTATATTTGTGTCTGGCGGTGGGTGCGATTAATGTGACGGGTAATTCTGGCCGTTTTGTAAATTGTATTTTTATGCTACATGACCAGTTTAAAAATACCAATTTGGATACGGTATTTATGGGAGATTTTTTTTTAGCTTAAGGGAGACGCTCGCCCAAGATAGGGATGGACCCTGGCTCACTTTCTCTACCAATCTTTCTCTCTCACTCTTTTTTACTTTCCCATCACGTACAAAGTATGTGTAAGAAAGTATTACCATAAAAAAAATTTGACTCTGATTTTTTTTTCTCTGTACCACATGCTATTTCGTTTCTCATTTTTTAGGGCCAGTGTGTTATATTTGTGTCTGGCTGTGGGAGCGATGAATGTAACTGGTGATTTTAGCCGTTTTGAAAAGTGTATTTTTATGCTACATGACCAGTTGAAAAATATCATTTTGGATACAGTATTTATGTGAGATTTTTTTTTAGCTTAAGGGATATCATTGAGACGCTCGCCTAAGATAGGGATGGACCCGAGCTCACTTTCTCTACGAATCTTTCGCTCTCACTCTTTTTTACTTTCCCATCACGTACAAAGTATGTGTAAGAAAGTATTACCATAAAAAAAATTTGACTGATTTTTTTTTCTCTGTACCACATGCTATTTCGTTTCTCATTTTTTAGGGCCAGTGTGTTATATTTGTGTCTGGCTGTGGGAGCGATGAATGTAACTGGTGATTTTAGCCGTTTTGAAAAGTGTATTTTTATGCTACATGACCAGTTGAAAAATATCACTTTGGATACAGTATTTATGTGAGATTTTTTTTTAGCTTAAGGGATATCATTGAGACGCTCGCCTAAGATAGGGATGGACCCGAGCTCACTTTCTCTACCAATCTTTCTCTCTCACTCTTTTTACTTTCTCATCACGTACAAAGTATGTGTAAGAAAGAATTGCCATAAAAAAAAATTGACTCTGATTTTTTTTTCTCTGTACCATATGCATCTTTGTTTCGTATTTCATTTTTCAGGGCCAGTGTCTTATAGTTTTCTGGCAGCGGAAGCGTTGAATGTTACTGGTGATTTTAGCCGTTTCGAAAATTGTGATCACGTACATCACGTACAAAGTATGTGTAAAAGAGTATTGCCATAAAAAAAATATGACTCCGATTTTTTTTTCTCTGTACTACATGCTATTTCGATTTTCATTTTTCAGGGCCAATGTGTTATAGTTGTCTGGCAATGGGAGAGATGAACGTAACTGGCGATTGTAGCCGTTTTGAAAATTGTATTTTTATGCTACATGACCAGTTAAAAAATACCAATTTGGATACGGTATTTATGTGAGATTTTTTTTAGCTTAAGGGCGGATATCATTGAGATGCTCGCCCAAGATAGGGATGGACCCTGGCTCACTTTCTCTACCAATCGATCCCTCTCACTCTTTTTACTTTCTCATCACGTACAAAGTATGTGTAAGATAGTATTGCCATAAAAAAAAATTTGACTCTGATTTTTTTTTCTCTGTACTACATGCTATTTCGTTTTTCATTTTTCAGGGCCAATGTTTTATAGTTGTCTGGCAATGGGAGAGATGAATGTAACTGGCGATTGTAGCCGTTTTGAAAATTGTATTTTTATGCTACAATGTTAGTAAAAAAAAATACCAATTTGGATATTGTATTTATGTGAGATTTTTTTTAGCTTAAGGGCGGATATCATTGAGACACTCGCCCAAGATAGGGATGGACCCTGGCTCACTTTCTCTACCAATCTTTCTCTCTCACACTTTTTTACTTTCCCATCACGTACAAAATATGTGTAAGAAAGAATTGCCATAAAAAAATTGACTCTGATTTTTTTTTCTCTGTACCATATGCATCTTTGTTTCGTTTTTCATTTTTCAGGGCCAGTGTCTTATAGTTTTCTGGCAGCGGAAGCGTTGAATGTTACTGGTGATTTTAGCCGTTTCGAAAATTGTGATCACGTACATCACGTACAAAGTATGTGTAAAAGAGTATTGCCATAAAAAAAATATGACTCCGATTTTTTTTTCTCTGTACTACATGCTATTTCGATTTTCATTTTTCAGGGCCAATGTGTTATAGTTGTCTGGCAATGGGAGAGATGAACGTAACTGGCGATTGTAGCCGTTTTGAAAATTGTATTTTTATGCTACATGACCAGTTAAAAAATACCAATTTGGATACGGTATTTATGTGAGATTTTTTTTAGCTTAAGGGCGGATATCATTGAGATGCTCGCCCAAGATAGGGATGGACCCTGGCTCACTTTCTCTACCAATCGATCCCTCTCACTCTTTTTACTTTCTCATCACGTACAAAGTATGTGTAAGATAGTATTGCCATAAAAAAAAATTTGACTCTGATTTTTTTTTCTCTGTACTACATGCTATTTCGTTTTTCATTTTTCAGGGCCAATGTTTTATAGTTGTCTGGCAATGGGAGAGATGAATGTAACTGGCGATTGTAGCCGTTTTGAAAATTGTATTTTTATGCTACAATGTTAGTAAAAAAAAATACCAATTTGGATATTGTATTTATGTGAGATTTTTTTTAGCTTAAGGGCGGATATCATTGAGACACTCGCCCAAGATAGGGATGGACCCTGGCTCACTTTCTCTACCAATCTTTCTCTCTCACACTTTTTCCTTTCTCATCACATATAAAGTATGTAAGAGAAAAAGTATTGCCATTAAAAAAATTTGACTCCGATTTTTTTTTCTTTGTGCCACATGTATTTCGTTTATCATTTTTCAGGACCAATATATTTGTGTCTGGCAATGGGAGCGACGAATGTAACAGTGATTTTAGCCGTTTTGAAAATCGTATTTTTATTCTACATGGCCAGTGAAAAAAATACCAAGTTGGATACAGTATTTAAGTGAGATTTTTTTTTAGCTTAAGGTAGGTTATCATTGAGACGCTCGCCCAAGATAGGGATGGACCCTGGCTCACTTTCTCTATCATTCTTTCTCTCTCACTCTTTTTACTTTCTCATCACAGACAAAGTATGTAAAAGAGAAAGTATTGCCATAAAAAAAATTGACTCCGATTTTTTTTTCACTGTACCACATGTATTTCGTTTCTCAATTTTCAGGGCGAATGGGAGAGATGAATGGGAGAGATGAATGTAACTGGTGATTTCAGCCGTTTTGAAAGTTGTATTTTTATTCCACATAGCCAGTAAAAAAAATACCAATTTGGATACAGGATTTACGTGTGATTTTTTTAAGCTCCAATTTCTGCTCGCCTGTGTGTTATATTTGTGTCTGGCAATGGGAGCGACGAATGTAACTGGGTGATTTTAGCCGCTTTGAAAATTGTATTTTTATGCTACATAACTAGTAAAAAAAATTGGATACACGATTTACGTGCGATTTTTTAAAGCTCAAATTGTTAGCCAGTTTAGGGATGACTGTAAAGGAGAATATCACTGAGGCGCTCCCTCACAGCAGTCTCCCACTCTTTTTTTCTCTGTGCAACATGCCTATCTATCTCATATCTCATTCTTTAGAGCCAGTGTGTTATATTTGTGTCTAGCGATGGTAGCGATAAATGTGACTGATAACAAACTTTCTCGAATATGTATAAAATAAAATATACACTGAGAGATAAATACATGGTTAAAACAATAATACTATACTTTTAGCATACTTTTACCATACAGTATAGTTAGTTCCCAGGAGTGACGATTATACTTTATACTTGCGACAATGATAAAAAAATAATAGCTGCAAATATAATAATAGCTCAACTAATCAAATACATAGTTTCCAGTACCAATCGATATGATCATCCCTCCTGTGAATTACATCGTTATAGTTCGACCTACTATTCTATCATTCAGAGAAATCATAGTAGTAAAGTCAACTATAAAGTGACAACTATTAAGTTTTAGTCCACTCAACTATTTTCACAGTTACGATAACTATGAAAATAATAATGGTAACTATTTGGTAGTTGTGGCAACTATTAAAAAATTGATTATATGAACTAAAAATGAGTAGTTGTCACTTTATAGTTACAAATACCATAATTTTCTCTCAGTATACTATATTTTTCTCTCAATGTTTATTTTCGCAACTAAATTAAGACTTTACCTACTTTTCGTGTTAACTTCCATAAAAAGCTGCAACAATTATTTCGCAATGCCACATTTCAAGGTAAAAAAAATGCCATCCAATTACGGTTAATTTTTCATATTTCAATTTTATCTTATCAGTATTTAATGGTATTTTCACATCTCCGGTTTCGTGGCTGTGTGAATCGCTTCCGAACTTCGACTCCCTCTCTCTGTCTGTACAACCCCTCGGGTTCGCTAGGGCGATAGAGCGAGTGAGGTTTCTATACTGTTTTCAAATAGTCGCTATCTCCTCGTCATTGGTACTTGGACTCAACCAGCAGAAGCAGCAGCAGCAACGTCGCGCGCTTCGTGACGGAATTTCAATATTCGGTTTTAAAAAAAACCGGTGTCGCGAGGCTCGTGCCATCAGGCACATGCAACACTGTCTTTCTCTCGTTTCTGTCTGCCAGCAGAAACCTCTCGCTTGTCTGTACAACCCTCGTTACGCGCCCTCCCTTTCCTTTATTCTCGTTCGTCTTTATGTTCCAACGAATTTTGTATTTATATCCACGATACGCGAAGCCACGGCTTCATTATACCTGACGCTGCATTGTTGTAACTCGTTGCCAAACGGTTACATCAGGAAGGTCTCTTACAAAAAAAAAAAAAACAAAAAAAAAAATTGTCTTCCTGACGTAGATAAGCTTGACAGGTTACAGGATGAACGAGGACGCAGTCGCATTCCGTGTAAGCTGAAAATTTCAAACAACATTATGATTATTTACTATTTTTGTTATACCTCCAAAAATTATTTATGCGTCGTCTTGCACAATCTAAGATAAATTCTCCCAGTTTAAGCGGATTAACAAAAATCTATAGATTATTTATGAGGCATAATAATTACGAAGGACAATATAGCAAAATCAAGTTAGCAAGCAAAAGCTAATGTGAATAAAACACAAGGGAAAATAATGAGAGATTTAAATCAATACATTTTTTTTCTTTTATCACTTTTTAAACATTTTTCTAAAGTTAATTTTAAAAATCAGAAACTGACAAAAGTGATTTTTTTTTAAATCATAGTAAAAAGGGTCGAAACGGGTATTTTCTGTGGTGGCATGTACGACTTGAGAACGATAATGAAGGTCAAATATCGATATATTGAAAAGACGAAAATTTGGATTGAATTTTGCAACCGGAAGTCAAGACGAAAAATACTTTTTTTTTAAAATCATGGTAAATAATAACGTGATTTTTTTTAAATTTTCACGACTCCATAAAATCCAAACTGCTTTAGCAATTTTGTCCAAATTCCAAACTTTTTTTTTTTAGTCCAAAGCCTAAAAATTTGTTCGAATTTGAGTGGTAACGGACATTTTTCCTAATCTTTAAAGTCTCGCAAAAGCGGAATGCGTCAATTGATTTTCATAAAATTAATACCAAATGAAGATTGACCAATACTCCACATGCCATTGAAATTTGAGCTGATTAGCTCGAGTGGTTCACGACTTATGGTAGAATGAATTTCAGGCACTTAATCACACACACACATACACCCGTACAATTTTTCTAAACTACTTTCTTCGATGTTTTGACATGAAAAACTCGAAAAAAATTATTTTTCATGAAAACAAAACTTTCTCTACGAGGAAGCAAAAATGTTAATTTTTATTTTATTTATAATGATATGATATATGATTTATTTATAAGATACATGATTAATGATTGAATTACACATATATTCAGAACTTAATTGAAAAAATAAAATAAACATATTTAAAAAGTCATCCATTCGTATTTGTACAATTTTTTTTATTGTCACGGATCGTTGAAAGATTTTTAATTAAACGTAAAAATATAAGAGGAGTGAAATTTGTTAAGGTACAAATTGTATTTGGCCGAGATTTGAGTGAATATATCGATACGGAATGGATTGAGACCATTACGGAAGAATTAACCTTCTCGTCACGGCCAATCAAGTGGGTCGTCGTCCTCGTCGTTGTCTCCATCGTCTCCGTTACCGGAAGCGGAAGCTCTCCATCGTGGTAGACCTCTCGAGGCCACCCCGTGCACGGGGGGTGGCGCGACACTGGGATATAACGCTACCGCGGGCGAGTAACAGGTAAGATTCAATCCTGGCCCAGCAAAGCATACAGGTGGCCGACCACGCCATCCTATATGCGCCTCTGTAGGGTATGAGTGTGTGAACGTGTGTGCGCACGCACGTGTGTCGATATGAATAACCGTCAGATGACGGGAAAATTACCATCAACTCACACGAATCTCTTCAAATGACCGTAATTTTCTTAATATTATTAACACGAAAAATACAAAATACATTTTGATTCGTGAATTTGTCTACATGAAAAATTGTGGTGATTTATATTCGATAAGTACAAGATATAAAACAACATTTAAAAAAATTGGAATCAATCGAAATTGAATAAAATAAATTAAAAAATGATCGTAATTTTCTTAATGTTATTGAGACGACAACTAAATACATTTTTGTCCATGAATTTGTCTAGATGAAAAATTATGGTGATTTGTATTACGAAACTACAAGACATAACATCAATTTATGGATGTTTTTCAAACTCAATATTAGACATCAATATATACTACTTTGCTGATGTAATTTTAAAAAATTGAAATCAATTGAAGTTAAATAAAATAAATTAAAAAATCAGCATCTCATAAAAACCCCATATAGAATTTATAGATTCAACCTCTTTATGATCTTAATTGACACGAATTTCTTTAAATGACCGTAACTTTCTTAATATTATTAACACGAAAAATACAAAATACATTTTGATTCGTGAATTTGTCTACATGAAAAATTGTGGTGATTTATATTCGATCAGTACAAGATATAAAACAACATTTAAAAAAATTGGAATCAATCGAAATTGAATAAAATAAATTAAAAAATGATCGTAATTTTCTTAATGTTATTGAAACGACAACTAAATACATTTTAGTCCATGAATTTGTCTAGATAAAAAATTATCGTGATTTATATTACCGAACTACAAGACATAACATCAATTTATGGATCTTTTTCAAACTCAATATTAGACATCAATATATACTACTTTGCTGATGTAATTTTAAAAAATTGAAATCAATTGAAGTTAAATAAAATAAATTAAAAAATCAGCATCTCATAAAAACCCCATATAGAATTTATAGATTCAACCTCTTTATGATCTTAATTGACACGAATCTCTTTAAATGACCGTAACTTTCTTAATATCATTAACACGAAAAATACAAAATACATTTTTGATTCGTGAATTTGTCTAGCTGAAAAATTGTGGTGATTTATATTCCAGAAGTACAAGACATAACATAACATAAAAAAAATTGGAATCAATCGAAATTGAATAAAATAAATTAAAAAATGACCGTAATTTTCTTAATGTTTTTGAGACGACAACTAAATACATTTTGGTCCATGAATTTGTCTAGATGAAAAATTATCGTGATTTATATTACGGAACTACAAGACATAACATCAATTTATGGATCTTTTTCAAACTCAATATTAGACATAAATAGATGCTACTTTGCTGTAATGTAATTTTTTAAACATTGAGATCAATCGAAGTTAAATAAAATAAATTAAAAAATCAGCATCTCTTAAAAACCCCACCTCTTTATAGAATTTATAGATTCAACCTCTTTATGATCTCAACTGACATGAATCTCTTCAAATGACCGTAACTTTCTTAATATTATTAACACGAAAAATATAAAATACATTTTGATTCGTGAATTTGTCTAGATGAAAAATTGTGGTGATTTATATTCGATCAGTACAAGATATAAAACAACATTTAAAAAAATTGGAATCAATCGAAATTGAATAAAATAAATTAAAAAATGATCGTAATTTTCTTAATGTTATTGAAACGACAACTAAATACATTTTAGTCCATGAATTTGTCTAGATAAAAAATTATCGTGATTTATATTACCGAACTACAAGACATAACATCAATTTATGGATCTTTTTCAAACTCAATATTAGACATCAATATATACTACTTTGCTGATGTAATTTTAAAAAATTGAAATCAATTGAAGTTAAATAAAATAAATTAAAAAATCAGCATCTCATAAAAACCCCATATAGAATTTATAGATTCAACCTCTTTATGATCTTAATTGACACGAATCTCTTTAAATGACCGTAACTTTCTTAATATCATTAACACGAAAAATACAAAATACATTTTTGATTCGTGAATTTGTCTAGCTGAAAAATTGTGGTGATTTATATTCCAGAAGTACAAGACATAACATAACATAAAAAAAATTGGAATCAATCGAAATTGAATAAAATAAATTAAAAAATGACCGTAATTTTCTTAATGTTTTTGAGACGACAACTAAATACATTTTGGTCCATGAATTTGTCTAGATGAAAAATTATCGTGATTTATATTACGGAACTACAAGACATAACATCAATTTATGGATCTTTTTCAAACTCAATATTAGACATAAATAGATGCTACTTTGCTGTAATGTAATTTTTTAAACATTGAGATCAATCGAAGTTAAATAAAATAAATTAAAAAATCAGCATCTCTTAAAAACCCCACCTCTTTATAGAATTTATAGATTCAACCTCTTTATGATCTCAACTGACATGAATCTCTTCAAATGACCGTAACTTTCTTAATATTATTAACACGAAAAATATAAAATACATTTTGATTCGTGAATTTGTCTAGATGAAAAATTGTGGTGATTTATATTCCAGAAGTATAAGACATAAAACAACATTTAAAAAAATTGGAATCAATCGAAATTGAATAAAATAAATTAAAAAATGATTGTAATTTTCTTAATGTTATTGAGACGACAACTAAATACATTTTAGTCCATGAATTTGTCTAGATGAAAAATTATGACGATTTATATTACCGAACTACAAGACATAACATCAATTTATGGATCTTTTTCAAACTCAATATTAGACATAAATAGATGCTACTTTGCTGATGTAATTTTAAAAAAATTGAGATCAATCTAAATTAAACAAAATAAATTTAAAAATTAGCATCTGATATAAACCCCACCTCTTTAGAAACTTTATAGATTCAACCTCTTTATGATCTGAATTGACACGAATCTCTTCAAATGACCGTAACTTTCTTAATATTATTAACACGAAAAATACAAAATACATTTTGATCCATAATTTTGTCTAGATGAAAAATTGTGGTGATTTGTATTCTAGAAATACAAGACATAACATTAATTTATGGATCTTTTCCAAACTCAATATTAGACATAAAAAGATGCTACTTTGCTGCTGTAACAAAACAAAAAGATTGGATCCAATCGAAATAAAATAAAATAAATTTAAAAATGATCGTAATTTTCCTAATATATTATTGACATCAAAACTAAATACATTTTGGTCCATGAATTTTTCTAGATGAAAAATTGTGGTGATTTATATTCCGGAAGTACAAGACGTAACATCAATTTATGGATCTTTTCCAAACTTAATATTAGACATAAATAGATGATACTTTGCTGCTGTAATTTTTAAAAAATTGAAGTTAATTGGAATTAAATTGAATAAATTAAAAAAATCCAAGTCTCATAAAATCTGAACCTCTTTATAGATTCGACTCAAATTTAATACCAATATTCCTCGAACATTACTTTAACTTCAAAAGAATATTTAGTTTGATATATCAAAATTTTCGAAGTGTAAAAAATGTACAGACATTTCTCGAAAAATTCGAAGTATCATATAATAAAATATCTTCTCGGACTAAAATATTTATAGGCCTAATTGTACCTTTTTGTAAATGTATTTAGTATTTTTTTTGTCATTTTATTGTATGCTTTATTCAAACTTTTACATTCCCCTTTCTCCTCTATCCTCGTTTCTTCTTACAATTCCTACAGTGTTGCCCGCAGCCGCTCTTCCTAATTAGGGATGGGCATTCATTAAATGAAAATGTATTTTCAATACTTTTATGTCTAAATAATTAAGGATTATTACATCTATTAAATATTAAAATTCATTGTAAAAGAATAATACATCTTAATTATTCATAATTATTGCAGAATTGGAAAAGTTAATTTTTGCATAATAATCAATCATAATTATCTTATACAAAAAGTATTTTAAATATATTTTCATGGAATGAATGCCTTTCGCTACTCCTAATTCATCTCTGTATCGCATTTGGACGAAGGCACTGGTGAAAAACTACGAAAAATCTTACCTATACGGACAGATTTTTTTTTTCATCTATTAAATATTAGAATTCATTGTAAAAGAATAATTCATCTTAATTATTCATAATTATTGCAGAAATGTGAAAAAGTTAATTTTTACATAATAATCAATCATAATTATCTTATACAAAAAGTATTTTAAATACATTTTCATTGAATGAATGCTTATTCCTGCTCCTAATTCATCACTGTATCGCATTTGGACGAAGGCACTGAAAAACTACGAAAAATCTTACCTATACGGACAGCTTAATTTTTTTGAATTTCTACTGTATGAAAATACATGAGAAACTCAGAAAAACTGTCTCCCATTCAGCAGTTAGCACGTAAACCACTGTGTGGCTGAACGGTCACCCATCCAAGTTACGACCACAAAAATGCTGTTGAACTGTAGTATTATTTTTGCAAAATATTTTAGCCTGTGAAAACAATTGTGAAAAATATATTTCTGTACTCAGAGAAATCGTGGAATTCCTGGCAACTACAAAGTGACAGCTATTCATTTTTTATCCATACAATTTTTGTCCCTAGTTACGTTATCTATACAATTGTTGTGAGTATATTTTTATAGTTGCGATGACTATTTTATATTTGTCGTAAGTTATTTAAAAAAAATTATCACATACACTTAAAATTAATTGCTGTCACTTTATAGTTACCGACAGCAGAATTTTCTCCGAGTGTGAAGAGGACTCCGATGCAAGTCGAAACTTTAAGGAAAAGTTACCATTTATTTTCTCTTTGACCGAACATTGTTGCAGAAAATCATCGACAATTAAAAAAAAAATAATCACGGCGCTATTTTGAACCTACTAGCATTCAAACCTGGAAAACAAACAAATTTTTCATGATGATATTTTTTGTTCCTCTATATGGAAGCAAAATGCACCGAGAGAAAAAGTCACCTTGATTCGAAGAAACAGGTACATTAAATATTTTTCTTTGATTTCAATGAAATACTTGCTTGTTTACAATGAAATCGCGTTTGAAATTCAAAGAGAACACTTCATTGTCTTTAAATAAACATTCACTTGATGAGCATAATCAAAGGGACGTTTTCATTGACTCAAAGAAAAGCTTTCGTTATTTTCCTTCTCTGAAAAGTATAATGTTGCGAGATTTTATCGAAGTGCGAATTGGTCCATTGTCATCGTGTTATTCGCGTTGTGATTGGTTCAAATTGGCGCGAGATCAGATCGAGACCGAGACCGAGTTCGTGTTTAACACGTTTGACAGTTGCAATTCTGACAGTTTTGTCAAGCATATCGGGCGCGCGAGGTTTGAATTCCCAAGTCGGTTGACTTTACAATATTTCGGGGTTTCCGGATTACGTGTTAATTGCGAATATTAAACTAGGCTTAAGATGTTGAACGACAAAGTGCGACGTAGTCTCTATGGCAGCAACAAAACCAGGCGTACGCGGAGTCACTACATGTGGATCAACAGAATAATCGTGAATAAGATGATAAGCGAAGAGATCGGGGAGAATTGAAATTCTGCAGTCAAGTAAAATCAGACCTCTTTGTTCACTGTTACTTTTAGCAAAATCCATGCCAGGTTTCCAGAATTGGAAATCCTGTATTTATTTCTTTGAGCAAAGAGGTCGTACTGCTTTACTGAAAATGTAAAGCCCCATATAATGATGGGACTTTACATTTTTTTCTAAAGTCTGGAAATGTTCCAGACCTCGCAAATTTGAAGTTATCAAGCTAAATACTAATTTATAATTGAAAGAATGTTAAAGGACAATTGGTAATCAATTTGAGTCAAATCTATAAAGAGTTTCCGATTCGATAAGATTTGGAATTATTGAAAAAAATGGTTAGATCTCTTAATTTTTGGGAATTCTGATTATATATATATTATATGTATTAAATAAGAACGCTGCGCTGACACACGCACTTTACGCGCAAGTGCAGTGCGCGGAAGTTTTCTAGTATGTTAAAAAACAGTTTTTTTGTTTCAAGCAAAATTTTTCTTAATTCAATGTCACTACATTTCATTGAATTTCTGATTAAAAAAAAATATAATATTAGATTAAGGATATTATTTCATTGATTTCCAAGAAACGTTTCATAGGATGGGATTTTACAGAAATTTTGAAATTCTTTGAATCAAGGAAACTTTTTCCCTCCGTGTGAATCTTACGTTTTTTAGGTCCCCGGGGTTGATTTTGGGATATTTTTTAATCCGCGAGCAGGTGTTTACAAACCCCAAGAAGAGGTAGCAGTATCGGATTAAGGGTGTGTGTAAATGCGTGAGAGTGAGTGAGAATGAAAGGTCGAATGAATGGGAGGAACGAGAGATCTGTTGAGAAGGAGAGTTGGTTTGCATGCGTGTGGGTCTCTATACGAACCTGGAAAACATGATAGGCAGAGCGAGAGAGCGAAAAGCTCAGCTGGAGAAGTGTGCGAGAATAAAAGAGTGAAAAAGGGAGAGTGAGCGAAGCAAAAAGTGGCAGAAGGGGGTGGAAACCGTATGGTATCGGAAAACCCGCCGACACATCCGTTGGCTTATCACACCCGTCCGCTACGATTCCGCCATCCCGCCGTAGGGAATCCGACGTGTAACAGAATGCGCTTCTTGTAGCAGAGAAAAGAACATCAGTGACAAGAAGAGAAACAGGAGACTGTTTTGTGTGAAAATGTCAAATTATGGTCGAGATCAATGCAAGACTTGGAAATGAGAATTACCTTAAGATGTTGGTGGACAAAATTTGTCGTACTTTGCGGTGAACTGAAACCGGCATATCTCCCTACGATGGGAAGTAACCGATTGGTTGCACTGAGAGAAATTACCCACATGGAAATAGAAATATATGCACGATATATTCGACGTATAAAACTTTTTGGCGCTAAACGTATATAAATATATATATTTATTAAAAAAATATTATTATAAAAATATTATTATTATAATATATTATATATTATTATAAAAATATTAAATATTTATATTTATAAATATATACATATATTTTGAATATATTTTTGCACACATATATGCAGAATATATGCAGCATATAGAACTTTTTGGCGCCATATATTTAACGTATATGTTACATATATATTTTTCTATGTGGGTAAGATGGTACTGGTAACTAATCAGTGATAATTATATTTTATTAGTCCAGGTGATTATTTTTGTAGTTACATTAACTACGTTATTGTTAATGTGACTATTTTCGTAGTTACATTAACTACATTACTATTAATGTAACTACGAAAATAGTCACCGGGTCTAATAAAATATAATTATCACTGAATAGTTATCAGGACAATCTCAATTTCTCTCAGTGTGTGTAATTTGTTTCATGCGTAATATTTTTTATTTTTCACATTATATATTTTGGGTTTGGGTTTGAATTAGAGTAATTATGTTAATATTATGTTAAAATGTAACGTATTATGATAAAATCAACGTAATGATAATTATAAATTGAAAATAATTTATCGATTATTACACCAAAAAAATCTTATTTATAAGTAGAAAAATATGGATACTCATCTAAAATAAACATTTATACTGTATGAAAAATGATATAAATCCACAAGGAATTACTATCTAACAGCTGCGAGGGATGATGAAATATCTGCTCGTTTTCATAAGTATAATCATCTATCAAATTAATCGGTGATTAATTAATGCTATTTTATCGTTCGGAGAAAAAAAATTGAATTTTTTTTTTTTAGAATCGATGAATCTGATATTTAACTCTATTGATAAACTGAAAAAAACACAATATTGTCATCTGCCTCAATTGCGTTTAATTACAATCACAGAGAAAATTACACTTTTAAATGTTATTGTTAGTGAATACTCCAATATTACATAACGATGTCCATTGTAAAAAGTCGACAATTTTCAATTACAAAACATATCCCCTTCCGTCAGCATCCCCATATATTCGGTTGTTACTATTTTTATTATTAAACGAGAGCGACAAATTAAATTATCCATTTCATACATAATGGAGGGGTCAAAAAAAGAAAGAAAAAACTAAAAATAACGCTCGTCGGCGGGAGCGAGCAGAAACGTGACATTCTCGTGAGATTCAGGAATGATCGTCCAATTGTATCCGCGCAAAATTCATAAAGATGCCCATTGTTAATAAATCCAAAATTTAAGCGTCGAATCTTATAATAAACTCGTAAAGAGATCATAGCTACAATTTTCAATTACAAACGATATCATTGTATGCTTATATGATATTATTTCTCCTCCTGCCAACATCAGCTCCCCACATTTTTTTTATCACTATTTTACCCATCAAACGACAGCAACAAATTGCATTATCAATTCTACTCCTAATGGAGTTGTCAAAAAAAAAAAACCAAAAGAAGAAAAAAAAGGCGCTCTCAGTCATGTGACATCGGGTGAACCACGAGACTGATCAGAAATTGCATAAGAATGTCCATTGCCCATAAAACAAAAAAGCCCCAATTTGGACCTCAAAAAAAAAAAAAAAAGAAATCATAAAAAGCTCGAAGCTACAGTTTTCAATTATAAAGTACACCCCCTCCTCTTCCCCTCTCAACATCAGTTCTCCATATTTCTTTTTTTTACCATTTTAATTATTAAACGAGAGCGACAAATTAAATTATCAATTCCACACCTAACGGAGGGGTCAAATAAAAAAAAAGAAAAAGAAAAAAAAAAGAAAAAACCGCTCGAGGGCGAGAGCGCGATTACGAGAGCTTGCAGAGACGTGACATTCGCGTGAGACACGGGACCGATCGTCCAATTATTTTTACCTACACGGAATATGGCGTTATCCACTTGACGATTAGTAGAGATTTAATTGTGCAGTCTGCATCCCTCGTTTTCCTCTTTGGTGGTGGTGCTGGTCGCAGGGGCGCCAGAAGGCAGCAGGACGGGGTGCCGCGGACGGTTCTGCGCGAGGGGGGGTATGATGGGAGGACGAACAACCCCCCGCGTGCCGCCGAGGGTGGAAACGTTGGGGAAAAGTGGGCGTCGGTGCCTACGTACAGATACAACATTATGAAAACACGAATGTACTTTTAAATCAATACCATAGCATTGTGGATGGCGACAGGGTGGGGCTCGCGAGGGGTGAAGGGGGGGAGGGGGGGAGTTGGTTTCACGACGGAGGTGGGCACGCTCCTCTCTGTTCCTGGTGAAATATCCGCGCCCGCGAGTTTGCTAGCTGCGGGAACAGCGGAGGGGATTGGTTACATCTCGTAACATTAACCAATGCCTAACGTTCGTAAAGGTTTATACTGCAAGCGAGCACAGCGCGTTTCCATTATCAAATACTGCCCGACAGCAGCGGCATACCGTCCTCACTATATCACTGTATAGCACTCACGGGGTGCGCATACCACCCCCTGGGTGTATCGGCTTTTTAACGCTGCGCCCACCCACTTTCGCGTTTACGATCGAACCGGTGGATGACGGCGTTATTTTTGACGGCCTGCGTTTTATACGCATCACTCTACACTATATACCCTCGCACCTCCTCTCTCTCTCTCTCTCTCTCTCTCTCTGTTCTTCTCTCTTTTCCTCTTTTCCTCTTTCTCTCTTTTAATGCCCGGCACACGCTGCGTACCTCAATTTTCGAAATATTCACCACTCTCAATCTCCTCGTAACAAACTGGATGAATTTTCCCGCAGAGCGGTACTTCTATTCCACTTGGTTAGGCTATGAACATGATTTCGAAAAAGAAAAAAAAAAAAAAAGAAAAAAAAGTACCTGAAATACAAACTTGTTGAGAGAAATCTTTGCAGGAGAGTTTTTTTTTGTATCAACTTGTGGATTGCGATTTCGTCAGTTGATGAAGAGAATTTTTATTTATTCCAGAAATGCAGTGGGGTGGTGTAAGTTTTATTGTCGGAGAACGACAACGCAACAAGGCCTCTGCACCGGTAAGGAATTATCGCAACGATTTTCCTTCATGAAAGATTAGTCCTTATTAACATCGGGTTATTATTAACACTAGATGAATTAACATCGAAGTGCCGTTTTTTGGGCTAACAGATTCTTCGCAAGTGGGGGTGTATTCTGGGCAGTAGATAATTGATATAGCATATAACTCTACACACGGAGAAAAAAAAGTAGTTGGACAAACCAATAAATGGATTCCGACAACCACTCGAATGAGTTGATATAGCGTCAACTACTCAGTGGATTATGACAACTACTCGTTGGTTATACGAACCGCTGTGGTTGGTTATAGGAACTCGTTGTTGGTTGCGCCACCTAATGGTTATTGTTGAAAACAGCACTGCGATTGGTTACAGGAGCGAGTTAGTTGCTGCAACTAGTTTCCGGTACAGCATATGCTGGAGATGGTTCTCCCAACTACTTTTTTCTTTCAGTGCAGATTACAATTTATACAATTAATTCTACACCGCAAGATTCTAAACATTAACTTGTCAACCTGAGCACGGTACAGTTATACACGGCAAAGTTATATATGGCATAGTTTTACATGCCAAAGTTGTACACGGCACACGGAAATAAATTTTTGGTTATGACGACTAACGCTTCCAATTTGCTGGTTACATAAAAGTCTCAAAAATTAGTTGCCCCAACCATATCGAATAGTAATCTCAACTATTCGCGATTAGTTCTCGCGAGATTCGTAAGCGTAACCAATCCAATCATTGGAACTACCTTTCAAATTGTTGGGATTACCATTCGAATCGTTGGAACTACCATTCGAATTGTTGGGACTACCATTCGAATCGTTGGTGCTACTATTCGAATCGTTGGCACTACCATTGGGGTTGTAAGAGGAATACAATAATCGATTGGTTGTGTCAACTCATTTTTTGGTTATGACAACTAATCTTTCCTTTCCGTGCATAGTTCTATAGTAGAAAAATTGAGTTCGACATAATGCAGTTATACATGGTATAGTTCTACACGGTAAAGTTAGACAGTTCATCTTCTTACACGCCAAACGTTGTACATAATATTATTATAAATAGCAAAGTTGAACACAACATGATTCTACGCACAAAGCTATACACGACACAGCAAAGTTGGAGTGGTGCAGAAATAGGGCTGTGTAGAATTTTGTACCCTATGTAAAACTATTACATGTCTAGTTCAATGCACGTACGATTAAGCTAGCTCAAATGGAGCCCTTGTAGAGTTTACTCATGGCGATTTAATGCTGCGTTGAGTCTTGACATGTTGAATTGACGCGGTGAGGAGTTTTGCTTTGTAGAATTACTTTTGTAGAATCTAATTTATGTAAAGATTTATCCTTTTGTAATGACATCATGCTATATTTTTCTGTAGACGGAGGATTTCTCAGAGTTTTCAATAATAACCGTGAGGAATACATAAGAATTTTATACACGCAGTGAAACCTTGCCTAATTTACGTAATGCCGAAATAATGTAAGCGGTGTGAACCAATCAGGCACACGAAACGATCGTCACGTTTCCTCTCTCTCGCCGCCCGGCAAATAAAAACGTTAAGGACGTGCCCCTCCACTAAAACGATGTAAACGAGCCCGTGTAGAAAAGTAGTTGGGGCTCTGACTTGGCCCTTTCTAGTTTGCCCTAGGTCTATTAGGGGCCCTACTAGGCTAGTCACGCTTGAAAGTACGGGCCTTTAGAGGCTCAATATGGGCGACCCTACCCGTGCAGAAATTAGTCCGGGCAGCCGCATTAAATAAGGGGCCTTTTTAGGTATAAACGTGGCATCCATAATAGGCAATCCACTCTAGAACCCTACTAGGCTCAACAGAGGCGGCCACGACAAACTTCGGGGCCTAATCAGGCTTAAATCTGGAACCCTCACAAGGGTCGCCCATATTGAGCCTCTAAAGGCCCGTACCTAGTAGGGCTCCTACTACAATTAGGGCCATCTAGAAAGGGCCAAGTTCGAGCCCTAACTATATTTCTGCACGGGTAGTGAGGGTTCAACATTTAAGCCTGATTAGGCCCCGAAGTTAGTAGTTAGTAGGGTTTTAGAGTAGATCCCCTATTGTGGATGCCACGTTTATACCTAAAAAGGCCCCTTATTTAATCGCGGCTGCCCGAACTAATTTCTGCACGGTAGGTGAAGATAAAGTAGACAAGTTACCACTGTATTCGTTAGTCGTTAGAGTTATTGCCACGCATCTCTGTCTCCATTTTTTGCCTTTTAACGCCCGGTTCACGGTGCGTACCTCGATTTCCGAAATATTTACCACTTTAAATCTCCTCGTTAAAAACTGGATGAATTTTTCCGCTGAGCGATTCCACTTGGTTAGGTTATACACATGATTTGGAAAAAAAAAAATGCGCTGCTATACAAATCTGTTGAGACAAATCTTTGTAGAAGTGGAAATTTTTTTTTTGTATCGTTTAACTCGTGAATTACGCCTTTGTCAGTTGACGCAGCGAATTTTGATTTATTCCGGAAGTGCACTGGGCCGGAGCGAGTTTTATTGTCGGAGAACGACAACGCAACGAGGCCTGTGCACCGGCAGCCACGGAATTATCGGCGCAACGATGCTCCCATTGTGCCTGACGCTATGAGTTTCGTTATGAGCGCGTGCTGGTTCGCTCATCCATTTTTCGTTGGTTTCACGATAAAAGTGGAAAATGGGATTTGAGATCGTTTCGCTGTTTGGTGTATCATGGTATCGTAAAGCCTACAGTATCTCTCTCTCTCCTCTCTTCCTCGCTGTAACAAACAGAATATACGCATTGTTTTTCATTATTCAATTACAACGTTGTATCGAGGAAATTTTACATTTCATTAATCCCGAAATACATTTTGCGTTGTTGTGGCGTATGGATATATCACGAAGCAATTTTCATATCAGCTGTTGTCATTTCGCGAGGCAGTGGGGACAGCCGCTTTCGGATTCGTTGCGATCAACCATCATATCCCGTCATCATGGAGGTACTGCAAACTTTTCCCCGTGGACTAACGCGGTCGATGGCGAACATGTACTGATTAAATCCTTCGTCCACTGTACCAGCAAAATCATGATGAATTTTCATGAAAAAAATAAAAATAACGTCTCGTCAACCCTCGACCTCTGATGCACCGTTTATCGGAGATAGAATATATTGTCACTGCATTGCGGATGGAGGGCTTCGTCAGGCAAAATCCTGGGGTGTTCGAATTACTAGAAAATAAATGGAAGTATCGGATTTGATTTTTTGACTAAAACGAGTTTTACGAAATAACATAGAAATATATAAAAACTGCAAAAAGATATACAGGGTGTTTCACAATTATTTATAAACAATTTGGTGAGTCATAGCTGAGTAAAGTTACTTAATCATTTTTTTAAATTTCCAATAGTTAATTAATTATCAGTATTATGGAGTTGAATAAATGGACCAATCAGAGTAATGTATTTTTCTGCGATGGGAGTGGGGAGCGATTCCACCCCTCCTAAACCGCCGCTTTCTGGTCGCTCGGTGAATAAAAACGTTAAGGACGATCCCCTCCACTTAACGGATGGAAATTAAGTAAAGGTAACACGTATGCCATATTCTACTGTATTAGACACTCAAGTTCAATAATCATGACTGACGTAGCTAAAAAAAAAGTGTATGCATGATTAAATAAATAAAAATATTAGTATTAGCAGCTTTTAATTTTTTTAATCGTTTTACAATTATTAATAATTGCCTATATATTTTGTTTGAAGATTTTTTAAATACTTTTTCTCCAAGCACATATTATGACAGATTTTTTGTTTCTTTTTTTTTCATTAGTAATTTTTTAACTTTCAAACAACAAAATAGTTTTAGTTGTAGATTGATTAAGATTGATTTATATTGATTAGTTAAAAAATAACAGCGCGAATTGTATTAACAATTCATATATTTGTTTGCGAAGTATCGTGAGATGTAATTTCTAGAAAAAGTTTGTGCATTCCTGAATAAATAAATAAGTATATGGTTGAATACAATGTGCAACAATAAAATCGGAATGGAAGAAAGATATTAGGAAAATGTCTACAGAAAAGACTATAAAATCGGAACAACCCGAAGCGTGAATGTTTGAACCTGCCGGAACTCGTGATTTTACAACGATATCGAGACCTTCACAGAGAGTTTAATGACGCCGTCTTTCGGGAACGCGCGCACCTGTTCCGTTTTTGCGATTGAGTTTAATATACAGTCATTACGTCCGGGTGCGAGCACCGCACGTTCTATTGGCTCCACGAATATTGATCTCGGGACAAAATAATTCCCGCAAAATATGCCAAATTAAATTAACTCTCGGACCAAGTAAATAAAAATAAATGAATTCATTTTAAAAACCAATAACAAAGTGTATCATAATTAAGGGAACTGAATCAATCAAAATTAAATATCTACAAACTATTAAAATTAAGTCGTCCTGCAATTATATATGAAATCTCTTACAACGATAAAATAATAACTGGTTAAGATGAAAATGTGAAACATTTTCGCAAGTGTAATTTTTTTTATTGCGGCTAACTAAGTCATAAGAAGAGAAAAAAATTACACATCATAAATCATATGTTAAAAAAAAAGAAAAAAAATAATAGTTGAAGATTATGATATCTTTATAAAATCCTATTCTAATTTTATGTAACCTGCTTTGCGGCCTGTTGTAAAAAGTTTCATATTATTTGATATTTCTTAAGGGTTAAAAATATTCGGAACTTAATGTAACGATAAAGGAATTGTTACATAAAATGTTATATAAAATTGATCGGAATTGATCTGAAATTAAGGTAGTCCTTTCGAATAGTATCGAGTTCGCATAAGTTTTCGAAAAATGAGAGGGAATTGAAAACACTTCTCGATAATACAAAAATCTGAAAAAAAATCATGCATATTAAAGGTGTGGAAAAGATTAATGTTGCATAATAATAATTCTAAAATGTTATTAACAAATTGATGAAAAATAAAATTGTTCAACAAATCTTTCGACAACCTAATTTTTTTTTCGGTAAAAATAATTCCTTTATTTTTCTGAATACGCATGAATATTTCAAATTTTTTAATTCACTTCGAATTTTGGGATTTTCCCCATGTAAAAAAACGAAAAATTCAAAGTGAATTAAATATTTGAAAAAATTTATGCGTATTCAGAAAAACGAAGGAATTATTTTTGCCGAAAAAAAAATTAGGTTGTCGAAAGATTTGTTGAACAATTTTTTTTTTTCATCAATTTGTTAATAACATTTTGGAATTATAATGATGCAAAATTAATCTTTTCCACACCTTTAATATGCATGATTTTTTTCAGATTTTTGTATTATCGAGAAGTGTTTGCAATTCCCTCTCATTTTTCGAAAACTTATGCGAACTCGACACTATTCGAAAGGACTACCTTAAAGTAGTTTTATAGCAAACCCAACTTTTCCAGGGTTCTTAGTGAACAAAACATGAATTTTTCATCCCAATTCTATATTAAATCTAACATAACATAATTTATGTATAAATACTTACATTGCTGAAACATAAAATTTTTCTTAGAGTTTTATCTATTGTTATAGCATAACAATAAGGAAGAAAATATAAAGTTCTGTAAAACTGATTGGAATATAAATAAAAAATATATTCTTCGATAATTTCTACGATTGTCAAAGGAATCAGTTGCCTCGCTCCATCTACCAATTACATTAAGTAGGATGGATGGAAAATTCCTAAAATTTCATTAGCATTCACAACGTGCACTGATTCCTCTGAGAACTTCCAGAATTGTCAAAGAACTGCGTCAATGAATGTCGAATTTGTTATATCAATGAATTTTGAATTAAAACAAAATTCAGGAATCAACAATATTTTTATTATATACGCTTGCTGAAGAGTTTTATGTCTGCGGCCCCTCCCTTTTCGGATCAACGAGGGTCGTTCGTCGCTTGTAGCCAGGCACAAGTGGTTCACTACTGGGGGCCGCACGAGCGGTTTTTACTATTGATTACCGAATTAAAAACGCGCATGCATAATTCAGTGTTACTTCTTGTGTTAAAATTCGCGCGCTAGGGGTCGTTGTTATCCATAGCCACCCCTCAGAATTTTTAATTTTTACTTGGAGCGGCGACAGGTGGCGACGACTGTTAAGGGTTGTCATCCCCTTTACCGTTCTCATTTTCAATCTGTTGTCGGTAAAACAGAAACAGGAAGAAACATTCTTCATTTTAGGGGTTGCTACCCCCGATGGTAACTTTGCTGGATTCGATACATTACCTTCTGTATTTACCACCAGTCGCAAAAAATTTGTGATGTGGTTTTTTTTACCCTCCACCACTAAGAACTCACCCTCTGTCAATATAGCAAATATTTATTTATGTATATATTAGGACGATCTACAAATTTTTTAATACTTGGCAGAAAATGAAAAAAAAAAAAAAATTAAAATACGCTGTCTAATACCGAATATTATAGCTTATTAAAACAAAAAGACTTTGACGATCAACTTAAAAGTGTCCCTGAATTAAATGAAAGCAAACTGGTAGTTATTTCAATTAAGGGGAGGGAGTCAGGCAAAAAAAAAATTGATTTTGGAAATTCAATATCATTCAAATCCTATTGCATATAAAAATGCCCATCGCACTATATTGTTGGTGCTCGATGAAAGGATTTTTTACTGTCGTCTGACTTGCATATGCTTTTCAATATTATCTTAAGCAAAGTTCTTAGGTTTTCCATTTTGCACATGATTCAGATCAAACTAACAGGCAGATTGGAATGGTTGACGTCTCATTTTCTTCTTCATGAAAAGATACACCGGCTAAATGGAGCAAATGTTAATAAAAGGTAATATTTTTTAAGTGATAAAATTATTAATAAATAAATTTTATGCTATTTTCTAAACCAGTGATTAACTTTGCTTTCAGAATGAAAAAAAATAGTTTGCTCCATTTAGCCGGTGTATCTTTTCATGAAGAAGAAAATGAGACGTCAACCATTCCAATCTGCCTAGTAATTTGATCTGAATCATGCGCAGAATGGAAAACCTAAGAACTTTGCTTAAGATAATATTGAAAAGCATATGCAAGTCAGACGACAGTAAAAAATCCTTTCAACGAGCACCAACAATATAGTGCATTGGGCATTTTTATATGCAATAGGATTTGGATGATATTGAATTTCCAAAATCAATTTTTTTAACCTGACTCCCTCCCCTTAACAAACCATTAAAAATGGGGATGGGAGTATAAATCATTTTTTTAAATTTACGGATTCTTTTTTTTGGACATTTAAAATAATTTGTGGATCATTCTAGTGGATATAGCCATTTTGTCGGACATATATCTTCGCTCTACGAATCAACTGTGATTAAAATTCATTAGTGTACGAATAGGAATTCTTTTTTCAAGCATTGGTGCAATCTATTATTAATAATTTATTTTGCAAAATAAATTGACATATACAACATGGTACCTTATAGCATTTAGCATGAAATGAATTTGCCACGAGTCCAAACTGGACAATCTTATATTAGGTAGCACGACAGCAGTTTTTTTACTTTCGAATTTCCTTTTGTTCGATTCATTTTGACTCACTCGCACACAGATACACACATTCGCACACGTACTGCACGTAAAATATATGTATTCAGCATGTGTCATACATAAGTTCCCAACGAAACGTTTTTCTTTTGCATTTGAATCCACGATAGAAAGAAAAGGAAATCAAATTTGAGAAATTAAAAAAAAATGGCGAAGTTTCGATATGTTTATGTCATACGAAATTTGAGAAAGATTGAACAGAAATTTCAACATACCAAAAATCTTTTAACAAATACGAAAATTTATGTCATAAAAAAAATGAATGACTCTAAAAACCTGTTAAATTAATTTTTTCTTCTTGTTGATTAATAACTTTTTGGAATTGTTATTTTTTACAATCAACGTGTCAAGTATATTTATATCGAATTTATAATCGAATCAAACTTTTGGCTGGAAATGTATGTGTGATTCACCCTTGAAGAAAAAAAGTGGCATAAGTTTTTATTTTTTTGTTCTTTTCTGTGTAAAAACTTGTGTTTCACGAAAAATCACAATCTCAGCTGTAAGCTTATTACGATTAATATCGTAGGAGATCGCGAATATTCGTCTCAGAATTGACAAGAACTCGCGAGTCCCGTTGCTATAAATATATCTACGATTATGCTTAATTGATCGTATGGAACGGTTGAGTGATGGAGCCTCTCGAGCCTCTCAGTTTTTTAAATCTATTTTACTAGTATAACTTATCGTTACATGTCATTCTGATAAATTACAAATCGATCCAGTCTATACGATTTATTAATGTCTATGTTAATACAATTACGTTGTATCGATGGAATCATTAAGAATGCAAATAAAAATTGCAAAAATTCTATTTTTCTTACATTCTAACTCGATCTCCTTCCAAAGTCGAATCTTTATTCGTTCGTGATTAGGATACATAGCCGCGCTACAAAATTTTAATGGGAACAAGGGATATACATGACGTTCGATCATCGCTGTTTCATTAAAAGTAAATACTAGTCGCTATCGCTTAACAATTCAGCAAAGAAAATTGTAATCATCTCATTACTTTGAAACTAACTTTATTTGTTTATTAATCACATAAATAATTTTCATTAACTTTCATTAAAATATTCACAATTTTTTTATTGTATTGACAATGACATGTGTTATTTTATTATTAAATTATTATTATTAATAATAAATTTAATAATAATAATTTTTAAAAAAATTTGAATAAAAAATTTATTGTTAATAATAAATTTAATAATATTAGTATTATTATTGAAAGCAGAAAAAAACCAGTTTCTATAAAAAAATCATTTAAAACTTCCACAAAAATCAAAATGATTGGTAAATGAATGGCCTAATACTATTATAAACTAATGGCCTAAATATTAGGCCATTAATTTATGCAGTCAACATCTTTTTCGTTCTTGATCAAGTATTTATAATTATTTTTACCAAAATTTTAGAACATTCTAAAAAAATAAAATATAGAAACTATATTTATGTGATAAATAGACAAATACAATGAGTTTGTATGTAACAGAATATTTATAACTCTCGCCTCAAAGGTTACGTTAATAAAATTGATTATTAGTTCGCACAACGATATTCGATTTATTATTCGGTTATTAAAAAAATCGGGCTAACCGATTTTTTTGCTGTGCGTTACTTTCCATATCGGGTGTTCAGGTGGACAAGATCATTCTTGTAAACAAAAAGATCTTTATCAGCAAACTTATTTATTCTTCAATGAGTAACCATAAAATTGCTTACGATAAATTGTGTGGTCGATGATAAAAGCGCATAAAGGCTTTAATGATGTATATGAAATCGAGCAACAAATCGATGAGTAAACTGGGATTTCCAGTATTTATTGGTCTATGATTATTGGACAATAGTCGATAGATTACGAGGGACTCTAGAAATACGTCAGACATTTATGGGTTGTCTTTTATATAAAATCTATAGCAGCCATTCCCCAGCGTTAGCACCCTAGATTACTATCTAAAGATTATGAAATGTCGTGTCCCGGTGTTTGCCGAGAGGTGACATTTTTGTTGTTGTTGTAAAAAAGAAGAAAAAATTCGTGAAAAATAAATAGAAAAATTACAGGATTTGAATGGTCGCTTTAAACTACCATTAATGACGTCTAAGAGTCTATTTCACAGTGTTTACATCGAATTCGCATATTTGCGGTTTAGAACTCATTTCTACTCAAGGAGTTCTGAAAAGTGTTTTACCAATTTATAAAAATTTACGGAAAAAATTCGTCCCGATCACAATTATAATTGGAAATAAAGACCATTTTGCGTTTGGTTAATTTTTTAAATCCTTTATGATGATTATCCAAAAATGAGATGAATAACTTTTTTTTTTGCGTGAAATTTTTCAGAAATTCATATTCATTTTTTCAGTGTATATACAACCACCATCACCAAATGTGCTGAGACCCAGAAAATTCCAGAGATTAATTTAATCTGTTGGAATATCGATTCACGTACCTTGGATAGTAATTTTTGGTAAGGGCGGATGAAAAATGCCAAAATAATCGAGAGAGGAATAAATATGATTACACATAACTAACGTATTATTATTACCCATGTCTAAAGAGCACTTACACTTTAAGTAACAAAAATGATCAACCGATTAACTCACACAATAACAACGTCAATAATGTGTTTTAGTAATATATAACGTAAGCGTATATAAAATTTGAAATTGATAACGTAGTATTAATACTCGAAAACAGAGATATAATAATATATATCATAATATAATATAGTCGCAAACATTTATCAGCTTACGTAGTTCGAAGTCTTAAGGAACTATTTTGGCACTATAGAATCCACATCATGGCGCGCGATCTTCGTTTTTTTTAATTTAATTTATTTATTATGATATTTAGTGTGTGAGCACCAATGACTGAACATTCGTTCAACAGCAGATGATAACATTTAAAAATAAAAAATAAAATGAGCGAAAATTTAATAGCCTCTTAAGCCGTAATCAACAAATTGAATATATTAATTTCTTTGTGTTATAAAAATATTTCGCGAAAACGAAAGGACATCCGGAACAGCAAAACAAATTAAGGAGCAGATTTATATGAGATGCCCTTCAGTTTCCAAGAAAAATGTCACAACGTCAAACAAAAATGATTCCTAATTATTTTCTGCTTCATTGTTCATTCATTGTTGCTTTTATTCTATAAATATGCGCAGAAGCTCCAAGCCCGAGAGTCGTGCGTAGCATTTACAGGAGATTTGCTCCTCCGATAATGACAACTTACGAGCTAGAGATCGGCTAATTGCCCATGGACCTTCTGTTTATTTCATGTGTACTTATTTTTGCCCCTCATTCAGCGAGTAAAGTCATTAGAAAATCGTCAACTTTTTAATAAAATCCTTAGTCACTTCAATCGAGACTAAGAGCCCTTCATTCTTGTTTGTCAAAGACATCTTTGGATTTTCTTCAATTTGGCCATGTTAAGCCTGTCGCATCGATCCTCCTTTCCACCCCTTAACTCATATTTCAGAGGAAATACTCCAAGTATTCGATGGTCGACGCTCCTATCCTTGCCTACAGCTTCCAACCCCTCTTAAACCTACCACCGGATATCGAATATCGATTCCAGACCCCTGTCAGAAAAAAAACACTATATTGACCACAAAAACCAGTCCTGCCAGCTACTTGAGGACATTATTGTTGCAAAAGTGATAGAGAAGGTGGTACCATGATATTACCGTCTCAAATGTCTATCATTCAACATCCGTCACCATTATTCATCAATTGACATCATTGTTGGTTATTTGTTCTTCCAATATGGTTTTTTTTCTAACAATCTTTTTCTAGAGATCGATCAAAGGCTAGTAAAAGTTTTGTATACATCAAAACACTGTCCAGGCCTCTTCAATGTCACCAACTGTAGTTTACCAGAGTTAAACAATTCACAAAGTCACAATCATGACATCACAATCAACGTAATATGCCTTAACGTGCACCACAAATAGTTTTCCCATCTGCAATCAATATCTGTTAACGGTCGCACAGGTGAACTCATGAATGTTGAGCCAAAAATCCTAAGTGTTCTGGATAACTCATTTGGCCCGTTAGTACAGCGGATGTCGTCAAATTAACGTTCATTGCCCTCTACACGTACGTGATGCATCGAAGGTTGAGCGCGTTCGTTAGCCGACGATTGTTCGCCACTACGGAATCGTCGCCGGTGTCTTTTCCGGTGAATTTGTTCGAGAAGTGCCGAGGGAGGTGTTGGTCATTAGGCTATATTGTCGACCTCAACCACGGATGTCCCACTGGTGGTTTCTGTCTTCTCCTGCTCTCACGTTCTGCTTGCCTTTCTCTTCCTTCACTACCATTCGCATACCGCATGCATTTCCTCGAGATTTGACCAATTTGGCTCACTAGAACATGCCGCAATGATGGACAGAGTTCATTCCTCTATTCTGTGTTCCGCACTGTCCATCTATGGACCACCAAATCAGCTCGTTCTGAAAGGCGACGGACGAGTACAACGTTTTATCGCTGACACGAATCAACCGCTCGCACAATAAAAAGCTACGCGATGGTTTGTACTTTCGTTAGATTAACTCTCCCTCTCTTCGATTGGGCTGACGTCGTTTTGCAGCAACTCGAACTTCGGGCTCAGCCCAGGCAGTATGCTCTTTGTACTGGTCTTTATTTGGCTGTAAATGTCCAATGACTTCTTTCGATCAATTTCCAAACCGTCTTCGATCAATCGTGGCGGAATGCTACCGCTACGTTTGTGGCACGGTATAAATGTGCTCGTGCCTTCAGGTTTTTGCTCTTTGTTTGAGGAATTTTCATTATTTTTGTGCTCTGGTGTTAGGGTACCATTGCCCAACTTTCTTTGCTGTTCCTGAAACGTATCCTCCTGGGTTTCATCCTTGAACAGCACACCGGTTATCACCGGCTTGTTAGAGTTGGAAACTGGACTCTTGTCCATAATGTCGTTCATCAAACCCTTTCGCTCCATGCACTCCAGCTTGTTTGGGGTCGTTCCGTTGACCTGGAGATTAGGATTTGACTTCACCGTGTCTGTAGAGTTACTCGCGTCCGTTGATTCTTGCTGCTCTAACGATGAACCGGAATCTTGAGAGGCATCTACGTTGTTATGCTTTTCCAGTGATGACAGCTGGAACATAAATTCGACAATTTCGATTGTTCATTATACACGGTGATTAACTGTGGATCTATATATATATATATATATATATATATATATTTCAAAAACTTGTTGTTTGTTTGATATGTAATCAAATAAACAAGTTGTTGTTTGATGCTAGATCTGATTATTCTAGGTCCCCTTATGATCCTCTGGGTCTTATAGGGGGATTTAGAAAAATCAAGTTCTGAGTAGAGGTCTCATAGGGGGGCTTTAAAAAATCAGGGCCGTGAGCTGAGTCTGTTAAGGGCAGTAAGAAAAATTATGGCTTTCGGAGGAGTCTCATGCAATAATTTAGAAATATGAGCCCTCCCAACCGCCTAGCTTCTCAGGACACCATTATTTTAAGGTCTTCCAGGAGTTCTACCTCCGGCTTGGACTATTTTGCGTTCCCTTATATCTACCTACGCAAAATTAGGTCTTAAGGGCTTGGGCTTAAGATTTAAATAATTAGTTAGCACAAACAAAAATTATCAGCAATTGCCTGGTTTATGTGAAAAAATAAAGAAGCACTGTGGTTGATGTCACATGACACTATTGCTGAATAATTATTGATGAGTGGTGAATGATTCGATGATATCAGTAAATGGTTAATAAATAAAAATCTCTTCATTTTACTTTTATAAACATATAATAGATCGACAAATAAATTCTGAAGAGGACTCGGATAATGAGTCGGATCCTAATGTTTGGAACTTTTTTTTGCATGACCGTAACCATTGCCGGAACCTTCATCATCATCATTACCTAGGCAATGTTTGTTCTAAAATTTGCCAAAGCCCAACTGTAAATTGAACTAATTACAAATGCGCGCACCGTGCAAGCCACTATAATGTGCTAATAGTAGATTATATTTAATTTAGTACGAGCACATTTATAGCATGGATTATTATGGAAATGGTGTCATGATCAGTGTTTTTAGGTTTATTTGCATTTCACGCTTGAATGCAAACAGAAATAAAAAGAGTAACACGTTTTAGAGATTTTAAGGGTTGAAATAGTATTGGAAAAAATAATGTAGAAAAATTTGGACCCACCGTGCAGGCCACTATAATGTGCTCGTAGTAGATTATATTTAATTTAATACGAGCACATTTAAAGCATGGCTTATTATGGAGATGGTGTCATGACCAGTGTTTTGAAGTTTATTTGCATTTCACACTTTAATGCAAACAGAAATAAAAAGGTAACACGTTTTAGAGATTTTAAGGGTTGAAATAGTATTGGAAAAAATAATGTGGAAAAATTTGGACCCGTCCCTAAGTCTGGTGCTCTTTAAGATTAATCAATGCTCGAAGTACTTACTTGTTCATTAACTTCTTTATCTATGCTCGAATACTTGGAGTCATTTGGGAGAGCCTTGTCGTTGTCGGATGAATAGTCAGTATCCACCCATTTCTCGATACTCGAAGCCTTGGACTCGTTGAGTAGGGTCTTCTCGGTGTCGGGTGAATATTCGATTTCCACCCACTTGGAGCCACCCTCGAGTTTCCGCGAAGCGGAGTCGGACTCGTAATCGCCTACTCCGTTTCCGTACATCGGATAGCCAAAGTGACCCGCATCGTACTCCACCTGATTGCCGTAACGGTAGCTGTGATTTATCGAGCCTTGACTCGATATTGAGAGATCCGACTGCGACAATCCCGTGTTCGTGCTTCCGAACAGCTTCGCCTTATCAAAGTCTGAAATTAAATGAAAAATAAGAACTGGGTCACGACGACGATGGCCAGCTCTTCAATATTAGGTATGTCAAAGAGATATCACGGAAGGCAGATAAATAATTCCTTACCCGAAGCACGATCCTCTGGATTTTCCTCGCGGTGAACGAGGGCTCGCTGATCACTGACTCTACTCGAATTCCGATTGCCTGGCTGTGCTTCTAAAACGAACGAACAGTCGTTGTCCTGGTATTTGCTGCTATCTTCCATTGTCACCTTTAACAAAGATATTGTTTCAAGCGCATAAAGTTGATGACCTAGCCATTAATCCTTTAACGACCAAAACCCTTTTCCATAGAAAAAAACCTCTAAACTGTTTGATATTTCAATAGTGGAATCAGAATAGTAAAAATTGCAATTTTGAAATTTTTCTTTTGTACTGTAAAATGAAAGTCAAGGATGTGTCGCTATGGAATTCTACTGCTTATAAAGTAGTATTTATTTTCGCCCGAAATTATGCTTAATATTTGTAGTATAGAATCTAACGTGTTATTCATTCACTCAAAACGAAACAAAAGTGTCAGACGCGCGAAAAATATAAAAACACTTATAATTTATGGTGGCAGTTATTAATATAAGTTTCAAGAGGAGGTCGCTCTTAAGATTGAACTTGATTAAAGTTCTATCTGCAGTGAACATAATGGAGGTTCAAACTTAATAGAATGTGATTGAAGTTCCAAGTTAATCGAATATCATTGAACTTCCAACTTAACCGAATATTATTGAAGTCCTAACTTAATCAAATATTATTGATACTGAAACGAATTGAGCTCGATTGAACTTCCAACAGAAAAAGCCAAAATTCTAGTTTCAAGATTAAACTAAAGGATTGAATGGATTTAAAAATAATGTTCAATCTTAAGTATGATCTTAATAGCGATATTTACTTCGAACTTACGTTCATAAATTCTATCCTCAGTGCTGTGATACGTTTAATAGGTTGTAACGCGCGATGTATATATATTTTGTTGTAGGGTGTTACGCTGTACTGAGGCAAGCGCATGAATGTACCTATGTCAGAACGCTCGTTCAGAACTTGTAAAGCTTAACTGCTCGTGTGCTATCGCGATAGCAAGAGCTACTCATCTCCTTATCGCTATGTTCCACTACACCAGCTTTTACGATGAATATACTTGATCTGTCCGACATTATTACAAGACTGTGCACAATGCAGAGAAAATGAATAAAACGCTGGAGAGATACGCCAGCACTAGGCCACAAGAGTTTGCGGGTTAACGCGCGGTGGATATCGAGGTTCGATCGGAACGACGAGAAGGTGGGTCATATTGGATAGCGCTCATGATCCGCTTCGACCTGACTTGTTTGAGCTTTCCTCGCACCTAGCGGTAACACAGTGTACACTCGGATTGACATTCGGGACATCGATCTGCCCTCGTGACCTCTTCTCACCAACTCGATTTATCACGTTCATCTAGAAGTGGATGTGTTTGTGTGCGACCGTTATAGTTATCGAGTATCACGTTTGCGAATTGGCTATAGAATTAGCCAGATTAGAATTTTCGTGACTGCAATACATTTTCTTCATAAATAGATAAATACGGCCTCGATTTTTCATCTACTTTGTCTGACACTTTAATAAAGTGGATTATACCGGCAATCACTTGGTTGGAATTTCTGTTCGATCAAATAATTGGTTTTTTGTGTAATATCAAGAGATGCGGTAGCGTCTCGATACTAAGTATTAAAAAAGAAATTAATGTCGCTTCCATACGATGATCTTTTTCTTCTCTTTATTTTGATGTGATTGAGCGCTACCACCACTCTTATTATTCCGCACGTCGGCGTCTTACCGGTCGCATTCAAATTCTAATATGTTTTTTCTGTGTCAGTTTTGTTTTTAAGGAACATCATTTCTTAGTTTTGAAGAAAATGGCTAATTTTACTAAGAGCAAGATGAAGTTGCCTCGTGGGAATCATATTATTTTTTTTTTGGTTTAATGTATATTTTTTCTGAGTGTGTTAGTTTTGATTTTAGAGAACATCATTACTTAGTTTTGAAAAAAAAAAATGGCTAATTTTAGCAAGAGCAAGATGAAGTTGCCTCGTAGGAGTTATAATTTTTTCGATTGTTTAATATATATTTTTTCTGAATGTGTTAGTTTTGTTTTTAAGGAACATCATTCGTTAGTTTTAAAAAATGGCTAATTTTAGTAAGAGCAAGATGAAGTTGCCATTTTTTTGTTTGTTTAATATATATTTTTTCAGAGTGTGTTAGTTTTGATTTTAGGGAACATCTTTCCTTAGTTTTGAAAAAATGGCTAATTTTAGTAAGAGTAAGATGAAGTTGCCTCGTAGGAATTATAATTTTTTCGTTTGATTAATATATATTTTTTCTGAATGTGTTAGTTTTGTTTTTAAGGAACATCATTCGTTAGTTTAAAAAAATGGCTAATTTTAGTAAGAGCAAGATGAAGTTGCCATTTTTTTGTTTGTTTAATATATATTTTTTCAGAGTGTGTTAGTTTTGATTTTAGGGAACATCATTCCTTAGTTTTGAAAAAATGGCTAATTTTAGTAAGAGTAAGATGAAGTTGCCTCGTAGGAATTATAATTTTTTCGTTTGATTAATATATATTTTTTCTGAATGTGTTAGTTTTGTTTTTAAGGAACATCATTCGTTAGTTTAAAAAAATGGCTAATTTTAGTAAGAGCAAGATGAAGTTGCCATTTTTTTGTTTGTTTAATATATATTTTTTCGGAGTGTGTTAGTTTTGTTTTTAGGGAACATCATTCCTTAGTTTAAAAAAAATGGTTAATTTTAGTAAGAGCAAGATGAATTTGCCTCATGGGAACCCGACACCTGTCAAGAAAGTGTGAAAGACCCGAGGGTGAGACTTGGAAGCTTTTACCTCTTGAAGCCATGTCGGATTAGGAACCCTTGATGCTCAACATTTTCCCACATCTTACTCTTGTAGATTGAGTTTCGCACGTGGAACTCTACCCCGAGTATGAATATAATCAGGTTGTCTGATGGTAGATCAGGAAAATTGTAGATACAGTAGAGTTTCTCACACCTTTCGTGATGCTGTGAGAAGTAAGCTATATAATGATACAATCACAGTCGCAACGTAATATATCTCCTTCATCTGTTCAAATAAGAGCACGCATATTGTCTCTAGTATTTGCATTGGCAAGATAAGTGTAGATAAGTTGTAAGAGATTCCACCGTATCAGTGATACCTCATCAGGATTGTCCGATTATCTGGGACTGGGTTGAATCTGAATAATGATACACGTTCCCTAATCAGACTCATCACATTTATGCTGGAACTTCGCTAGATCCCGTGCAGAAATTAGTTCGGACAGCGGCGATTAAATAAGGGGCCTTTTTAGGTATAAACGTGGCATCCACATTAGGGAATCTACTCTAGAACCCTACTAGGCTCAACAAAAGCGAGTACGACAAACTTCGGGGCCTTTTTAGGTATAAACGTGGCATCCACAATAGGGAATCTACTCTAGAACCCTACTAGGCTCAACAGAGGCGGCCACGACAAACTTCGGGGCCTAATCAGGCTTAAATGTGGAACCCTCACTAGGGTCGCCCATATTGAGCCTCTAAAGGCCCCGTACTTCAAGCGTGATTAGCCTAATAGGGCCCCTAATAGAACTGGGGCAAACTGGAAAGGGCCAAGTTGGAGCCCCAACTATATTTCTGCACGGGATCTACATATTGATCCATGTCTCCTGAGCAAATTCATTAGATAGAAGCCGAATGTGGTCCAGATCTTTCATCGTTATAATTTTCATGATCAGATTCGACAGGTTTAAGATTGGACCAGAGAATAGTACGACTTGTGTTATCGCACTCGCCAAATTTAAGCTGATACTGGATTGTATCTGACGTCAATCAGTCTTGATACCTCCGGAGGATTACTCGATTGGGTGAAATTAGGGTGAGAACTTGGAAACTTTGATTTATGGAAATCATGCTAGATTACGAACCCTTGATGCTCGACATCGTTTCATTTTGCTGTTGCCCGTGGTTCTCCACTCAAGCTGGAATTTATATTGGTTGTTTGATGTTAGATCAGAGAAATTGCAGGTATCGACAAAGTTCGCCTTGCCTTGGGCTGATCCAGGGAAGATGTAACATTGACACGATATGCCTGATTCGGCTCGGCAGGTTTAAGGCCTCACTCAGTTAGACTCGACAATGGACACCATTGAATTAAATTATAATTCCTGTAGTTTTCCATTGGAAAAAATATTTGAAAGCATGAAATACTTTTCCAAATTGTTAGGTTTCGATAAATCTCATCAGCCCATTAGCTCATTTGAGACGATTTTGACATTGTCACATCCAAATGCAACTGGTGCTCATTATACTAAGTATTATCATCTGGCTATAGCGTAGTTAGGTTAATGTCCCTATTACTGATAATTGCCTAATTACTGAACAAGGGCTTACACCATAATCACCATAGCCGCATTCTCCCTGTGAACCAATGGCAATGACGTTCCCTTTAACAGTCGTTAATTGCAAATGACGTTCCCTATTGCTAATAGGCACATTTATTCATTCTTGATTATCCTCATCAATTTTTACGGCTAAATCGAGAAATCATTTCTTTTAGCTAGTCAATAAATAAACGAGAAATCCTTTAATGGTAGGAAGTGGGTATGTATTTATTGAAACTTCCGGGAAATTCTGTTTTTTTTCTTCAGAATTTCTAAACATTATCTTTCTATTCTATTTTGTCTGCAAACGACTTTATATGTTTATCGCTACTGTGAATGTCGTGAAGAGAGGATGAAAGAGCAGCTATGGTGGCGTTTTGTTATAAAGGAACGACGTTCTGGCGCCAACGGAATGAGAGAACAAGAGATACCCGACACTACCTCGAGAACGTCCTCTATCGATCCCACAATACATTGGCCAGGACGACGCAGTAGCTAGAGAATCGCACGAGGTATAAACGACATTGCAATGCATGAAAGGAAAATTCGTCCGGTGGAATCTTGGAGGCTGAGGCAATTTCCAGGCATCAGCTGTCAATCGCATGCTTCACTATTCTGATTAGAGCAGTGCATATTGTTCGATGGAGCGAAGGCACTTTCATCGTCTTGTTCATACGTTTTACTATATTCATACACTTTGAGATGGTGAATAGACTGTCGAGTCTCTATATATATTATACAAATCACTCGTAGAAACTGGAAATGTAATCATGCCCTTTATCGAAATGAAGGGCATGATTATTTCCAATCTAAATATGTATTCTCTCAAAGGGAAAATTGTTATCAATCAATGTCTTGAACTCAAAAAATAAATGGTTGAATCTTACCCCTTAACGCCTTAACACTTTAGCCGCCAAACTGTCTGTGGTGATTTTTTTTAAATTTTGGACATTTTGCGGAATCAAAATAGAGAAATGACAGTTTATTAATTTTCTGGTTTCAATATGTCTTTTGTCATAAAACTAAAATGGAGGATACATTCTCAAAGGAGTTCTATTGATTGACAGATTGGTCTAAGCTTTTTGATAAAAATTATTAGGTAATGGGATACATTATTTTATTTCTGGACTTTTATTTCAGATGTGTAATCCGCATAATCGATAGAAATCTTTCTCAGGTATTCATCGTGGGAATTTTTCTAATAAGAAAATGATGTTTGGTCTAAACAAAAAAGAATCGTTTGTGATATATTTTTTTCGACTCAATCTAGAGACCATAAACTGAAACTAATGCTTATTTCTTAATATTTAGAGAATACTTAAATAGAGTTAACGAACTAAACTTTGAACCGAATTTGCTTGAATAACAGTGCCAAAAAAGTTACTAGCGTATTCATAATATGAGTGAATAAAAAAGATGACAAAATTTTTGCTGTACTGGACACATAGTGTTTACTATCCATTTGCTGATACATCTATCTGTATAACTCTAACCAATGCATAATAATTTTTATATCAGCCTGCGGTTGAAAAAAGAATAAAAAAATTTATTTACTTTTTTCATATTTCAAGTAAAGTATCAGAAAGAGGAATTTTGGATGCTATTTCAATACCAAAACTACATTTTAAGCATAAAAGACATACACCAAGATTTTATTCGAGTATTAAGTATGAATATAATTGGAGTATGATTTCGTTCAATATGACATACACCTCATATTTTCCATTTTAAGGAGGTTGAAGCGCTCCACACTAGTCAAATCAGTCCTAAATTTTTAAAAGCGTTTCTACAATTTCAGATGGTTTAATAATCTGTTCCAAGGTGTTAATCACATAGCAGCATCAGTTCTTGATATTCAAATACATTCACAGCTGTGATATCAACAGTAAATCGATCAATATCTGCAAATTTCTGATCTTATGTTTTTTCATCCAGTTTTTTAAAAAGGTAAACCGTAATATCAGTTCGATTATGACGAACAATAGCTCATTTTGTTTACTAAAAGATATTCTATCGATTGGCCGTTTATTTTTTTCAAATGGTATTAGTAGTTCGAAAGATACAACCGTTTGTTTATCCTATCATAACCTAACATCAAGTATACAAATGACTGTAACATTTGAACGCCTGATACTATAGAAAATCCGGACGGTCAATCGATTAAGGATCTTCCACTGATCAAAATGAGCTATATTTCGTCATAATCGGACTAATATTACGGTTTACCCTTTTACAAAACTGGATGAAAAAACATGACATCGGAAATTTGGAGATTTTTTTTTTATTTTTTATTTTTTTTTAAATTTATTTGGTAAACGGGGCAAGCCCCTTGACAACTACGGCGCCATGGATATTCAGGTCCTACAGTTTTAGGTGGGTTCCGAACCACCGGGGATTACAGAAAAAGCACATAGAAAAAATTCCATTGGTGCCCGGCCGGGAATCGAACCCGGGCCCCCTGCTTGAGAGGCCGTGTCTCTATCCACTGCGTCACTGCCTTCCTTGATCGATTTACTGTTCATATGACAGCTGTGAATGTATTTGAATATCCAGAACTAATGCTGCTATGTGATTAACACCTTAGAACAGATTATTAAACCATCCGAAATTGTAGAAACGCTTTTAAAAATTTAGCACTGATTTGACTAGTGTGGAGCGCTCCAACCTCCTGAATAGGGGTGATGGGGGCAAACCGGGCATCATGACTGAAAATGACAATTGGGGGCAAAACGGGCATCGTATCAACTTTTTCGAACACGACTTTTTTCAATTTCCTGACATTTCTTACTTGAAAATTTCGGAAAATAATTGGTGATGTCAATAAAACAGGCAGGGAGGCAAAACAGGCATCTCGGCTAAATGTACGTATCGGGGTCAAAATTGGCACCAAATCATAAAATGAGAATTTCGTTCTAATTTATTTCTTTATGATATACCTACTTTTTTTTCAAAGTATTAATTTGATTATAAAATTTTTGAAAAATTCATTTGACTATATTTTTTTTCTTTGCTCAACAAAGTATCGAAAAAAGTTTTGAACAGATGGTTAAAAAATTCTGATCTGATGAAGATTATCAATATTTTTTCATCACCAATTTGACGTATTTAAAAAACTGAGACAAATCGATTTTACGAAAGTTGAGACGGTGCCCGTTTTGCCCCCAATCCCGATTTTTAATGGAGCTGCCCGTTTTGCCCCCATCTCCCCTACTATTCTAGGTTTCAAAATAAATCTGCGTCTGAAAATCAATTCCTAACTTCGTCACTGGTGAAGACCCCAATAATTTTATCAATCGCATACCTGGCCCAGCTATTTTCTTAACAACCCTTTCACTCCAAAAAGAAAAATGCTGCACTTTGCTCAGGGCCAAAAGCTTTTGCTCGGTACCATTCTTCGGTGATACCCGCCGGCTACGTTTTGGGTCGGAATCCACGCCCTTCCGTTGTTCGATAGTTTGGCAGCTTTGTGGGAGACATCCCGCCAGGTTGCCCGTCGAACTTGGAGTTACTGGAGTCCGTGATCCCCAGAGAGATGACTTTTCCCGAGCAACCTTACCCCTTTATACAATCCTATACCACTATACCTATATACTATAATAATTAGGGCGATGGGCGGCAAGTGGAATTGCCTGGTAACCTTCGATCCCTTAATGTCCTCTGCGACGCTCGCTTTGCCGGTTCCCTTGGATGCAACGACATGAAGTAACTTTGATAATTATTAACGTGATCACGTTTATCAAAGGAAAACGTCTCTTCGGGCTATACACGCGCATTTACTAAACGAAGCAATACAGACAAGTTGAGTTGCTTATGTCGATGTTACTCACAATTGTGAACGAGACACTTGACCCATCGGCCTTAAGGTCTTTCGTCATGTCGCAGTTTTTTTATCTCGAATTTCAATAGTTATACGTATGTTATAATCGATTGTTTGTAATGCCGATTTACCAAAGCGTAGATAATACGAGACGCGTATTGACGTAGAACTTGAGTAGCTCTTCGATGTTAAATCGTGTATCCTGATTACTGCAAGACGCCTGAGGTTGGCTATAAAATCATTTTATTGTCGTATGCGGGAATATTTATATTTTATTACAAGTGTCATTCCCTCTTGAAAAAATCAGTGGATGAAATATCTCGCATTTTCGATATAAGTATTTGTTGTCATTTTATTTGTTTCGTAAATGGCGGTCGTACCAGCGTGAAGTTGATACTCGTTGGCGAACAACTTCAGATATGTTGTTCATTTTGACAGTTGTAAATGATTTAAAAAATCGTGACTTTTTTCCGACTCTGATTTCAGAATTCACAGGTCTGACTTCCGGTCCAAAAATCCAACCTGCATATTTTTTCTTCAAGATATCGAGTTTTAGCCTTCACTATCATTCTCAAGTCGCATATTGTACCTCACAAAGATTTTTTACAAAGTCTCTTTTGGTCGGTTCTGATTTCAGAATTCACAGATCCGATTTTTGGTCGGAAAATTCAACCTAAAGAACCTACATTTTTTTTCGTCAAGATATAAAATTTTGGCCTTCACTATCGTTCTTAAGTCGCATATTCTACCCTAGAAAATACCGGTTACATGTTTTTTTACCATGATTTAAAAGATCGAGCGTTTTTTCCGTTTCTGATTTCAGAATTCGCGACACTAATAAAATGGCACGATTTCTTATATCGAAAATGTAAGTTATTTTAGCACCGATAATCTGTAAAAGTCACAGTACACTAATAAAAACTTTAACACCGAGGTTCGATGGTTAGCGTGCGAAACGTGCATCCGCTGCTAGTAAATATAAAAGGAATGCGTTCCTTAACCATTTGTTATTGACGATTAATTTTTTTTACATTTATGCCCAGATTCCTCTTTATTTATATCTTAAAGAAAATTCTCTAAGATTTTTCTGTTTAATGTTTTGATTTACTTGTTAAAAAAAATTGAAGGGTTGACGGTCAATTTTTATATGCAGACAGAACTGTTTGTTTACGAAAAAAAGTATTTTAAAAATCTGGTTAATTTTTGTAATAAGTAAGAAGATTAATTAGAATTTAATTTCCGGTAGTGCTTCACAGCTTCTTTAAACGTTAAAATATAGAGCTAAAAATAAAAATAGAAGTAGTATTGCGATTTTGTAAGCATACTAGAGCGGTTCAAGAAGCAGTTTTTCTTTTTCAACTGTTTTTAACAAAATTCTCGTACTAAAAAAAAATAGAAAATATCTCACTCAGAAGGAAATGCCGATACATTTTTTTTAAGTAATTTTTTGGATCATAAAAACTCTAATCCCACTATTGAAGATCTATTTGCATTTGGGTTCTAGCTAACTTATTGCAAATTGTGCAGTAAATAACTGATAATCTTATTTTCCACCGTATTTTCCAATTTTCTTTACCATTAATCAAAAAATGCTCAGCAGTACAAAAATGATTTGGTGAAAAATGTCTTTGTTGAGACATTGCAAAGAAAATATGAGAAGATTAAAAAACGTAATCTAGAAAAAACCATTCGTTCAAGTTTCTTTGAAGCTCTCAGTTCGTTTATTTTCCACATCTCAGCAATTCTTACTCCACACATACAATTTAGTTTATGTGCCCATCCATTTGAAAACGAGGTAGGAAGTGCATTCGAACGACGTATATTCGGTATAAAATTTATTCAAAGTCCCTCAACTTTTTATTCCTCGTTTTATCATGCGCGTTATTTTCACCACCCACCGTAACGCCCATCAAGTATCTCTACCGTCGTTTTCTTCTCGAGGCACACTCATGAAAAAGTTATTTTCTTGATATACATATACTCACAGCTCGTTCTTCTGTCTCAACGATGAGATGGTTATTCTTCAGGGTGAGCGTGATGATGTTACCGTTGGCATTTTTGCTCGTGTGATTCACCGGCGATGCATATTCTGCACTGTTGGCTATGGTGGCCGCCACGAGGGCTACTTCGTCCATCACTTCGGTTTCGCAAATATACCTCGGCCCGTCAAGGCCGTTCACCAACTGAAATCAGAGAAGAAGAAAAAAATATAACATTTAGCAATTAGTTTAAAATTAAAATTCGTCGATTGTGGCTGCTTGATTAATTAATTTTTATTGATTAAGCAGCTATAGTCGATATTTATAAAGATTCGGATTAGCGAAATTTGAATTTGGCTTCAGTTGCGCGCGCACGGCGAAAAACGCTTGGTTGTAAAACTACTAAGATTTTGGTTAAAAATTTCACCAAGAAAAATTTGGTAGGCGCAACAAAGTTATTGATTAGGCGTACTAAATACTTGGTTATCTTACCAAATCCTTGGTTATGTTAGCTAATAGCTTGGTTACGTTAATCAATAACTTGGTTATGCCCACCAATTTTTCTTGATAACATTTTCAACCAAGTTTTTGGTAATTCTAACCAAGCTTTTTTCTGAGTACGCTTTGAATCCAATGGTTCCCATGCAGAAATTTCGGCAGAGATCCAGCTGGATTCTGCCTGGTCTTCCCATCTTCCGGTCGGATTCCAGTCGGTCATCGGATCGGATTCCAGACATGGGATGTAACGCGCGAAAACCGGATTCTGATCGGGATCTCGAACTGGGATCCGATCCGATGGCTGACTGGATTCCAACCGTTAGATGAGCATACTAGGCTGGATCCACCTGGATCCTTGTCGACAGATGGGAATACCAAGCTGATTCTAGCTAGATCCCTGTCAAAATGTCCGCATGCTCAGCGACGAGACCGCGTTTGGAGACACATGAACTGCACACGTTGTAACAATCACGCGAGGTGAGGAAAAGTTTTTCATACGTGTATTCTACAACATTTTACTGCATAAAGAGTGAAGTAAAATTAGTTCCGCACAAATCGTTGAGTAACGGGAAGTCGATCCGGATTCTATTCAGAAACTAAGTAGAACCCCTCTTAGGGTAACCCTAACAAATCCCGATGCATGTTAATATACAGCTGGTCGTTCAGAATTGGGTCCCGATCCGGAATCCATCCTGATTCTAAATAAGACGGCTCTCTTAGGGTCAAATCCTAATCAATGATAAACTGTCATCGAGTGCGTAACGGGAAATCCATTTGGATTCAGATTCCAAGTTGGATAACCCATTTATGGAATCCCGAGGCAATCCCGACCAGGATCGAGTTTCAAACTGGGACGCCCAGACTGATTTCTACATGGGTTACTGTCTCAGACCCGAGATGCAATTTCCATCATTAGAAAAAAATTGACCGCTAATAGACGCATAGGATGAAAAATTACAAAAAGAATTGCGTTGAGGCGATGATCTGTGCGGTGTTTTTGGTTGTCCCTATGATTCAGCGCTTTTTGTCGCATAATGAGAAGAGAGTTTGAAACTTGCTACCCAAATCACGAATGACGTGTTGAACGTGCTTTTCCGTACGTTTTCATAGCTCTTCGTATTACCGACAGAACCAGCTGACACTATGGTGGCTTCCCGCAAAACCCTCCGGCTATTTGAAATACGTGGATGCTGAGTGAACAGATTTTTAACTTGGGACAGTCAATTTACTAACATACATTATTTTGATTTTTCTTGATGATTATTATTTGCGCTTTCTAAATGTGAAAAAAAATATTTTGGAAAAATGGGGCTGCCAGTTTTGGGTAACAAAACCGTATTGTCCATTTGGGTCAATTTTGTATTGTTCTTTTAATGGATTTTTTTTTGTTACACTAGCATCGTTTTCATTTATTCCATTATTAAACTATTATTATAATACATTCTATTTGACCAGTTGAAACTTCAGTAAAAAGTCTTTAGGTTGAACTATCATTGAAAGTCAGTGAGCAAAAAACTGTTGGTTAAATTGCCAGAAAAAGGGTGATTAGGTTGAACGGACATTACGATTCTGTACACGGAGAAAAGGGTGTAGTTGTAGGAACTACGGAATTGATACGTGCCAACCAACAGGCATGGTAAAATATGGCATTAGCAAGTTATTGCGTATCAGAACCAACCGATTGGTAATGCCAACTAACCGTTTGATGTCAGCTAACCGATTGGTGGCGCCAACCAACCGATTGGTAGTGCCAACCAACTGATTGGTAATGCCAACCAAACTACATCAGACGCTCCAAGCATAAAAAGGTTAGTTTTTTCAACTAACCCGTTTTCTCCGTGTAGGTTCAACTGTCAGAAATAAGATATACACGGGAAAAAAGGCTTGGTTGGAACAACCAAGTGCCTTGGTTATATATGCGCCAGACAATTAATTGGTTAGACCAACCAAGTTATTTGTTAAGCTACCGATTTCTTGGTTGGACTAACCAAGTCACTTGGTAAGCTAACCAAGTGACTTGGTTAGACCAACCAAGAAATTGGTAGCCTAAAAAATAACTTGTTATATATGTTATGTTTATAATAACCAAGTTATTTATTAGGCTACCAATTTCTTGGTTAGACCAACCAAGAAATTGGTAGCCTAACAAATAACTTGGTTGGTCTAACCAATTAATTGACTGTAACAAATAACTTGGTTGGTCTAACCAATTAATTGTCTGGCGCATATATAACCAAGGCACTTGGTTGTTCCAACCAAGTTATTTGTTAGGCTACCGATTTCTTGGTTGGACTAACCAAGTCACTTGGTAAGCTAACCAAGTGACTTGGTTAGACCAACCAAGAAATTGGTAGCCTAACAAATAACTTGGTTGGTCTAACCAATTAATTGTCTGACGCATATATAACCAAGGCACTTGGTTGTTCCAACCAAGCCTTTTTTCCGTGTATACGTTAAATCGTAATTAAAAGCCTGCTTGTTGACCTATCAGAAGAAAATCACGTCCAGAAAATTTCCGTTTAAATATGGGAGATTATTGTTGCTATATATTATCATATTATTAAAGAAATATTAAAAATCACAGATCGAATTAAAGGAATTCAAAGCGACAGGTTTGGGGTAGGAGTTTGTGCGACGAAGTATACGCATTCCGTCTGGTGTGCGATCGTCAGCGGATTTCAGTGGAATTTTAATCGAAAGCGAGAGGAAACGAATACCAGCGAGTGCGATAGTTGGTCTCTCGCAAGAACGACCGCAGAACATTGTAAAACGAATGTAACAAACTTCCTTGTCTTTGAAAAGTTGAACGAGGGGTACTTTTCCACCAGCATTCCGAATTTAATTTCAACGAATCGGAGATTCATAGCATCGTCCGTCCAGATCCAATAAGCTTCAGCGAGCAGTCAGAGCTTAGCGGCCCACACCCCGGATATACCTATCAATTGTAAATTATATGAATCTTCGTCTTTGCGAAAGTTCACCGTACTATCGTATTTACACAAGAGAACTTTATCTTTTCTTCTTCTGTTTTTAGTCGTTATAACGTCTTCAGGCCGAAAAGTACTCTCGGAACCAGCACTGCATACATATGTGCCAGAGACGACGATAATTAAATATTGATCTTGTCGAAATCGAAAGGGGGAATTATAGTACTTTCACTTTTAGCGATAGCGTGTGCCGAGGATGACGGCTCTGCGAGTGCAACGAGCGATAACCGCAGTCGCAGCTCATGAATGACGATAGGTAGTATTGTGATGCTATAGTGCAGGACAATGGATGTATTATTTTCTAAATTTATAAGATATTATTTCAACGTTCCTTGAAGTTAAGATGTCATGATTTAATATAATTAGGCTTATTCTCTGAAATGCTGAAGCCTTCTACATAGTAAAAACATATTTGGAGAATTTATATGCTGTATAGCAATTTGATAAACTGTATTTTTAGTGAACCCGTGTAGGACATTTTTTTAATATAAATAAAATAAAATGAAAAATATTCAATGTACGTGTTGTCAAATTTTTATTAATTTGTGTTAAACATACGATACTTATTACGAATTTAGCAGATTGTATATCAATTACGGTAATGCAATCCGATTTATATGAAGTGAAATAATTTCTTCCTGCAACCGCAACAGAATAAAATGCAAAAATAAATTTCTTTTATTTATTCCAAGATAAATTGGATCATCCGTGTCTACCGGATGTATTTAGACTTTATTCAGTGTAGTTCACATACAATTTTATATGTTCAATTGAATTTTTTATTGAATCGCTAAATTTTCAGTGATAAAAATATTGAATATCATTTTTCTGCTATAGACACCTAGTGTACATAAAAATGTTCAGTTTTCTGCCTGTCATTTTCAATCATCTTTCTAGATATATATTCGTCTACAATATTGTATAGTGCTACGAATATTCCATCACAACCTATTCAACTGCGTCAGTGATCACTGGATCAAAAAAATAAGTTGCGCTTTACTGCAAAATATTTTGCGATTTTCGTACTCTCGATTTATAAATGAAAATTCAATGTTGGTGTTGTCAAATTTAAATTAATTTGTATTAAACATACGACACTTATTACGAATTCAGCAGACTGTATATCAATTACGGTATACTGTGCATCAATTAATGTGACTTTTGTACCGAATTTAGCAGAAATGTACATCAATGTTACGTTATACTCGAGTAGTAAATTTATATACTCGTTTCTGCAAAAGAGCTTCCTGCACATGTGTATTAATTTTACTTTAAATGTATTTATTTTAGGTATTTAGTATTGTGTAAAGTTGCCGAGTATTTAAGTCTACAATCGGGTGTTCAATAATTCGTCAACTTGTAAATATTGGGTCAAAAATATTTTATTAACGCAATCCGATTTATATGAAGTGAAATAAGTTTTTCCTGCATCCGCAACAGAATAAAATGCAAAAAAAAAATTATTTGATTTATTCCAAGATAAATTGGATCATCCGCGTCTACCGGATGTATTTAGATTTTATACCGTGCAGTTCACATACAATGAAAAAGGAATAAAAATATTACTGTCGCAAAGTATTTTATTTGTTCAATTGAATTTTTCATTGAATCGCTAAAATTCCAGTGATAAAAATACTGAATATCCTTTTTCTGCTATAGACGCCTACTGTATATAAAAATGTTCAGTTTTCTGCCTTTCATTTTCAATCTTCTTTCCAGATATACCTTCGTCTACATTATTGTATAGTGCTACGAATTTTCCATCACAACTTTACCTTTAATGTATTTATTGCTTCCTCATAGAGGAAGCTTTGTTTTTGTGAAAATTTTTTTTTTCGAGATTTTCATGTTAGTACACTCAGAATAGTCCAAAACGTCGAGGAAAGTGATTTAGAAAAAATGTCTGTATGTGTGTGTGTGTATGTTACACGCTGAAAAAATGTAAAGCCTTATAACTCGGGAACGCCTCGAGATATAGAGCTGAAATTTACACCATAGATAGAGGGGTCAATCCTCATCGTTCATAACAATTTTTGTAAAAATCCCCATGATCATTAAATTTTTACGCGGTTTTGAATTTTTTCAAAAATGTCTGTTAACGCGATAACTCTTTTAATTTTCGAGATATTAAGCTCAAAATTGGTATGTACGTGAGCTTTCATACACCGGTGGTCCCTATTAAATTTGGTTAAGATCGGTTGAAACGTTAAAATTTTATGAGATTTTGATTTTTTGAATTTTTTGATTTTTTTTCTGCGATGCTAATTTTGGTATCAAATATCGAGCTGGGTGTCAAATGAGTGCCAAATTCATGATTAACAGAAAAATACGTCAGATATAGCCCTAAAATGTTGAACGATAACATATTTTCATAGCGATGTTGCACAGTCTATATTGCGAAAAGTAGCGATTTATGTCGTATAAACTAGCCATATCCTTGCTTCCCAATGAAATTTCGGAAACCACCGATTTCTATCGTGTTCTACAAAAAAAAAAACAGAGAAGATAGAGTATTCGAGGGAGTTTCTGGACCGTTTGTCCTTATTATATTTTCATAAAGCGAGAGTGTGCGCTTATTTATATTTATTTAAAACAAGGATGCAAAGCAGAACCTCGCACATTGCTTCCTCATTACATTTCGCTTTTTACAAAGCTTCCTCTATGAGGAAGCCAAAATTAATTCCCATACTTCTTCTTAGAGGTTGCTTTGTAAAAAGCGAAATATAATGAGGAAGCAATGTGCAAGGTTCTGCTTTGCATCCTTTTTTTAGGCATATGGTGTTGTGTGAAGCCGCCGAGTATTTAAGTTTAAAAACGGGTATTCAATAATGCGTCAACTCGTAAATATCGGGTAAAAAATATTTTATTAATCCGATTATATGAAGTAAAATAAGTTTTTCGTGCATCCGCAACAGAATGAAATGCAAAAATAAATTTATTTTATTTATTCCAAGATAAATTGGATCATCCGTGTCTACCGGATGTATTTAGACTTTATTCAGTGCAGTTCACATACAATTTTATTTGTTCAATTGAATTTTCCATTCAATCGCTAAAATTTCAGTGATAAAAATACTGAATATCCTTTTTCTGCTATAGACTCCTACTGTATATAAAAATGTTCAGTTTTCTGCCTTTCATTTTCAATCTTCTTTTCAGATATACCTTCGTCTACATTATTGTATATTGCTACGAATATTCCATCCCAACCTATTCAACTGCGTCAGTGATCACAGGATCAAAGAAATAAGATGCGCTTTACTGCAAAATATTTTACGCTTTTCGTACTCTCGATTTACCATTTCGCTGGTGTTATGGTTGTGCATGCGCACCAAGTAGCAACAGCGTAAGTACGACCACCCATGCCGCATTGAGCTTCTGTCGGATGCTAACGCACAACAACCGTACCTACCTATATAGCTGACTATATACGAGCGTTACGGAGGGTATTCTACCGGAAGTAGACATCGACAAAGGAGCTGGTCCTCTTCTCGCCTGCCTTTCTTTTGCCGCTCTCACATTGTTGTCAATTTTTTTTTCTCTCACACTTTTTCCTTCCTTGGATGGTTCTACCCCGCAGTCGTAGATCCATCGATATGGGACATTCCAGGACCACTTTTTCAAAATTCATTTTGTTAATGATTCATAATTGATGATTTTCACAATTTCTAAGATTAAAAAAGAAATAATATCGAAGAAAATGTATTTAAAAAATTATCATTTTATCTGTGGCCTTTTTATAAATTATAAAAAAGAGTTAAAGCATTTTTGTAATGACAAAGATCGGAAATTTCATGAATAAATAAAAACCTAAAATGGCGCGTACAATCCAAAAATTTATTTTTAAAGAATATTTCTCCGCATTGGTTTTTCGTTGTATGTGTATTTTTTTCTGCCCTACAATATATTGAAGAAATAAAATTATTAAAAATTCAAGGGCTTTTTTTATTATCATTTTACATCATTGACATAAAAGTAATTCTTGTAAATAACTAAAAATTGAAATATTTTCTTTGGGTACCATTTTACAATATTTCAAAGATGAGAAAATTGTAAAAAAACCTAAATTCGGAACCCTGCACTGAGAAAAATCTGGTAATTAAAAAAAAAATATAGTTAGACCGACGATAATTTAACTATAAATTATAATTTCCAGGAGGAACGTCTATACTTTATGGTTATAGCAAATATAAAAAAATAGTTGGATGAATCAATAATATAATTTCCAGGAGGAACGTCACTATTTTATGGTTATAACAAATATAATTATAGTAGCAATCATCAAAATGATTATAGTTTCAAAAACTATTCTAGTAGTTTCAAATGTGCCGTTTCGTTACATATACAATTTCAATTTTATTGAATCATATTATCATCGCTTCAGCCATAAAACATTGCAAGCCTTTCTATATTCGTTTTATCATGCGAAATCGTTAAATCAACGATATGCTTTTCTCTCAGTGTGTCGAGTTTCATCGTTATAGTAAATATAATTATAGTAGCAATCATCAAAATGATGATAGTTTCAAAAACTATTCTAATAGTTTCAAATGTGCCGTTTCGTTGCATATACAATTTCAAAGTTTGTTTCCAATAATCTTGCAAATATCGTTTATTGAATCATATTATCATCGCTTCAACCATAAAATATTGCAAGCCTTCCTATATTCGTTTTCGTTTTCATGTGAAATCGTTAAATCAACGATATGATTTTTTTTTCAGTGTGTCGAGTTGACATGGGATAGCCCGTATATATTTCTCTCACGAGGTGGTCTGATGTGTGTTGTAGGTCTCGAAAACGGTGTGGCACCGTCGTGAAAAGCTTTCTCGTCAAGCCTCGCTTTCCCCGGAGAATTTCAGATTTCCCGGCATTCCCGGAAAAAGGTTTCCGACGAACTGGCTCTCAACCAGCAGCCCCGAAGCATCGGCAAGAGAAATTCATAGAAAACGAAGAAGAATTGTAGGTACTGCCAGGACCATCAGGAACAACGCCACCGGCGATACGCATACAACGAACTGGGTGTGGTACAGAAAAAAAAAGAAATAAGAAATAAAAAAAGCGGACGACAAGAACCAACCCTCTCCGGGTTTATCGGAGGTGCACTGGTTTCTTCGCTCCTGCGAATAATGCCGCTTTTTTTATCGGAAATCCCTTCGACCTCGTACCCCCCATACCATCTGCCTTTTCGTACTTTACCTTGCTCGTGACATTCCCTCTGGTACGCAGTCTACGACTGCTCTCTTTCTATCGTTTTCCTCGTAAATTTATTGGCACGTCGTTTGGTGCAACAGACGATACCGACCTTTGTACCTGCGAGCCACAGTATATAGACTTTTGACCGGATTCCACCGCCAATTCTCTCGAGACTCACGTTGCTTGCATGTCTTGTTTCAAACCATCCCTTTTTCTAGCCACAGATAGTCCACAAAGACTTTTAAAACAATTTACTTTAAACGTTAAATTTAATCCAAAAATCAATAGAAGGATAAGAAAGAAAGAAAAAAGGATTGGAAAGTTTAATGGTTTTCGTTTTTCTACCCGCAAATGGTCCATAAAGACTTTTAAAATATTTTACTTCAAATGTTAAATTTAATCCAAGAATCAGTAGAAAGATTGAATTATAAAGTTTCATCGTTTTCCTTTTTCTAACTACAGATGATCCACAAAGACTTTTAAAATAATTTACTATAAACGTTGAATTTAATTCAAAAATTAATAGAAGGATAAGAAAGAAAGCAAAAAGGATTGGAAAGTTTAATGGTTTTCCTTTTTCTGCCCGCAAATGGTCCATAAAGATTTTGAAATATTTTACTTTACACGTTAAATTTAATCCAAGAATCAGTAGAAAGATTGAAGTATGAAGTTTAATCGTTTTCCCTTTTCTACCCACAAATGGTCCATAAAGTCTTTTAAAATACTTTACTTTAAACGTTGAATTTAATCCGAAAATCAATAGAAAAATAGAATTGGAAAGTTTAATAGTTGTCCTTTTTCTACCCACAAATGGTTCATAAAGACTTCAAAAATATTTTACTTTAAACGTTGAATTTAATCCATCAATCAATAGAAAGATAGAATTGGAAAGTTTAATGGTTGTCCTTTTTCTACCCACAAATGGTCCATAAAGTCTTTTAAAATATTTTACTTTAAACGTTGAATCCAAGAATCAGTAGAAAGATTGAATTAGAAAGTTTAATCGTTTTCCGTTTTCTACCCGCAAATGGTCCATAAAGACTTTAAAAATATTTTTCTTTAAACGTTATATTTAATCCAAGAATCAGTAGAAAGATTCAAGTATGAAGTTTAATCGTTTTCCTTTTTCTATTCACAAATGGTCCATAAAGACTTTTAAAATATTTTACTTTAAACGTTACATGTAATCCAAGAATCAGTAGAAAGATTGAAGTATAAAGTTTAATCGTTTTCCTTTTTCAACCCACAAATGATCCATAAAGTCTTTTAAAATATTTTACTTTAAACGTTGAATTTAATCCAGAAATCAATAGAAAGATAGAATTAGAACGTTTAATCGTTTTCCTTTTTCTACCCACAAATGGTCCATAAAGTCTTTTAAAATATTTTAATTTAAACGTTAAATTTAATTAAAAAATCAATAGAAAGATAGAATTGGAAAGTTTAATGGTTTTCCTTTTTCTACCCACAGATGGTTCATAAAGACTTTAAAAATATTTTACTTTAAACGTTGAATTTAATAAAAAAAATCAATTAAAAAATAGAATTCAAAAGTTCCATCGTTTATTTTGTACCAATTCACCAAAGGGCAAATTATTAAGTAGAGCAAAAGCCGAGTTCGACAAACCATAAGATAGCAAATAATTATTTGTGATCTTGAATTTTTTGCAGAGATTTTAAGGAATTATAAAAATTTTATAGGATTTTTTTTCGAGTAAGATTCACACGAATTTTTTTTATTATTTCTAAGGGATTTCAAAAAGTTTTAGTGATTATGAAGATTTTAGATGATTTCAGGTGAATCTAATAGTTTCTGCGTTTCTGAATCAGCGTTGTTAATTTTTAAAATAGCTTTATGAACATTTTGCTCCATTCGGTTAAGAGTATTAAAAATGCTAATCACGTTTCACACAAATCGTTGAGATTTTGCAGAGTTATTCGAGACAATGAGTAAAAAGATTTCTGAAAATCCCTGAAAATATTCTCTACCAGTTTGTGATTTAGTCAGATTCCAGGGTATTTTCTGCATTTAGAGAATTTGTGTGCTCCATCGACGCACGCATTCGAGAGTGAAATTTGACATACCTGAGATATTAAATTCCATATAACGATTTATGCGTAAAACCTTCCTATAAATTTACTTTCCAGCACTAACTGTAAATTCACCCAGTAAATTCAATTATCGATTTTCATTAATACTTGTGAAAGGAACATAGCCCATTGCTGAAGTTGAAAAAGTGTGCAGCGTAATATGAATCACAAACTATCATAAAAAAAACGACTTATAATAAATGTTTTTACGAAGTCGAGATTTTTTAAATACCTTGATTCGCATCTATATCTTCTCAAGAGAATTATAATACATATTTTAAAGTCGAGCCACTGTTAATAAAGGGAGGATTTCAAATTTCAAGAATTCCACACGATTTCGAGCGTTTCTGTGCTCCATCTACATGAAATTCCATAAATAGCTTATGCATAGAATCTCTTCATACCTATTAATTTATACCCGAAAATTTCCTTCAAATTTACTTTGCAATATTAACATTAAGAACTGCCAGTCAATTATGTTTGCTATTTCAATTATTCTTTAGTATATATTAAAAGACTAAAGTTCCAAAAGTGTTAATCATAATAATAATTACAACCTGTCATAAAGACGAATTATAAATAAATAATTTGACAAAGTCTCTTAAATATCTTGAGTCACCATCAATATACTCTAAAAAGTACTATAGTACATGTTTCGAATTTCAACTCACTGTAAATATTGCGATGATTTCAAATTTTAGAATCATCTCAAGATTTCGACAATTTCCAGGCTTCATCTACATCAAATTCTATTTTCATTATTCCTAAGTGAATATTCAGGGACAATTGCTTAAGTTCAAAAAGTGTTAAAATTTTACGAAGTCTACTAATGCTTCGCCAAATTTTCTCAAATATCTGGAGTTACCATCGATATACTCTCAAGAGCCACTATAATACGTGTTTTGAAGTCGAACTCACTTGCGATATCGCAAACGGGACGTTCGCCAACTCGCTCTGTATCTTTCCGTCCTTGCTTTTTGCTATTTGCTATCCTTTAGTATAACCCAAGAATCGATAAGTCGCAAAAGGGTGAAGCGATATGGAAGCAAGGAACGGCGATAATACAGCTTACATACGTACGCGTGTTCCTGAAACGATGAAGCGCCGCCTCGCAACTAAGAGAGCATCGGAGCGTCTTCTTCTTGCCGGTGTAACGCGTTACCGAGACTCGGTTTTCAATTTCATAAGCACTGGTGCAGTTATCCAGACCTCTATCCTGGACCATATCAGCCTCCCTAACCATCCTCCATTTCTTCGCATTCTACCAGACAGTGAACAGTCGTAACAGAGCAAAGAAATTGCCAATTTAAGCGGAATGTCTTAGCCATTTATTTTCTTGTATGGACGCTGTGTGGATATGCGCTGTAGTATGGTGGAAACGCGTTTGTAACTAATGTTGTCACGTTACGTCGATAGACGTACTCTAGCGTGCTCCGATATCCGATACTACGATATCGGAAGCAGGGGACACTATCTAATCAACAAGTAAACTGCCCGCCTGCTTCGCCTCGCCTTCTTCCGCTTCTTGCATTTTGTAGCTTCTTCAGAGGCTAAAAATAATCCTCAAAAAACTTAATCGCCCTTCATAGATGACAATATAGTACATTACGATAAACGTGTAATCATACGAGTTAAGAAATAGTACTTTATACGGAAACAAAATATTTGGTTGGGATAATTACGTTTCCAATTTGCTGTACAAAAGGTCTCAAAAATTAGTTGCCCCAACCATATAGAATAGTAAACTCAACTATTCGAATTATAATAATTATTGGCATTCCCAAGATAACGTTCTCGAGCTTTTTTACAGTTTCGTGCAAGTTTAGAGTAATTTATTAATAGGTTGAAAATAAGTTGAGAGAGAGTCGAAAGTATGTTGAGAGTAAGTTCAGCGGTTCGGGCCGAGTGAAGAACGAGATTCAGGCCGGTTTTGCAAGTCCACCAGCGTTAATCTGAATATCCTAATCGTAATCGAAAGAACGAAGAGGTTACTCGTTGTTTCGAAGGTTCCACAATTCGATCATGACACAATCTCTAAAGTAAATTAATCATTTGCCAATTTATTTGTCATTCTCAAGATAATGTTCTTGAGCTTTCTTAAAGTTTTGTGTAAGTTGAGAGTAATTTATTAATAAGTTGAAAGTAAGTTGTGAGCGAGTCGAGAACACGTTGAGAGTAAGTTCAGCGGTTCAGGACGAGTGAAGAACGAGATGCCGGTCGGTTCTGCTGCAAGTCCACCAGCGTTTCTTAAAGCTTTGTGCAAGTTGAGAATAAGTTGAGAGAGTGGAAAGTGTGTAGAGAGTAACACATGAAACGAATATCTAATCCTTTCGATTAATTGAACTTATTATTATCTTCCACATAATTTCTGAGTATGATGCGTCGTGACACTGGGCAACAAAACCTCACTTTTTTTACTCCGTGTCCAACTGACGTTTAAAAACATCGCCGAACATTGATAGAAGTGAGCCCATCCGCCACTCTCAGCTGCCGTCAGTTTAAGCAGAAGTTGAGCAACTTCAAAATTCATTTTCTTCGCGAAAATAGCTCGGAATGAAGAAGTTTACAGCACGAGACTAAATCGAAATTTTATTTAACAAGATGTGAAAATGGGGATTTATGCACGAAGCCAAGTGTGCGTAAAACTGCATTTTTCGCACCGAGTGAAATAAAAATATTTGTTAAATATTTAAAAAGCCAATTGTGCGCTAGTGCAGTTTTTTGATCTTTTGTTCCTTGCATTTTTTTAGCTACTTAAGAAGTGAAAAGTAATCCTAAAAAAACTTTATTTCTTTTTATAGATGAAAGCAAACATTTGTAACATGTTTAAAAAGTAAATTATGCACTCGCTTGGTTTCTCATTCTTATGCAGTATTTTGATTTCCTAAAAAATATTTTTTAATCCTATCCCTAGTGTTTATTAATATAGACCACCGAATATATATTTTCCCAGACAAAAAAGTGCCAAAATTTGAAAATCCGAATAAGCCTCATTTACAAATATCATTAAATTCATTTTACAGCGACTATTTGAATATCGCTCGGACATTCGCAATACATTTAAAAATAAATTTAGACCGCAAACAACTAACCGTAAAAATTGCAACAAAATCGTCCATAACATGCGTGATTCACAAAACTAATCCTGCCTTGATTCGCAGGATAACTCTTATTACATAAAGATACCATTTTTTGCCCCCATTTCAATTCTAGTTACGATGGCTATTTTTAATCCCATAACGTTCCTCATATATGGCGAATAAAAATAAACAAAAAAAGATAATAAAAAGGCTTAAAAATGAGATGTCTGCACGCTTTTAAGTTTGGTGAGTTCGTGCGTTGCTCGATCAAGAGTAATCAGGGCCGAAGTGTGATGATTATGAAGGCTCCTAAAGCAGTTAAGCCCTCTCCCAGGTGACTTATCCCTCTTTCTTGGTTCCTTCACGCTCTGATTTCGCCCTGCGGGTTTTTGACGTAGGATATCATCGGCAAAGCGGGATTTCGAGTTTCGAGTCCTAATTGACGAGTCGGCTGGCAATGACGTAATCTAAGGTGAAAACCTTTCTGTTACGGTATTCTATCCAAGTTCATCGACCTCCTCTGCCGGTTTAGGCTTAGATTTTGTGCTCTCACTTGGCCTCCAGACGGACCATTCGTGTTTCTTTCGACTGTGAGTGTATGCATATATATATATGTATAGCAGACAACATATGTGTAAGCTGCAAATCCAACCAAACTCGTTGAAAACGGCTTATCCACTCTCTTCACTCTTCACGACGTAACACATTACCACCAGCACATTGTGTCTCAAACGACCTGGAAGCGTGCGTTACACGTGATACTCTCTGCGAACTCGCTCGCTGCCTCACAAAGTACTTCTGTATATCTTGAACAAAAGATGCTCGTTTATTCGACACGTCTTAACCCCTTCGCTTTTATAATCAGAACAAGAAACTGTTTTTATTTTTAGAACTGTTAATTCACGAATCTTATTTTGTATTTGCTTCCAAGGAATCTTCTTATGTCCTTAAAATATCAAGTTTCAAATTTCGCACGACAACAATCACAATAATTGTTGTATAAAAAACAGAAACATGTAATAATTTGTTTTTGTTGTTGTTATTTTTATTGCATTTTTTTTTAATTATTAAATATTGCCCATCTCTGGGTGGAATTCGCCTACACAATTTTAAGAACCTCTTTTTCTAAATAATTGCGATGGAGTCGGAAGTATTCATGCATAAGTCATTTGGCGTATAAATCAAAAAAATAATTCCGGGACTGGAAGAATTGACAAATACATGTGATACTCTCTGCGAACTCGCTCGCTGCCTCACAAAGTACTTCTGTATATCTTGAACAAAAGATGCTCGTTTATTCGACACGTCTTAACCCCTTCGCTTTTATAATCAGAACAAGAAACTGTTTTTATTTTTAGAACTGTTAATTCACGAATCTTATTTTGTATTTGCTTCCAAGGAATCTTCTTATGTCCTTAAAATATCAAGTTTCAAATTCCGCACGACAACAATCACAATAATTGTTGTATGAAAAACAGAAACTTGTAATAATTTGTTTTGTTTTTATGGAATTCTTTTAATTATTAAATATTGCTCATCTCTGGGCGGAATTCGCCTACACAATTTTAAGAACCTCTTTTTCTAAATACATGCGATGGAGTCGGAAGTATTCATGCATAAGTCATTTGGCGTATAAATCAAAAAAAAATAATTCCGGGACTGGAAGAATTGACAAATAGAAAATAAATAAAAAAGATTCGTCATTATTTTGGCTGGAGAAATTCGTATTATTAATCTTCGACACGTTGGAATTTTAATTGCGTGTGTATGAATTTAAATCGAGATAGAAAAGCTGAGGAATCGAGAGTAATTTGTCTAGACATTCACCTTCCCTGCGTAAACCCGTTAAGCAAGTGTTAGACCATCGCCAACGAGGCCGAGAGTGCTAGACTAGACATAGAAGCGTTAAGTAGAAACAGGACTGTCTAGACGCCGCTCAGACGCTTAAACGTTAGACGCCCAAGGTTACAGCGAGGTAAAATCTAATTCTTAGTGTTTCCCTCTTACTCTACCGTAAACATCATTCTGTTCGTTCTTTCTTGCACTTGTGAACGTCTGAACGTCTCGCGTCGCCTTAAAGGATAAACTTCAGGTATAAAATATTTTAGTCAACGAATATCTCAACTGCTGGCACGATAAAACAAAAAAAATGTTGACCACCTTAACTAAGAATTCGTTAGCTATGAAAAAATCATCTAATCCTTATAGAAAATATAAATAACATTTTCTTACCCTACGCGAAATTAGGAAATAAATGATAGACTGCAAATTTACAACAAAAAGTTAGTTGAATGTCGATTTGTTCCCTTAAATTGTTGATGCTGGAATTACGTCACACATACATAATTTTCAAGGCTTCTATTTGTTTTTGTGCCGATCATAAATAGTTTGTATGTAATTGTAATTATATTGTATATTGGAATTATAATAATTCTAAATTAACAATTTAATTTAGAATTAAATGAGAAAATAAAATGTCTACATGTTATTATCTTAGCGAACTCGCTTAACTGGGAATTGTTGTGAGCATACGTGTACCTTACTCACTAGGGAACTTGTCAGCCTAGTCACGAATTTATTAGAAAGGAAATAGACAAGGATATCTGCTTGCTACCTACGCGTCTGACTAACCACTGGCTATACCTGCTGAAAAAAAATCCAAATGAATTTAAAAAAAAATGTATTTAATACAAATTTTACCAAAAAAATGTTAATATCATGACTAATGCCACAAGGTTAGAAAAAAAAATTAAAATAAACTCCGAGCCCAAATACTTAATAATTTGTTAATCACTAAAAAATAAAAAATGGATGTATCTAAAATCCCATGTCATTTTTCCCTCCCATTTCTGTCGACTACTGGTTTAACAGAAAAAGTTATGATACTATGACTCACGCGAAACACTTAGAAAAATGAAAAGAAAACCTCCAATCCAATAACTTAATGATTTGTTAAGGGATCTTTCCAGGGTGACGGCCCGAAAAATAGCCTATTTTCACGATTTTTTTTCGGACGGTTACTGTACGCCGATCAATCTGAAATTTTTAAGACATATTAAGGTAATCATGAATGACAGAAATTGATTTTTTATAAGACGATTTTTATTTTTTAAATATTTTTTTTTAATTGTTGGAAATAATGTTGATAAAAAAGATAGCCTCATGGTGGAAATCCTAGGGGTCGCAAATTTGATCTAAAAAAACCCAAAGGATTATTAATTAGTATGCAATTGGCTATTGCGCTATGGAGGCTTTTTTTAAAATCAAAATTGACAAAATGGCGGCGGTTTCAACAAAAAGTACCGATTTTAGCCGTTTTTTCGACAGTTTTTCTTTAAAAAAAATGGGAAGATTAAAAACGAAGCTTCCAAAGCACGATGGAGAGTAGCGTGAAGAATGTTCTCCTAAAATTTGAAGACGATCGCTTGAAAACTGTTCCCTGGAGAATGTCCACCGTTTTGAAAAATGTCGTTTCGAGAAAAACGCGTTTAAAGTTTCGAGTGTAGAAATTTCATATACCTAAATTGTGTACTTACGACTAATCGGCGAAGCCAGGTCCATAAAGAATGCCAGCGAAGTATTTCGAATTTCGCTTTAAAAATTTGAGAGGATGTTTTTGACCGTATATACTAATAGATAAGACGAAAAAAAAAATCGATTTTTTTTTCACACTGGAAAGATCCCTTAATTAGCCAAAGAATGTGAATATATCTAAAAAAAATAATTAGAAAATTTGATCTTACCGGCTGCTAGTTGCCAGCGTTTAAAATTCGTGGCTTGTTAGTTAAATTAGTAATAGCGTTGAGCGTTTTTGCAATAACCCCGATATTAGTAGTAATCGTGATTTATTGACAAAGTATACATAATTATTTTAGTATACCCATTCCAAATTATACTTATAATTATAATTTCTATTGGCTTACATTATATTTTGCCAATTCTTCAGCCTGCCGATATTATTTTTTTCCAATTGTTTGTCCGATATCCATCGTTTTTTCGCAAATAAAATGGTAACAGCATGACTCACGCAAAACGCTTAGAAAAATGAAAACAAAAAAAAAAACGTCCCACCCAATTTAATGATTTGTTAATTAGTAAAAAAAACGCGCATGTATCTAAAAAAGTAATTGGAAAATTTGATCTTGCCGGCTGCTCCTGATTACCAATGTTTAAAATTCGTGGTTTTTTAGTTAAATTAGTAATAGCGTTGAGCGTTTCTGCAATAACCCCGATATTAGTAGTAATCCTGATTTATTGACAAAGGATGCATAATTATTTTAGTATGCACATTCCAAATTATACTTATAATTATAATTTCTATTGGCTTACATTATGTTTTGCCAATTGGCCATCGGCCGCGGTCCTTCAGCTTGCCGATATTATTTTTTTCCAATTTTTTGTCCGATATCCATCGACTCAAGCAAAACGCTTAGAAAAATGAAAACAAAAAAAACCTCCCACCCAATAATTTAATGATTTGTTAATTAGTCAAAAAAAGGCGCATATATCTAAAAAAGTAATTGGAAAATTTGATCTTGCCGGCTGCTACTGATTGCCAACGTTTAAAATTCGTGGCTTGTTAGTTAAGTTGGTAATTACGTTCAAGTGGCCATAGCAACTGGTCTGTTCACCTTACCTGCGTTACACGTTTTTGCAATATCCTCTCATCTGTCGAAGGGAGCACGTAGCCGAGTCTTTGAAAATAATGTATTTTTTGACCTATAACAACGTGTGCTCGAAGGTGTACGATCGCAAGAGAGAATCCGCAATGGCAAAGGCTACTGACCCTGACCCAAGGGGCGTTGATCTTGGTCCCGAAACCGCCGTTTCCTCTCCGCCCAGCTAGTTCGCCACGCGAGCGAGCTTCTCGCCGCATCGGCAGAGTAAGACAGCGATCACGAGGAGGAGGAAGAAGAAGAAGAAGAAGAGGCGAAAAAGAGTCTTTTCAATGCGCCGCTTCTCTGCCTCCTCCTTCTCGCTATCTTCTTTTCTCCGGTACCAATTGGCCATGCGCATTTGCTAAGGTAAAAATTGCGTGTCGGACTTTCGTAATTACGAGATTCTTCTTGAAAACAGATTCCCCTGTATTAGTCGAGTATAATGGAACAGAAATAAATAAAAATATGTATTTGTAAAAACTTTACCTGACAACATACCTCAAAAATGGTAATAAAAAAAAACAGCATTTAAATTTGTGAAAATTTAACCCCTGATCCATATATCAATAGTGATTAATTCGTTATTTTAATATATTAACAAGTCGTGTATGATAATTAAATACTTAAACACGAAAATTATTTTTTTATGTTTTTTTTTCAATTCAAGAAATGAGTCGAATGATAAAAATATTGTTACTACTAAAAGACAGCGACAGATATTTATAGCGATGAAAAACTTAAGCGGTTAGTGTTAAAAATATTAACTTCTGAGATAATTTTTGTTAATTAATTATTTCATGTATTACCATAAATAATTATTTCCTTTCCTCTACATTAAAATGTCTCTCAAGAATAATAATTGTCTTTCATATTTATTTTAATACATTGATATGAAAATATTTGACTGTATCGACAAACACTGGTGAAAATGAAGGCAATTAAACTCACTCATATTCGTACAGTGAAAAACATAATAATATTTTTCATATTATTGTGGCAAGTTAAAATCGTTATTTCCTTCCATTTGAACCAATTTCACTGATAGTTATTTGGTTTTATGAGCTATTATTATTATAGCCTAAGCCCTATTCCGAAAATTCCGGATTGTCGTTATTTTCCTATTAAACAAACGTGTACGATATATCCTTGTTATTGTGGTGTAGAACCGAATGCGATATCACAAAACTGCACGAATTTCATTGGACAGACCCATTGGATTGGAATATATGTAATTCAATCTCTATTTCGTCTGTAATTTGATCTGTATTTCATGACGCACTTAGAAGTGCTTGATAGTCGTGACGGATGGTAAGCACCACGAGAGGCCACAGGAAGGAAATCATATGAAATCAAAGCGCTTTACCGACGTAACGGCACACGTCATACTCGTTTGGACGACAATGGACGTTTGAAAACGTGTTGCGAATTGGAAGCACTCTATGTCTCGCGAATGTGGATGGACAGCACTTTTTTTTGTCAGTCTTATTAAAACGAAATGTAGATCACGACGCCCCGCGTTGGAAAAAAAGTATGGCCGAAATTTTTAAGAAGATTCTCGCTGAGATTCTCGGCGAGATTTTTAAGAAGATTCTCGCTGAGATTCTCGGCGAGATTTTTAAGAAGGTTCTCGTTGAGATTCTTGGCGAGATTTTTAAGAATCTCAGCGAGATTCTCGGCGGGATTTTTAAGAAGGTTCTCGTTGAGATTCTCGGCGAGATTTTGAAGAATCTCAGCGAGATTCTCGGCGAGATTTTCGGCGAGATTTTTAAGAATCTCAGCCCGATTCTCGGCGAAATTTTTAAGAATCTCAGCGAGATTCTCGGCGAGATTTTTAAGAATCTCAGCGAGATTCTCGGCGAGATTTTTAAGAATCTCAGCGAGATTCTCGGCGAGATTTTTAAGAATCTCAGCGAGATTCTCGGCGAGATTTTTAAAAATCTCAGCGAGTTTCTCGGCGAGATTTTTAAGAATCTCAGCGAGATTCTCGGCGAGATTTTTAAGAATCTCAGCGAGATTCTCGGCGAGAGAGAATCTCGGTCAGCTTCTTACTGAGATTCTTTAGTGGATAGCTGGAAATAAAAAGAATCTCTATCAGAATCTCGCTGAGATTCTAGAGAATCTCGCCCAGCGAGATTCTTTTCATTTTCATTGCAAATGAAATGAATCTATATAAAAAAAGATCTTTACGAATATTGAAGGACTGCTAACACAAATTAGTTAGTACATCAACGAAGGTTCAACCCCTCGTGTGTAGCCAAACTCAGAAAAACTTTCCAGTCTTATATATATGCTGAGGCTTCAAACCACTTGCGAGAAACGCTCCGTCCGTTCGCCACCTAGTGACATCATACGAAACTGTGGTGAACAATACTCCGCTAGATGGCGAAAAAACGAAGCGTTTCTCGCAAGTGACTTGAAGCCCCAGCGTATATATAAGACTGGAAAGCTTTTCTGAGTTCGACTACACACGAGGGGTCTAATCTTCATTGACGTACTAACAAATTAGTGTTAGAAATATTAGAATATTCGTAAAGATCTGTTTTATATAGATTCTTTTCATGTTCAATGAAAATGAAAATGAGAAGAATTTCGCTAAGAAGCAGGCCGAGATTCTCTAGTATCTCGCTGAGATTCTAGAGAATCTTGGCGAGATTCTGATAGAGATTCTTTTTATTTTCAGGGAACCTCTAAAGAGTCTCGGTAAAAAGCTGGGCGAGATTCTGACGGAGATTCTTTTTATTTTCAGCTACCCACTAAAGAATCTCGGTAAGAAGCTGGCCGAGATTCTCAGATAGATTTAAAAAGAATCTCGGTTCGGCGCGCAACCGTGATTCTCGCCGAGAATCTTCTTAAGAATCTCGGCCAGATTTTTTTTTTTCTACGCGGGGTATTACAGAATCTTGATCGGAATTTTTCTGCTATATCCCAGGCATGAATCAATCTTATCACTACTTAATTCACTTACATTATCGTAAAGTCATATCAAGTGACCAAAGAGGCATTTATTTCGCATTATAATTTTTTATATTCAGTTCGGTCAAAAAAGTTTTAGGCAATAATCTCAATAAAAATTAACTGTAACTATAAAAATAACGTAATTCGATCACAAAATGTGTAAAAATAAAGATTTTGACAAACAAATTTTTAAAAAACATTCTGCGACGAAGTCAATGTGATAACAAATAAATCAAAATGAGATTTCTGTGACAAAATAAATATGACAGATCGATAAAACAGTGAGTGAACTTGGAAATCTCAAAAATGCTCATGGACCATTAAAAAGGTAGACGAAATCAATATTAAGGTAGGTAGAAATGCAGACTTTAGCTTATGCAAGTTTTAGACAATTTTTCTAAGCACTATAGTTATTAGATATTCAAAGCAATTTAAAATTCCAGTTCAAACGATCCGTAATATACATCATACATGACTATCATTTCAAATTTGTTCTCACTCAGATGGATATATCTTTACTGATGAAAAAATATTCGTCTCCAGAGACAATTTATACACGTCGCATGATATATTATCACACTGAAAATAAATGTCACTATTTTAAAGTGAAGTTATATTTCTCCGGGGGCAAAATATATCTTCCGCTGAGAGATGTTATAACTTCCCGAAGATATGAAAGCTGCACGCGTGGATCATCCAATTCTTGGATGTTCGGTTTGTTCTTCTATGTAACATTTGCATGATACATACCAATTTTTCCAACGATCTCAACGCGGATTTGATCACTCAAGAATTCATTAAAATACATAATAGAAATTACATATGAAAATCACAAGAATTCACAAAACATCACGAAAATATTTCCTAACGACAAAATGATAATTTTAATCAATCGAAATCAAAGCCAAATCGCAGGAATTCAAGATTGCATGAAATAATGTGAAATTGGTTGCTATTGCATAAAATCATTTGGAATCAAGTAAATTTGGATGAAATCATTTCGAATCAGAAAAATTTGCATCAAATATCATATGACTTTTGAAGTTAATGAAATCGTTGAAATCTTTTATGAAACTGTACAAAATCGACGTTACTGAAATCATTTATATACCAGAAAGTCGTTTATGAATTAAGAATAGTCCTGTGATCCTGGGAATCTTTAACGAGAAAGCTCGAATAAAACTTATCAGAAAAATTATTGACCGATTAAAAATTCGTTCCGATAGAAGCCGCACATGGACTTTGCCATTGCATTTGTTTCTATTTAATGTGTAGAAATAAAAACTTTAATGGATTATAAAATTAATTGACTATCCCTTTAGTATCGTTCGTGTATTTATTCTAACGCTCCCAAGACTCTTGCAGATCATATTGTGCTGACATTTAAAAATGAGACCTTCATGAAGCTTTTTAGCGCAGGGAACCACGTGAAAGTGAAGTTTGTGGGCGCTCTAGTGGCAGAAACAATCTGCATTTTTTATGTAACTGCAGTAAAGCGAAAATTATTTTACTGTCGTAAAAAAAAATCTGCCCGGACTTACGCTGTAAAAAAATCTACTGGGAATTTAATGTACAAGTGCAGGAAGTTTTAATGCATGAACTAGTGTATACTAAATTTAATATGCAAGTGCGATGTAGAATTAATATATGGTACAATAACTTCAATAATTTTCATTAATTTTATTGCAAAATAGAATTAATTTTGTATCACAAATGAACATTCAATTTAATTGACGAGTTTATCCATAAAAACTTCCAATCTTTTCTAATAATGTAAATAATACAGTAAAAAATTATAACCTATTTAGACATGCGAAAATAACTTCCGCTGGACCAATTTATTTTACGATATTTATTAATATAAAGCAGTTGCAACTATTTCAATAGCTATTTCATGAAGGTAGAAAAAAGTCGTCGTGATTGTATCGCGGACTCAAAAGGCTGCGTTTCCGAAATTATCAATAAATACGGTCTATGTGGTTTTTCAAAATTTACATGCGATTATCGGAGAATCACTGTATTGATGAAAATAGTAAATATTTGCATTAAAAGCCATACAATTAAGTCATACGATTATTATTAGCAACAAAGTCTACACTTTGTGTCACAAGATTTCCTGCTCGAAATTTTACATATAAGGAATACGCTATTAAAAGATTGCAGAACCCAAGAGCGTTACGAGCATATAATAATACGCCAAAAACCTTACTTAATAAATAATAAATAAATTCTACAGAAATTCTGCAAAATCATCACATTTTACGCCATCGCGGAAAACACGAAAAAAAAACCTTGGTTGAATATGCGCCAGCCGATTAATTGGTTAGACCAACCAAGTTGTTGGTTACGCCAACCAAACTCATTGTTTGGTCTCAACAAGCATTTTTTTCCATGTAGCATGTGAGATTTTGCAACCTTTTGACAAAATTGATTTTTTAATTAATCAAATAAGGTTCTTGGATGATTATTAGATGCATAGCGTATGTAAGCGCTACACGTTGACACTCATTAGCATAAATAGTAGAAAACGTATACACTGAGCGAAGAGTTTGTTTACAGTTAACAAATCAAGTGTTACATATGGCGAAATGAGCCATTTAGTTATTTTTATTGAATCTCAGTTGAGCTAAATAATATTGAATTGCACCAAATGAAGCTGGCTGGCATTTGCTAATAGTTAAAAAATAGTACTTTGCGATACTAGTGCGTAAAAGCGGACTTTCGGCGAAGGTTGGAAAGTGGCTGCACGAGTCGAACCGAGCGCTACAACGGCACGAGGCGAAGCCGAGTGTTGTTTGTAGCGCGAGGGAAGACGAGTGCGGACACTTTACAACCGCCGTCGGGAGTCCGCTTTTACGTACAAGTATCGCATACTACTTTTTGTAACAAATGCACGAAGTGCCAGGTTATGTATGGCCGACCGTGACACGAAGGAAAAGTACCGATGTGCGCATGCGCGCACAGTATTTTCGATACGGTTATCGTATTTTCGACACGGTTATAGTATTTTCGATACGGTTATCGTATTTTCGATACGGTTAGCGTATTTTCGATACGCCTTCTCGAAAAGCGCCATCTTCTGTCACAGCCGGCCCATACACAACCTGGTACTTTTCGTGCATGCGTTACAAAAATCTTATTTGGCTTACACCGAGAGAAAAGATTTCATTGACGCCAAAGAAATGGGTGGATTGATTTTTTTTCTCATTGATTTCAATGAAATAGTGCATTTGAATTTCAAAGAGAACATTTCATTGCCTGTAATGAAACATTTACTTAGTGAGTATATAATAAAGAAACAGTTTCATTGTTTCAAAGAGACGTTTTTAGTGATTCAAAGATTTGGTTAACGTAACTAAGTTCTCTGGTAATCACGAACTTTCAACGCCTATAAGCCTGTCTCTCTCGCACCTAACCTCACTTTTTTGTTTTCCGGTTCTCCCGATCGAACGGCTTCGAGTTTCGAGCAGCCAAAAGCGTAGCCTATTTCTGCCGTACTTCTGCACATTCTCTCAAAATTTGAGCTTTATCTGCCGCGTACTTCAGAAAAAAATAGGTTTCGAAATTTTTAGGTGCGGTAAGAAGAAGATTTCATCGAATCAGAGACGATTTCTTTGAAATCAATGAAAAAGGTTCATTGGTTTACAGAAATATTTCTTTGAATCAATGTCACTACTTTTCAGTGAGTTTGAGATCATTCAAAGAAAAGATAGTATTGATACTCAAGTATTTCATTTCAGTGGCAAAGATTTCCGTGAATCAATGAAACTTTTTCTCTCGGTGCAACATACATTTACACCGAGAGAAAAGATTTCATTGACGCCAAAGAAATGGGTAGATCGATTTGTTTTTTTCATTGATTTTAACAAAATATTTCTTTGATTTCAATGAAATAGTGCATTTGAGTTTCAAAGAGAACATTTCATTCCGTGTAAATAAAGATTTACTTAGTGAGCATATAATAAAGAAACAGTTTCACTGGTTTAAAGAAACGTTTTCATTGCTCTCTCTCTCTCGCACCTAACCTCACTTTTTTATTTTCCGGTTCTCCCGATCGAACGGCTTCGAGTGTCGAGGAGCCAAAAGCGTAGCCTATTTCTGCCGTACTTTTTTATATACTCACAAAATTTGAGCTTTATCTGCCGTATACTTCAGGAAAAAATAGGTTTCGAAATTTTGAGGTGGTAAGAAGAAGCTTTCATTGAATCAGAGACGATATCTTCGAAACCAATGAAAAAGGTTCATTGGGTTAAAGAAATGTTTCTTCGAATCAATGTCACTAGTTTTCATTGAGTTTGAGATCATTCAAAGAAAAGATAGTATTGAAATTCAAGTATTTCATTTCATTGGCAAAGATTTCCGTGAATCAATGAAACTTTTTATCTCGGTGTAGTACCAATAACTAAATGGTTCATTTCGCCATATTTAACACTTAATTTTTTAACTAATTTTTTGTTGAAATCAATGAAAAAAAAATCAATCTACCCATTTCTTTGGTGTCAATGAAATCTTTTCTCTCAGTGTAGGGAAAAGAAAATTTAATGGACCAGAAGAAAAGTGACACAACTTTGCCGAAGCTTTTCGAAATCTTAAATTTTTCTCTTAGCAGAACCAAGTAAGTCACTTCCTTAGCCTACAAAAGAAATGCGTTTGTGAAGTCAGAGATTTATCGGAGGTCGACGGTGTTGGGCATCCCGTAAAAGGATCGACTAAGACCCATTCCCGTATCTGTGTCGTCTTCCTCCCACTACATGAGCGTTCAAACACGAGCCAGTAAGCAGCGAAGGCTTAAGGTGGAGAATCCCACGTAGACGAATTTTGTCGGTGTCCTATATTCCAGGCCTTTCATTTCTCGTATACTATATATTGTACCATACTATATGTCCAAATGTATCTGGAAAGTGCGGACCGTTTCGAGAATATCGAGCCCGGTTCTCGCCTAAGGCTCCTTACCATTTTTACGAGCTATTGCTAACGTTAATTCTTTTTTTTTTCTCGACTTTTTCTTCAAGATTCCTGAAAACTCCAGAATCACTGGTGAAACTTTCTCCACTCGTCGCAATCAGTTCTTCATTCACTCTTCCGAAAAAAAGATTGCAGGTTTTAGTGAATTCTACAAACAGCGCATTTATGATAAAATTAAGCAAAAAAATTAATTCCAAAAAATATTGAACGCGTTTTTTTAGTTTTGGGAGAAAATTATATCAATTAAGGGCTGAAAACGTTTTCAGTCTTTAAGATAATTAAAAAAAACTGAGAGGGTAGGAAGTGTTAGAAGAATGGGTGGAAAAAGTCCTAAAACCGGGTGAGGAACATAAAATAAATTTAAATTAATTTTAAAAAATACCGTTTTTATTGTCGTTACAAAAAAATACTTGAAGGGCTGATTTTATGTAATATATTAAACCCATAGAGTTTATGCATAAGTTTTTGATGCAATTAATCAAAGCGATATTGTTGGAATACAAAAAAAAAATCTTATGATACACAAGAGTTTTATTGTTTCAATTAATAATGACTATATTACATTAAGCGCGGCGAACATATATCCGAGAGTGGGCGTTCGTTCGGTTGGCTCACTATCGGAAATCAATTATTGAATTCATCAATTTATTTTTAAAAAGCCAACAACATGGATTATACCAATGTTCTATCATTTTTTCTGTTTTTTTTTTTGGGTTCTTACTTTTATTTTATTTTGTTTTTCTCTTTTTATTGCGTTACTGTTTGCTTTATTTTTTTACTACTCTCTGTACGATTTCTCTGCACCGTGAGAAAAAAAAAGATACTGGTAACTACAAATTTACAGTGAAATACAACCTCAGCTATTTAAAAAAAGTTATATGTGCTAATTATTTGTAATCAATACAACAGTTAATAATAGTTATCGTAACAAAAAGTATATTGTTTTGAAAATTTAGCGATAGATTCGACGTGCTATTCACAGAAAATATAATCACAAGCATAGTATTCTTTTTTCTCAAAGATTATGTTATTTATCAATTTTGAAATGGACATTGGAACTACAATAATGAAGTTGCGCGAACTATAAGAAAATATCTAAGGTTTTATCTCACTATATGTTTACTGTTAAAGTAACTAGGACCTTATGTTAAGCCAACTATAGAATTACAGTAACAGTAACGTAGTTAAGAGGAGGGAGTCAGGTCAAAAAAATTGATTTTGTAAAATCAATATCATCCAAATCCTATTGCATATAAAAATGCCCAACGCACTATATTGTTCGTACTCGACGAAAGGATTTTTTACTGTCGTCTGACTTGCATATGCTTTTCAATATTATCTTAAGCAACGTTCTTAGGTTTTTCATTCTGCGCATGATTCAGATCAAACTACTAGGCAGATTGGAATGGTTGACGTCACATTTTCTTCTTCATGAAAAGATACACCGGCTAATTGGAGCAAATGTTAATAAAAGGTGATATTTTTTAATTGACATAATTATTAATAAATAAATTTTATGCTGTTTTCTAAATCAGTGATTATCTCTGCTTTCAGAATTAAAAAAAATAGTTTGCTCCATTTAGCCGGTGTATCTTTTCATGAAGAAGAAAATGAGATGTCAACCATTCCAATCTGCCTAGTAGTTTGATCTGAATCATGCGCAGAATGGAAAACCTAAGAACTTTGCTTAAGATAATATTGAAAAGCATATGCAAGTCAGACGTCAGTAAAAAATCCTTTCATCGAGCACCAACAATATAGTGCGTTGGGCATTTTTATATACAATAGGATTTGGATGATATTGAATTTCCAAAATCAATTTTTTTTACCTGACTCCCTCCCCTTAACTTAACCAATAAATCAGTTAAAATAACTATTCAAATTGTTGCATGAACTAAAAATCTACATGGCTTAATAATTGCCTAAACTACCGCGATTTCTCTCACCTTATATTTTAAGTTTTCGTATCCTTTCGGTTCTTTGGAGATTTATCCCTGGATCCAATAAAAAATATATCCATCGATCTATCTATAGATTTTTTTCTAAAATGTTTTTGCTGCGTTTCTGAAGAGTTGTTATGACTTTAAGTGCATCTATATCTATAGCTACGCACATTTATCCGGTGTATCTTTTCATGAAGAAGAAAATGAGATGTCAACCATTCCAATCTGCCTAGTAGTTTGATCTGAATCATGCGCAGAATGGAAAACCTAAGAACTTTGCTTAAGATAATATTGAAAAGCATATGCAAGTCAGACGACAGTAAAAAATCCTTTCATCAAGCACCAACAATATAGAGCGTTGGGCATTTTTATATACAATAGGATTTGGATGATATTGAATTTCCAAAATCAATTTTTTTTACCTGACTCCCTCCCCTTAACTTAACCAATAAATCAGTTAAAATAACTATTCAAATTGTTGCATGAACTAAAAATCTACATGGCTTAATAATTGCCTAAACTACCGCGATTTCTCTCACCTTATATTTTAAGTTTTCGTATCCTTTCGGTTCTTTGGAGATTTATCCCTGGATCCAATAAACAATATATCCATCGATCTATCTATAGATTTTTTTCTAAAATGTTTTTGCTGCGTTTCTGAAGAGTTGTTATGACTTTAAGTGCATCTGTATCTATAGCTACGCACATTTATCCGGTGTATCTTTTCATGAAGAAGAAAATGAGATGTCAACCATTCCAATCTGCCTAGTAGTTTGATCTGAATCATGCGCAGAATGGAAAACCTAAGAACTTTGCTTAAGATAATATTGAAAAGCATATGCAAGTCAGACGACAGTAAAAAATCCTTTCATCGAGCACCAACAATATAGTGCGTTGGGCATTTTTATATACAATAGGATTTGGATGATATTGAATTTCCAAAATCAATTTTTTTTTACCTGACTCCCTCCCCTTAACTTAACCAATAAATCAGTTAAAATAACTATTCAAATTGTTGCATGAACTAAAAATCTACATGGCTTAATAATTACTTAAACTACCGCGATTTCTCTCACCTTATATTTTAAGTTTTCGTATCCTTTCGGTTCTTTGGAGATTTATCCCTGGATCCAATAAAAAATATATCCATCGATCTATCTATAGATTTTTTTCTAAAATGTTTTTGCTGCGTTTCTGAAGAGTTGTTATGACTTTAAGTGCATCTATATCTATAGCTACGCACATTTATCCGGTGTATCTTTTCATGAAGAAGAAAATGAGATGTCAACCATTCCAATCTGCCTAGTAGTTTGATCTGAATCATGCGCAGAATGGAAAACCTAAGAACTTTGCTTAAGATAATATTGAAAAGCATTTGCAAGTCAGACGACAGTAAAAAATCCTTTCATCGAGCACCAACAATATAGAGCGTTGGGCATTTTTATATACAATAGGATTTGGATGATATTGAATTTCCAAAATCAATTTTTTTTTACCTGACTCCCTCCCCTTAACTGAACCAATAAATCAGTTAAAATAACTATTCAAATTGTTGCATGAACTAAAAATCTACATGGCTTAATAATTGCTTAAACTACCACGATTTCACTCACCTTATATTTTAAGTTTTCGTATCCTTTCGGTTCTTTGGAGATTTATCCCTGGATCCAATTAAAAATATATCCATCGATCTATCTATAGATTTTTTTCTAAAATGTTTTTGCTGCGTTTCTGATGAGTTGTTATGACTTTAAGTGCATCTATATCTATAGCTACGCACATTTATCCGGTGTATCTTTTCATGAAGAAGAAAATGAGATGTCAACCATTCCAATCTGCCTAGTAGTTTGATCTGAATCATGCGCAGAATGGAAAACCTAAGAACTTTGCTTAAGATAATATTGAAAAGCATTTGCAAGTCAGACGACAGCAAAAAATCCTTTCATCGAGCACCAACAATATAGTGCGTTGGGCATTTTTATATACAATAGGATTTGGATGATATTGAATTTCCAAAATCAATTTTTTTACCTGACTCCCTCCCCTTAACTTAACCAATAAATCAGTTAAAATAACTATTCAAATTGTTGCATGGACTAAAAATCTACATGGCTTAATAGTTGCCTAAACTACCGCGCTTTCTCTGATCTTATATTTCAAGTTTTCGTATCCTTTCGGTTCTTTGGAAATTTATCCCTGGATCCAATAAAAAATATATCCATCGATCTATCTATAGATTTTTTTCTAAAATGTTTTTGCTGCGTTTCTGAAGAGTTGTTATGACTTTAAGTGCATCTGTATCTATAGCTACGCACATTTATCCGGTGTATCTTTTCATGAAGAAGAAAATGAGATGTCAACCATTCCAATCTGCCTAGTAGTTTGATCTGAATCATGCGCAAAATGGAAAACCTAAGAACTTTGCTTAAGATAATATTGAAAAGCATTTGCAAGTCAGACGACAGTAAAAAATCCTTTCATCGAGCACCAACAATATAGTGCGTTGGGCATTTTTATATACAATAGGAATTGGATGATATTGAATTACCAAAATCAATTTTTTTTACCTGACTCCCTCCCCTTAACTTAACCAATAAATCAGTTAAAATAACTATTCAAATTGTTGCATGAACTAAAAATCTACATGGCTTAATAATTGCCTAAACTACCGCGATTTCTCTCACCTTATATTTTAAGTTTTCGTATCCTTTCGGTCCTTTGGAGATTTATCCCTGGATCCAATAAAAAATATATCCATCGATCTATCTATAGATTTTTTTCTAAAATGTTTTTGCTGCGTTTGTGAAGAGTTGTTATGACTTTAAGTGGGTCTGGATCTATAGCTACGCATAAGTAGAGACACTTGTGTTGACTGCAGTCAAGACCGCTCTAATTCGGCCTTGAATCTAATGCAGTTCGTTGGAAGAGCTGCTGCTGGTCGTAGACCTCGGTCATTGCCATCGCACTGAACGATTCTCGACGTCGAAGGCCGCAAACTGCGCCAGCAAAGCGACCACAGCTTTGCCAGAGTAACAAAGTATGTACGATAGAAGACTACGAGATGAAAAATATGTCTGCGGTAGTTCTGCTTATATCTCTATCATTGAGATCGTTGATAAATATATAATGGAGCAACAGCTGACAGGAAAATTGTTGCGACTATGGATTGATTCGACAAACGAGATAAGCGGATAGTGACAACCGACAACTATTTACTATTGCAAATCCTCGATTCAGTTGTTATTTAAAAAAGCTTAGAGCTATGGGAGCCGTTAATCATCTTAGAAATGAATATTTCTTAATTGCACTTTGCGATGAATCTTTTATTTGCTATCTCTGGTTTAGTCGCGACATATAACTGATTTATATGTATTATGATTGTTTACGGTTGGTGAAAGTTGAGTGAAAGTTTACTTGGTCCATAAATAATTCAATTCTTTTAATTTTCTAAGATTTTGGTAGAAAAGTGTGCAAATGTTTTGGACGGAAAAAATATTAAAACAAAATATGGGCTGTAAAAATGTATTAAAAATGCCATAAAAATCGAGGTAATCACGAAAGTAATGGGTAATTATTTTCTCCATTATACATTCTCCGTAATTATGTATTTTATGACATTTCGGAATGAATCTACGTTGAAAAAATATATATTTGTTCTTAATCAAATGTTACTACATTATTACCTCGATAAGATAACACAGAATTTAAAAAAAATGAATATCAAAGAGAGCTAAAAAAAATTGAATGATTATAACTCTATTAATCATCTTTAAACATCTTTGACATATTGCCAGCGTAAAAAAATTAGACTTCTTTTTATTTTCCTCAAAAATTGCGAACTATGAGCAATCAAAAAGTTTATTTGTTTTTTAAATATAATTTTCACTTGAATTTTATTTTAGTCAAATTATTAATTATATGAAATTGTTCAATTAAAATAACTATTTGCGAAACTAGATTACATTTTGCTAATCGGCTACACAGAAATTGCGTAATTTCACCAACTGTTTACTGTAATATTGCGTTTATTATTCTAGGATTACTCTGATCAGCACCACAGCATCGACTTGCGTCATCTCGCATCATCTATTGATTAATTTATGTGCGCTCGAGTTTGCCTATGTTTCGTATTGCTCCAACTGCTGAGTGTGTTTATCCCGTGGAGATGAAATATATTAACTATGGTGATGTATCATCCCGAAGTAACGATACGACTTCCATTTGAACTGATCGAAATGTTCACAAGTTTAGATTACCGGAAGTTTTATTCATCAGCTGATACATATTTAATACTTGAGTTTAGTAAAATTACAAATTTTTGCTTCCTCATAGAAGAAGCTATGTTTTCATGAAAAAATTTTTTTTCGAGATTTTTATGTCAGGACACTTAGAATAGACCAAAACGTCCAAAAAATTGATCTAGAAAAAATGTCCGTATGTATGTATGTGTGTGTGTGTGTATGTATGTATACAACTCCGAAAATTCGAACGCCGATAACTCAAGAACCGTTTTGTATATCGCGCTCAAATTTGGCACACAACTGTAGCAACAGACCCTCTTCAACTGTAGCAATGTTCGACAAAATCCGTGCGAAAATTTCGATTTTATGCCGTTTTGAATTTTTTTGAAAAAAGGACGTGGTCGCTCTAACTTTCGTAAAATTTAGTCTATTTTGCTATATAGTTCGTCATAAGAGCAGGTACACTTAATGTTGTTTGGTATTGAATTTGGGTCGAATCGGCAAAATGGTTCAGATTTTATGGAATTTTGAATTTTTCTAAAAATTGACATTATCGCTCTATTGTAACTTCTGCAAAACTTGAGATAGCGAGCTCAAATTTTGTATGTAAATGAAACAATATTTAGTCATTATATATGTATAATTTAGTGACAAACGGTATGAAATTTTTGATTTTATGGAATGTTGAATTATTTTAAAAAATATCCGTTATCACATTTACCTTCGGAAACACTCTAATAATAACGAAATAACGGAATAACAAAATAGAAAAAGGGAATTCACAACATGTTTATTTATATAATTAAAACAAGGATGCAAAGTAGAACTTTGCACATTGCTTCCTCATTATTTTTCGCTTTTTACAAAGCTTCCTCTATGAGGAAGCCAAAATCGAATACCATACTTCCTCATAGAGGTAGCTTTGTAAAAAGCGAAAAATAATGAGGAAGCAATGTGCAAAGTTCTACCTTGCATCCTTGTTTTGCTTCCTCATAGAGGAAGCTTTGTTTTTATGAAATACATTTTTTTCGAGATTTTCATGTCAGTATGCTTATAATTGTCCAAAAAGTCGAGAAAAGTGGTTTAGAAAAAAATGTCCGTACGTATGTGTGTGTGTGTGTGTGTGTGTGTGTTCTGGGCTCCGAAAATTCGATGAACTATTACTCAGTAACCGTTCGAGTGATATGGCTCAAATGTGGCACGCAAGTGGAGTAGTTGCCCCGCTTTGAATGATGAGATTTTTGAAAAAAAAAAATCAGCCATTTTGATTTTATGGTACTTTAAATTTTTTGAAAAACGGGCGTGGTCGCTCTAAGTTTCGTAAAAATTAGACGATTTTGCTAAATAGTTGTTTATAAATAAATATACATTCAATGTTGTTTGGTATTGCATTTGGGCGAAATCGGTAAAGCGGTTCAGATTTTATAGATGTTTGAATTTTTCGAAAAAAATAATTTTTTTTTTATAAATCACGTCGAATTTCACCAATTTAACTGAAATGTTTTACAGACAAAAAGAAACATGCAGCTATGCCACGTAAATTTGACGAAGATCGGTAAAGTGGTTCAGATTTTACAACATTTTGAAATTTACAAAAAAAACGATTTTCGCACTAACATCAGCAAAAGTTGATAATGCGAGACAAAAGTTTGTACTCAATGGAAATAAGAATGCAAAGTAGAACTTTACACATTGCTTCATAAATAATTTTAATTTTTTAAAATTTATAGTGACCGCTTGTCCCAAAATAGAATTGCTCATAACTCTCGAACGGCGTGACGAATCGAGATGAAAATTTACACAAAAGAGGAGGGTAAACTCCGTTTTTGTTATTTCGATTAAGGTAGTCCTTGCGCATTAAGCTGAGGTCAAATAAGTTTTCGAAAAATGGGAGGGAACTGCAAACACTTTTCGCCAATATGAACAAGGCTGCAAAGTAGAACTTTGCAAATTGCTTCCTCATTATTGTTGGATTTTTACAAAGCTTCCTGTATGAGAAAGTCATAATAGATTAACACGCTTCCTAGAGGTAGATTTGAAAAAATCCAACAATAATGACGAAGCAATTTGCAAAGTTCTACTTTGCAGCCTTGTTATATTGAATTTCCCAATTTCAAAAGGATTTAGTAAAAAGTATTATAATTTACTCGTAATGGAAATTTATAATACATATTTCTTTTGTGCCTTGAAATCGAATTTTAGATTGTATTTCGTATTTACGTTTGAACTTAAGTTCGTACTTAAGATTAAATTTAACACCGTATATAGTATTTAATTACAAACTTGGGACTATAAATTTGGCTTTTTGAGTCGTTCGAATGGGATAGGAAACTGCAACGACGACTTTCGTTGTTGAACGAAGTAACAAAAACGTTCTTTCTGCTTTACTCTTCTGGTTGTACATATCTTTTCAGCAAACACATCGTTGGCTGCAGAAATTTCGGACGTAGACTCGGTACTTCTTGCGTAAGTCTTAGAAAACTTTTCACAGAAAATCCCAGCCTGGTCCGAGCGTGGAAAACAAAAAAAAGTTGGAACTTGAAAGTTTCCGACGAAGAGACTTAAGAATAGAGAAAGGGAAACATTTCACGGTGAATTTCACATTCATTGCCCCAAAAACATGAATAAGGCTTTTAACAACGTTTAGTAATTAGTCGAAATCTAAATTAGGGCTTCATTTTTTCTAATCATTTAAGGAGGATTTAGGTTAATCATTATCTATGATTTCAAAAAATCTTTGTACCCTTTTTCTTAGAGCAACTAATACAAATGAAGCTGATTCTGAATTAAAGCGATGCTCCTTAATGTTAAAAAAATGTATTGTCGTGAATCTACAGAAAAATAACTAAAAAAAATGTCTCAATAATAAATAAGACATATTATTCACAGATTTTTTTGGAAGCCGAATTTGTAATTTTAATTCGACCTTAACGAGTGATAGCTCCTTTTGTTTATTGATAGATACTGTATTTCTTCTTCATATAGTAAGGTCTCTTTATTTATATCCGTCTTTGTTTAAAACATTCTTAAAATTACCTATCGTTTATGTGTGAATTAATTATTAAATGAAAGCAAAGTTTTCTCATTTTCTATATAATTTTTTTCATCACAATATTTTTATTTTATGGTAAAATAGCTTATTTCAACTTTCGTCTAATTTCCTCTAAAAATATTATGTCGCTTGCCTGCAAATTCATTTTTAGAAAAATATTTTTGTCATGGAATACGTATTCGATATTTGTAGTACTACTAATGAAGCATATTCTGTAATTTATTTATCTGTCAGTACCTCTTACTTATCTGCGATTTTATTATGCTCAACTCTTTTGTTTGTGCTCTTCACCTGGATTTCTGTCTCTAACTCAATAAAACCTTTCTTCCACGGATTTCATTAAATATAAAAAAAACTTCTTAAAAAAATAGGAGAAAAAATTAATTTACTATAAGCGACTGGTCAAACGTTTATTTATGTGAAAACAGATTATTTAGAATTTTTGAAGATTTTAAGGAATTTTTCAAATTTTTCTAAACTAAGATTATTTCCAGCACCATACAAGCACCAGCATAATTTAAAAATCTGAAAAAATTCTGAAAAATACAGTTTCATATATAGAAATGTTTGACAAGTTGTCCATAGTAGATTGATTTTTTATAATTTTTTAAATAAAAAAAGCTTAACAACTATATGAAGAAAAATCTTCCACACTCTAAGCTAGAAAATTTTGATATTCAACATAATATTTTTCAGATTTCTAAATTATGGCATGTTGGTGCTGGAATGTGGCTTGTATGGTGCTGGAATAGTCTTAGTTCAGAAAAATCTGATGAATTCCTAAAAATCTGAAAAAAATGCTAATAAATCTGAGTTTACATAAATAAACGTTTGACCAGTCGCCTGTAGTGGATTAATTTTTTCTCTATTTTTAATAATATTTTTACATCAAAAAAGCTTAAAAACAATAAAAAGAAAAATCTTGCCCACTTTGGCTATAAGCTAGAAAATTTTGATATTCGACAATGTAATTTCCAGAATTTTTTCAGATTTTTAAATTATGACATTCAATATGTCACTGTAAAAAAATATTTAAAAAAAAATTTTCAAAAAATAAAAAAATCAAATTGGTGCATTTGAGTGTCTAACCAATTCTTCAAAAAATTACGAGTCAAATGGGGTAGGTTGAGGGTCACGCCCATGTCGAATCGGGATGGAATGCCCCATATATATAATTTCGTTTACCAAAAAATGTTCGTATCATCCCATTGTTGTTTATCATAAGGAGTATAAAAATCCGTGGGCTTAATCTTGCGTAGCAAAAAGGCAACGTTGCGTCGCGAAAAAGAAAAATAAAAGACATTATTTCTATGTCAGACTGAGAGAACGATTGTGAAGGAACGTTTGTTTGACTCGTTCTAGAGGTAGTCGCGTACATGCAGAGCCACGTAACCATACAGCAACTCGTTTGTGCTAGTTCAAGGCTAGGCCAGACGGAAGTCTGGCTCTAGTGTGTTTGGAATAACATTAGTGTGCGACGGTCGCGCCACAATCATCAAGACCGTGGCACACACAAACGATGCTATATGTTGATGCGGCATACTGTATACTATAAGGTCTGTGGCTTTACGTCGCGACGCTTTAGAGGAAGCCATCACACAATCGCGATAGTGTTAGACGTGTCTGGGCGGTAACATAGGTTAGTGACTCGCCAAGGCCATTCAGCTATTGCTCCAGACATTAGAGAGTAGAATAAAATGAGTGCCGCAATTCGATAGAGTTCCAGGTATTAAGGTAGTTCTGTCGTGAAGGCAATCCAAACTCATATGCATGAATTTTTGACAAGTTGTAATTTAGCTATTCAATTTTACTTGCACAAAATCTTGAAGGCTTTTACCGAGTATTTGAATGAACAATTAAAACTTGAAAATCGATCTTTTTACACGGTGTTCACGGGAGGACTGGAAAAATTGATCTTTAAATCGAAAATTAACATACTTAGATCAAAGATAGAGAAAAAATAAAAAGTACTACAGATTCGCAAATCATTCAGAAATTGATGCATCATGAAAAAAGGTGAAGTCTCCGGAATAATGTTTAAATGAACCAAGATCAAAGTGCACGATACCGGGTCAAATGACGTTTCCTAACCTAATTATCGTAAAAATGAAGTCAAATCCGCACTAAACATATCAACTATTTACAAATAATCGTTTTAATCTGATTACGACAATTTCGAAGGATTCTCGATTATCTTTGATATTATTATTGAGGCAGTCTAAGTGATGCGTATAATTATTTTTTAATGTCATATAGACTCTGAGATTTATGACTCCGGCGTACTGACAGTCGCCTTAAAAGTCGTTTCGAGGTTTATATTATTAGACTCCAATAATAGAGAGAATTTGCCGACTACTAAAATGCGATTCTTCAACCTTGAACATAATAAAATGCCTCATAATCAGAGGTTGGATCCAACAAGTCTCAAATTTATTATATTTGCTCACATAAATATTTAAATATTTATTTTTTGTTCCCTCATAGAGGAAGCTTTGTTTTCGTAAAAAATTTTTTTTCGAGATTTTCATGTCAGCAAAATTCAAACCGCTGTATCTCGAAAACGGATTTAACAATCAAGCTAAAATTTGGCACGCTGGTAGAGCAACAACACCCCTTCCTATATATATATTTTCGAAAAAATTGAAAAAGAAATTCAAATTTTATAAGCCTTTCAATTTTTCGAAAAATGTCTGGATGTTCTCTAGCTTCCGCAATTTTTCAGCTAATGAGCTAAACAGTTCTAGACAAATAGAGAAATGAAAGATGAAGGTCGGTACTGAATTTGAGCGAAATCCATAAAGCGGTTTAGATTATATAAAATTTTGAATTTTTGAAAAAAATTTGTTTTTGTTCTTATTTAAGTTAAGTTCGACCAAACCTGCTAAAATCTTTTGCAAGGTAAAATTAACATCCAGTTATAGTAGATATCGAATTTGGTGAAGATTGGTAAAGTGGTTCAGATTTTATAAGACATTGTTTATTTTTTTTTAATGATTTTTAAAAAATTTATTTAAAAAAAAAGATAGCACATTGCTGAAAAATATTCTACCAAAAAAGTGAGAAAACGTATAAATATGTTATTTAAAAATTCTGCTAATGCAGACATTAAGAGAGTAGAATAAAATGACTGCCTCAATTCGATAGAGTTCCAGGTATTAAAAGTCGTTTCGAGATTTATATTATTAGACTCCAATAATAGAGAGAATTCGGCGACTATTAAAATACGATTCTTTAACCTTGAGCATAATAAAAATCCTCATAATCAGAGGTTGTATCCAACCAGTCTCGAATTTATTATATTTGCTTACAAAAATATTCAAATATTAATTTTTTTGTATTATTATTTTTTTAAATTTGATATATTGACATCCGGTAAAGACATGACATAGTCGGGGATTTAAAAAAAAAGATAGCACATTGTTCAAAAATATTCTACCAAAATAAGTAAGAAAACGTATAAATATTTTATTAACAAAACAACAAAAACAAACTTTTCTAGCAGGTTCGTCGAAAAAATGATAAAAAGGAATGGACCAATAATTGATGATTGTCACTTATGGTCACCAGGATTACGATAATTTCTATGAACGCAATTATTAATAATAAATAATAATTAATAATTCAAATATCATATCAATAATTTTTCAAAGGTATTTAATAGTAATCATAATAATAAAGAAGTTTACATGATCGTGATTATTGGTAATCACTAGCATCAACACGTGAATTACTTCTTTGTGGTGTTAAAAAATTAAGATGGAATAAAACACAGAACGCGAAATAAAAAATTATAACGCTGTACTTTATTCCGACGTAAATGCTATTATCTTGGTAATTTTATTGCCTCTTTCACACTAAGTTTGTGGGTTGAGGCAGACTGTGTGACTCTCTTCGACACGTATTTATAATAAGAATCGATGTCATACCGGTAGAGATACAAAAAATGATCCTTCATCCAATTTTTTTTACTCTAATAAATTTGCATTCGTTAGCATGATGCAAATTTGTATTATGCTAACACACTTAGTTTATTATGAATTTATTGTTGATTTAAAATATAATATTACCAACGTAAATATGCAAGGTAGACGTTAATTACATTTTCGAGCAACGGATAAACTATTTTACATTAATACGAAATTTCTATTAAGTAGAATCGACAACAAATTTAATTCAGGACTTGATAAATATTTTGACACTATAATTTATCGCGATTATTGATGCAGTTCTTAAAGTTAAAGTTAAAGCTGAGAGAAATGGTGCTCACATAACAAATGAGGCGTATAATAAAGTGTTACGGAGTTTACTAGATATCTATTGTTGCAGAAATAAAAGCGCCTGCAGGTTCAACGCGAGGAACAGCGGAAGCATAATATCGATTTGACTGATTCCAGGTCACCCGGCCGAGTCGGGGCTTTTCTTTCCACCAGTGATGCAAAATAACCATAATTTTCCGGAACAAAAAAATAAATGAAAAAAATAATTTTTTTTTAAAACTTGTTTGTTAATCTGATATTAAACCACATGGAAAAATAAGTAAAAATAATGTATTTATTATGATTATGACATATATTTTTTATACTCCAGCTAAAAATTTTTATAATTTAAATATGAATATAAATATATCTGCAAAATATATTTTTAGAATTTAAGAATTTAATTTAGGTGCAAAATGCTATATAAATTAAACGAATGTGATTCTATATCAAAACTAAAATATACAGCCAGTTTATCGATGCAGTGAATTAAAAGAGTAGAAGCATCGAAAAACCATTAAAGTGGAATGATAATTTTTAAATTAAAGAAATTTCATTTTACTAGCATAAAATAATTGCAATTAATAAACTAAACAAAAAATAATTCGAATTTTTAAAAATGATTTTTTTTTAGTCCCTGTTTTAGCCCATTAAGTTCATGTTAGAGAATTTTTTTCTGCATTTATAACTAGAATTAACCAGATTCGAAACGGATGTGTACACTTATAAATATACATGACATATATATCTATCACAGAAAGAATTCGTGCATTGAAATGACTCCGCTGAGTATGATCTAGCAATTACACAGGTGCAGTAACTCGAATGACGTCAAAACATTTTTCACCTTTTGTCCTTGTACGTATACGATGAGAATTGTAAATATAATTTGAAATCCGTAGATATAGACACCGGCAAAATTCTCCATTTCATTATTTTATTTTACTTTCATTGGATAATTTTTTTTTCGCCGATCAAATTTTTATTAATTTTATTAATAATTAAATAATTAAGAAAGCCAAAAAACTGTACTATCATTTTCGGATACCATCATTTTTCGAATGAAAAAATAATTGATATTCTAAATAATGTATTTTTCTAAACGGGACATCTACCAATGCCATCAAAATATTTTTGACCTTTTTTTTTGCAAATGTTCATACAACGCGAACTGTAAAATAATTCAAAATTCTCAGATACAGACATAACCAAAAAATTAAACTTTTGTCCAATATATAGAATTCTCGAATCTTGAGTCTCGATATCTAATCAGCTGAAAAGCTGGGACGAATTTTAACATAAATTGTAGATAAGAATAAATGAATGCTTCAAACAAATTTAAAAAAATATTCGAAATAAAATTAAAGAGAAATTGACATAGAATGTCTTATATAACAGCCATATGTGACTTTCAACGACTTAAATAATACAGAAACAATATATTTCGAAACCTTCAAAATTCTTCCATTACACTGAGAGAAAATGATGGTATTAGTAACTATAAAGTGACAACTATTCATTTTTAGTTCGTACGATAAATTTTTTAATAGTTGCCACAACTATCAAATAATTACTATAACTACCAAATAGTTACCATAACTATTTTCATGATTACCGTAACTATGAAAATAGTTGTATAGACTAAAAATTAATAGTTGTCACTTTATAGTTGACTGTACTATTACGATTTCTCTGAGTGTACCGATTAATTCAAATAACCACACACAAAATTCTCAGTATTTTCACATATTCTAATACAAACGAGCCATAGAATGGTCTATTCGCCAAGTCATCTTTCAAAAACAAATCTTGTAGACCTTCACTCTCAACGTAGAACCGTTAGAGGTGGCAGACGGTCATAAGAACTAGAGGAAGTGAGTGATTTGTCTAGCGCAAACCCTGCTCACGTATACGCTGACGTACCCACCAGTCAGCCTTGACTTTTCGTTTCTAACATCTATGCTTTATGGTCTCGGGTCGCAGACGGTCAGATTCCATATTAGGAAGTCTGCGTTTGCTTGCTGATCATTCTATCTCTTTTTCTTTTTCTTGATAGAATTGCGTAACACGTGTCCCAGAAAAAAGTTTCGCTTGACTAAAGCATTTCAAGGACGTGTCGTAATTTTATTAGACGCTGTCTACAACACCAGACATAGATATTATACAAAGATTGGTGAATTCATTGAGAAAGCAATGAGGAAAGATCAAACAGAATTAAAATAAAACATCGCATGTTTATATCGTGTAAAATAATCTAGGTCGGATTTCTCACTCATATCGTCACAATTTCGTTTACTAATCCCGTTAAGAGCTAAGCCGTGTCAGATTAGGCGGGATATAAACGAGTTGACAGTTACTGCTTCAAAACGTCGCGCTTGCTCTACGCATTAACCTGTTTGTCAATTGCCGTTGATCAATTACATAATTATAGAATACCGAAATTGCCATAATAATCATTAAATATATAATAATAATAATATACAATAACAGTAAGGTTCGTGCTGAAAGATCGTTTCGATGTTGTATTTTTTTTAGTCAAAACATGTACGGGGCATTCCAGTCCGCATGATCAACAAAATTTTTTTCCTTATATTTTATGTTTTAGAGCGGTACAAAAAATGTTGTGTATCAACTTATTTTTTTCTTTTCGCGTTCATGTTTATTTGGCCACAATAACCACCAAAATAATGTGATTATTTAAAAACAACGTTAATGAAAACCAAAATTTTTGAGATTGATTTAAAATTGGACGTTAAAAAAAGAACGCAGTTGAAGTTTCAGCACCGTTTTTATTTATTTTAGCCAAAAGGCGTATTCATTAGGGTGGCCCAAATTTCATCTGTATTTTTTAATTTTTGGTTTCACCCCATAACATAGTTGTTTTCGGTGAAAAAACAATTCTCATGAAAAATGGAGAGTATGAAAAATTATTTAGAGGTCGCTCAACAATTTTGAAAATTTTCGAAAAAAAAAATTTTTCTTCATTTTTTGTGATCTCTTACCCCTCATATCATCTTGTTAACTCCTAGTTAATTCCTAGTTTATGTTCGAAATTTTAGAAAAAAATATTAACTTCAAAACGTCTCAGAACAACAAAAAACATTTTGGAATTTATTTTCAATTTTTATTTTTTCTCAACTTTTACCCCTGATTTTCTCTCATTATCAGACGTCTAGTTCAAAGTTTAAAAAATGTTATGAAAATATTAACGTTAAGCGATCGCTGAACAAAATAAGTCGTTTTTCGCGATTCTCGATTAGCAAAAAAAAAACGATTTACTTCTTTCAGCGACAGCCTAACGTTAATATTTTCATAACATTTTTTAAACTATGAACTAGATGTCTGATAATGAGTGAAAATCAGGGATGAAAGTTGAGAAAAAAATTAAAATTGAAAATAAATTCCAAAATGTTTTTTTGTCATTGAGCGACGTTTTGAAGTTAATATTTTTTTCCAAAATTTCGACCATAAACTAGGAATGAGATAACAAGATGATATGAGGGGTGAGAGATTACAAAAAATGAAGAAAAAGAAAACGTTTCGGAAATTTTCAAAATTGTTGAGCGACCTCTACATTATTTTTGGCAATTTCCATTTTTCATGAAAATTGTTTTTTCACCGAAAACAACTATTTTATGAGGTGAGACCAAAAATTAAAAAATACAGCTGAAATTTGGGCCACCCTAGTATTCATGCCTTTGTACAACGTATATCGGTTACTCAGAAAAAGATTAAAGTTCAATTTATTTTAGTACGTATTTAGAATTAAGGCCCAATACCGCGTTGATAAAACAAGTGCCAATACTTAGTAGTTGAATTTTTAATATCTGCAACTTTCCCAATTTTGTGACCATCATCGGAGGATTTTCAAGAATTAGGTTTGTGGGCATAGAATTAAGTTTATTTTCAAACAATGAAAGTCAAGAGGGGAAGAATTCTGACAATTTGGCCTGAAATGTGCCATAGAAACCCATACGAGGACGAGAAATAAAAAATATTTTCCTTATTGCCTTTTAACAATGGCGCTGATGTTTCTCTCCGAAAGATATTATTTAATTTTTGTCTGTAATGGACGTAGAGCAGAAGTTACACCGGTTAAGCCGGGCTAAATTCCTCAACCCAGATTCCTATCGTGCATCAGCTTCCTATACACACGCCAAGATTGCTATTTTCGTCCCTCGGCTACCCGGCTGAATTCGATTGTGGACTGGTAACATTCTGCTTTTAGGTATATAATCGCGCTCACACACGACGATACACATATCCAGATTCGCACTCTCTTCTCGCGTGACCACCTAACGGGATCTCTCCGTTGAAAAACGAAGAATCTTCAAGACTTTGCTTTTGATAAATGTATAACCATTTTTTGTTTTTTGTGATTGTGATTAAACAGTTTGGAACTTGCAAAATTTACTTGACAATTAAATATTGTAATTATTATAATTTTGATGAATGAAAAAAATATTTGCCTATAGATGTTATAACGACTTGTTCGATGTAACATCTATAGCTATTTTTATATTCTACAATCAATTAGTATATATGCATCATCGCGGAGTGACAGCATATTTTTTTCTGTGACAGCAAAAATTGATTGATACAGCAAATGATTTGCTGTAACGCCGTAATTATTATTTTTTTTCTGTGCTCAAGAGCAATTTTTAGAAAGTTCAATGTTAAGATTGAATTAAAATGATTAATCGAAAATTGGCATTGTTGACATTCATTTTATATGTTTTGTTGATAATCCAAAAATTCAATTGGGAAACTTGGAAAACCTACAAAAAATAGTTTTTGTTGTTTTTTATTGAAATTTTTAATATGAGATCAGCTTTGAAAATTTAGGAACAGTCTAAATTTATTTTATTCGAGTTCAGATCTACGAAAAGTGAAAAACTCAGACGTTCTACATTTTTAGGTCTTCGTAACTTTTCCTTGGTGTCACCGAATTGCAATTTTATTATTTTTATTGAACCTCACCAAAGCGAAGAGAATGATGCTAATATCATTATGATACCTTAATTTGTGCGCCCGTAATATCGCTTCAAAAAATTGCACAAAAATAATGGAAAGGACAAAAATGCAGAAATGTTCTAATTCCGCTGCTTCAACTAACAAATAGTTTGAAAAAGGAAAAAAAAAACGCAAGCCGAATTAGCTACTGCGCTCTTTAAAAAATGTAGACTTTTATTTTTTTTTAATTTTAGACTCTATACTGACGAATTTTACCCTGCTGAATCGTAAATTGAATATTTACTATTTATTTTACACAAAACTTTTACACAAAACGGCAAAAAAGTGATATTAGTCGGATTTTTAAAATTTTAATTATAGTTCATTAAGATTTTCATTGAAATCCATCTTGATAACCAGCGGAAGATTTTGTTAATTGTGATCCAGTAGAATCAGATTTATATTTTGATATTTTAGATATATGTATGTATCGCATTTAATTTTAGTCAATTTACTGTACACATTATAAGCAATATAAGTGGTGCAATTAGCCATAAAACTTTCCAAATATTTGAACGACCTTCGCATTTTATGACTCCTGAATAACCGCTAATCTTTCGTTTTTATTGAATTACCTGCAAAACTTCAAGGACCGTGAAGTGAAGTTAAAAAAGTTTGATGAAAAAGTTTTCAATCAACTCGTTATGCGGCTGGTTTGAGGTTTGGCTGGCAGCCCATTCGCTTGAAGTGAGTCACTTCATCTCAAGTCGGAAACCCCCGAGACCCTATGTCGACGGTCAGTGACACATGAAACGATTTTTCTAACGCTCTTTTCAATGTCTTGAACTAGAAATTCGACCTTGGTTTATTAGGTATACATACACAAACTCGTAAAAGTTTCTGACAAGAGAGTCTGCGTAGTTGAACTTGACCGGTTTAATGATCCTCGGTTGGTTGACCCAGGGTCAAGCTTAAAGGGCGTCTAATAGACTCTAGGAGCTCGCCATAGCTGCAGTTATGCTTTGTAACGGCTGAAATTCATTATCGAACCGAAGGAAGGAAGGAAGATCAGTGAATATATAGTGAAAACCACTTTATTACCATTTCCAAGCACGAACTATTCGGAACCATCAACTTGAAGCATAAAACACGTCACCATCACAGTCGGATCAAACTTTGCCTCATAACTGACCAATATAATAGATTAAATCAGGGGCGGTTTAACGGGGCAAGAGCCCTAGGCCCGGAGATTCGAGGCGCCCCCTTCGTTCCATAAAGAAGCTTAACGCAACGATTTTTTTTTTTCGTTTTTACAACAATTTAAAAAATTGGAAAAAAAGTTCAGTCGCTTGCGCCCCCCAGACTGCGGCACCCTAGGCCTGGACCTAGTCGGCCTAGCCGTTAAACCGCCCCTGGATTAAATCCATATTTTAATGGGAAAATTGTCCTAAGGGGCAGTTTCTATGAACTTAGTTCGATCTTAAGTACAGTCTTAAGTTGAGTTCCCGAGAGTCTACGTAGTTGAACTTGACCGGTTTGATGATCCTCGGTTGGTTGACCCAGGGCCACGCTTAAAGGGCATCTATTAGCCTCTAAGAGTTAACCATAACTGCAGTTAGGCCTTCTAACGGCTGAAATTCATTGTCGAGCTGAATGAAGGAAGGAGGGTCAGTGAATATATATATAGTGAAAACCACTGTATTACCATTTTCAAACACGAACTATTTGGAACCATCAACATGAAAGACAAAACACGTCACCATCACAGTCGGATCAAACTTTGCCTCATACACGGAGAGAAATTTCTGTGTCATGACAACAAAAAACGATGACAACAAAACTCGTTTTGTTAGGCTAACAAAAAAAATTTGTCAGCCCAGCAAAAAGATTTGTCAGCCGAACAAAAGCTTTATCAGCATAATAAAACTGATTTGTCAGCCTAACGTAACGATTTTTGGTATCACCGTTTTATGTTGTCACGACACATAAATTTCACTCCGTGTAATTGATCAATATTATAGATTAAATTCATATTTTAATGGGAAAATTGTCGTAAGGTACAGTTTTTATGAAATAAGTTCGATCTTAAGTTTAGTCTTAAGATCAATTCTCAGAGAGTCTACGTAGTTGAACTTGACCGGTTTAATGGTCGTCGATTGGTGGACCCAGGGCCAAGCTTAAAGTGCGTTTATTAGCCCCTAAGAGTTCACCATAACTGCAGTTAGGCCTTCTAACTTCATTGTCGAACCGAAGGAAGGAAGGAAGGTCAGTGAATATATAGTGAAAACCACTTTATTACCATTTCCAAGCACGAAGTATTTGGAAACATCAACATGAAGGATAAAACCCGTTGCCATTATAGTCGGAACAAACTTTGCCTTATGACCGACCAATATTATAGTATAAATGTATATTTTAATGAGAGAATTGTCGTAAGGTGCAGTTTTTATGAGATAAGTTCGATCTTAAGTTCAGTCTTAAGAGGGTCGACACAGACCAAAATATATTATTTCCAGTTGGCTGTATTTCTTCCCCAGACGACTAATAAATTTCAAATAAATCAATTTATTGAAGACTGGTGTTAAAGATTATTTTATCAATAGGAAAGTCAGTTAGGTCAATCAATTATTTCTTAAATTAGATCCCGAACTTTTCTAATCCTACACTCAGAGAAATCGTAATAGTACAGTCAACTATAAAGTGACAACTATTAGTTTTTAGTCCATACAACTATTTTTATAGTTACGGTAATCATGAAAATAGTTATGGTAACTATTTGGTAGTTATAGTAATTATTTGATAGTTGTGGCAACTATTAAAAAAATTGATCGTACGAACTAAAAATGAATAGTTGTCACTTTATAGTTACTAATACCATAATTTTCTCTCAGTGTATGAGCATCAAGCATATTTGGAATCATCAAGAACTCGTGCATTGAAATGATTCCACTGAGTATGATCTAGCAATTACACAGGTGCATTGACTCGAAACGACGTCAAAACATTTTTTACCTTCCGTCCTTGTATGTCTACGACGAGAATTGTAAGTATAATTTGAATAGTTGGTTCTGGATAATGCACAAAGTTGAAACAGCCTAAATCTGATATACAAAGAATGTCCCAAAGAATATGTTAAATTGAAATTTATCAGTCGAGTGAGGGAAAAATACAGCTAACTGAAATTTTTTGTTTTAAGTTGACGCGACTCTCTTAAGATCGAAAAAGCGGAAAACAATCGACTCTTAGAATGTAAAAATTGTAAAAACTAAAAGGTATAGCAGAGACTATTTTTCATGATATGCTTTGGCGATTGGAATGAAGTAGTTACAATGTAATGTATTCACCAGATGTCATGACTTTTGTGATTTACCAATCACGTGCCGAGAATCGATAGGTTTGTGTTTTGGAGGTAAACGATATTGTAGTAGAGCCGGTATCACAGGATCACGAAACACCCACAGTTGTATGACATTTGTAGTATAATACCGTTAGTAAACTCCCAATGTGGTTCGACCTTAGTTTGGGTTGGGCCGAGAGTGTAACCGAATCTGACTAAGCGGCGAAGTTGCGATTAGCATGCGAAAGGTCGTCGTCGCCGTGCTCGTGGTCAACGACTTCGGTGTAGAAATGTTCAGCGTTATAAGAAACATATGTTGGTGAGGCATCCAAATTGGCCTCTCGTTACCACACACATGAGCATAAGTGCCTCAAACATAGTTTTATCTTATCGAGTCATCGTAAATGTTTCCGAGAATACATTAATATCAAATGTATGACTGAGAAGGTTCAACCACAAGATTTTTGACTGTCTCATCTCGCTTTCGGAGATTCTACAAATGAATGTCGTATCCGAGGTCTGAACCACCGGCACCAATTTCTGATTTTGCAATTTTTGCAGTTTTATATGAATATCAATGAGGCAAATACATACATGTGATACTTTTGTTGCATTAGTCTGCAATATATTTTATACCAGGAGGTCATTTTATTCCGAAATGCTCTCTTAATAAAAAAAAAGGCTTCCCAAAATGATGTTTTAAAAAGTCTTTGTTCATTTGGTTTAAAATGCGCCCGCAAATTTTACTCGGGTAAAAATGGCTTAGGTTATGAGGAATATTATTTCGTATATTCTGCTGAGTTTAAAAAATTCTCTGTGTTCTTGTCATCTCTTTTCAAAAGTTTGCCAAGAGTGCAAAATTGTTGGTAGGGTAGGATGCTCATAATTTCTCCAGTTATGTAGAATATTATTGTGTACATTCTACTGGGCTTAAAAATTCTCTTGTGCTCTTGTCATCCCTTTCCAAAAGTTTGCCAAGAGTGCAAATTATTCGTAGGGTACGATGTTCATGATTTCTCCAGTTTCTATCCTCCGGTCCGTTGAATTTAATCGAACGGCTTCAAGGGTTTTCCAGAAATTATTCATCGATCTCCTCCAACTCATGCGAACCTCGTGCGGGTCTCGGCCAGAAGGCCATTGCCCAAACGTATAAGCTGCACCCGCCATGAATTCTGGATTTGTTCACGCGCAGTGTTGCACTATATGCATGAGAACTTGAATCTCATATGTAGTACCAATATCAATATTGCAGAGTGTTGACAACAGTGGCGCTGCTATTGAATTTTGTCAGTTTCGACGTGATATATAAACGTCGTCCGAAACTATGCAGCAGGTAAGCAATCGAATCGACGAAAACACCCATATATATCGATAATTTTATAAATACTAGCAACGGATGTGCGCTTCGCGAGATCACCATCGGTATTAAAATTTTTATTAGTGTACTGTGTCTTTTGCAGATTATCGTGGCTGAAATAACTTGTATTTTCAATATAAGAACTCGTGCCATTTTATTAGTTTCGTGAATTCTCGATTTTTTAAATCATGGTAAAAAAACATGTAACCGTTACTTTCGGAGGTACAATATGCGACTTCAGAACGATAGTGAAGGCCAAAATTTGACATCTTGAAGAAAATTTAGGTTTTTTAAGTTGGATTTTCCGACCAAAAGTCGGATCTGTGAATACTGTTATAAATAATGAAAATGAATGAGGAAACAATGGGCAAAGTTCTACTTTGCAACTTTTTTCGTTACCTATATGAGCAATTCCTCAAGGAACTTGAAAAAAAACATGTCCCTCTGCTTTTAACGGTACATCAACGATAATTTGTAACATGTTTTTGGTGTTACCATTTAGATGTTGATCTCTTGGTTAGACCTAGTTGGTAAAGCCAAAATTTCGAGAATATACGAGTTATTTTGGTAAAAGTGACTGAAATGTCCTTACCGTCCGTGTCCCTGACACAGATATTTATTGTTTAATGATCAAATAAACTTTTGTGGCGTTCCTTTACTGTTCTGAAAAAATTATTATTGTTTTTGTCACGGCCGTTGTCGAACATACGCAATCGCAAATTAAGCGTGTTTGACTCTGTATAATCATAGGAATTGATAAGTGTGTGTCCCGCGGTTTTGGTGTCCTTGCCGTCCGCACTTTTCAAGGCGGTCGCAGTGCCAGACATGGTAAAATAAATAAATTTCTCGGTTGCACCTAATCTGAATGAAAGTTGACAGTAGACAAAGTCCGTCCGAATTTGGGTAAGATTTAATATTATGTCCTTGCCATCCAATGCAAAAACTATTCCGTGGAGCCTATATTTCTGATATTCTCGATGCCCAGTAGATCCTATACAACGAGATTCTTGTGTGAGCAAACTTGCAGTGTGGTGCTAGCATTTTAACCTCTTTTTTCACGTAAAAACCAATTTATCTACCGAAATTCTGTGTACTGACCGTCCACTAATCCGTTTCGACTTTGGAAAACTACTTTAAAGGCTTAAATAATATTGTGCGAATATGAAGAAGCGTTAAAAAAAAATTGCCTTCTTTAATATCGACTTACATCAGATGGTTGGCAAATATTAATAATATTTTATTATTAATATTTGCAAACCATCTGTTTTATATTTTATTAATAATAAAATATTAATAATTTCACTATTATACACATGTATGATGAAAATATTCTTAGGAACTTCTTTTTGTAATTTCCAATATAATAACTTTGATCAGATGCAGGTCAAATTTAACAATGAGTTTATGAGCATATATAAAAAAATGTTTTTTTTACAAATATATTTTTTTCAATTTTTTTTTTCAAACATAATTTTTATTTTAAATGAGTGAATCCTATGGACCGCTCTAATAGAGACTCTATGCTCTAACTAATCTTTAGTACCCATTTTTCCTTCCCTTCCATTATCCTTGTTATTATTATTATCATATGACATTACATTTAATTTTTCGATATGGATCTCCCTCTAAAAATTATATTTTTAACGTAATATAATTTAGCAAATTATATTACACATACTGTACTACTATAACTAATAAATGTCATAATTTTAAAGTACATAAAACTGGTCTATTTGAAAAATAGTGGATTTTATTAGTAATTTTTAATTCAATCTTTTTCTATTTATTTATTCATTTCTTTTCATGCTTTGCTCACATTTTTTCACGATGGCACACATTTGATCGAGTAGGTATGATACCCTGGAGTTAGCAAAAAAATTCCCGTGGACGTGACTCGAATTTTTTTCAAAATTTTTATTTTTCACATTTTTCAAGTTCCATGAGGAATTACCCATATAGTTCCTGAAAAATTCAATCACGTAAAATCCAAACCGCTTTACCGATCACAACCAAATTTTTTAGGTAACAGCGCTAAATGTTATTTTTCATTTGTGGAAATCTGTAGTTGATTTTGTGAGATTTGACGTGAGTTAAATCAAAACGAATATTTAAAAAAAATTCAAAATCCCATAAAAACCGAACTTTTTTACAGATTCATTCCAAATTCAATACCGATCGTCTGTTAATATAGCTTTATTCATAAAAAAATTATTTACCTCAACAGCTAAAAATTTGTGGATCCTAGAGAGCGTACAGACATTTTTTGAACATTGCAAAGTCAAATAAAATTTGAACATATTTTTGAATTTTTTTTCTAACTAGCTATAAACAAAAGTGTCGATCTGCTTCAGATGTTTGCTAAATTTCAGCCCGATTATTAAAGTAGTTCTTCAAAAATGTAACTTTGAATTTATCTAAACCACTTTTCGCGACGTTGTAGACCATTTCCAATGTTCTGACATAAAAAAGCTTGAAAAAAAAAAATTCGTATGAAAACAAAGTTTCCTCTATGCGGAAGCAAAAATGACATCGAAATATAAATGATATTTTTACGGCATAATTCATAACATCCTGCAGGTTCTAACTTCCTGCACAAAGCAGATATTTGGTACCAATTACGGTGTCATTCTTCCCAAACATCCAGCACCGATAACTGAAATCATTATAGTCATCAGAAATGACCACTGGGTTCAATTGAGGCTTTGGCTACATTTCCACGAAGCCTAGCAATGAACTAGGCAGTTGAAATTACTGGTGCAGTTCGCCGGTCAAGGCCACGAGGGAACGGGAGGTCGGTTGCTGCACCAGACCACTACTCTACCGCGACAATCGATGGTCCCAGTGGATCGTGCACGTTAACTGTATTATCACGTATAAACATACATATACATACATATGCATACATATACATAAACTTGATACGCGATAATACTCTAACGAATGTGTATCCACAGAGCACCAGTCTTTGAAGCCATTCACATTGCTGGCTTCATTGTACATTGCAGCACTGTAAGTGTACCGTGTAGGCATAAGAGTCGTAATCGTCCTTCGTGCGCGTGTTAGACCGCGACGGTGCATTGCACGCTGTAGGCATTGCACTCTAACGGACTACAACGGGGAAAGGGAATTTCCCTCTTCCTGTTCGCTGCTACGGTGACTGCTGGCATTAAATGCGTCTGTACTGCTCGGTCGTTCGCGAGCTCTGGAATTGTCGGTCAAGGTTGCCCGGTTCTCGGAGCTCTTACCATTTCACCTCCTATCGTGCTCTTCGCATCGTTTCTCCCGAGAGTCTCGTCTGATAAAATGAAAATTGTGATCTCTTTTTTCTTGTCGGAAAACTTTGTCGTTTATTCCGTATATTACGAGCGTTAGAGTCAATTTTGCAGTGCATTAGAGTTACCTAGTGTTTATTGATATATTCCATTTTATTTTTATGTTTGTTTTGTTTGTTTGCTACCATTTATGATCAGCATTACTGGATATTCTTCTGGTTCGCAAAGTTCTAGAAAATATATTTGAAAAAAAATTGTTTCTGGTGACTTTTATAATAATAATAACGAATTTAAGTGGAAAAGAATTTTTTAATAATTTTCAAAACATAGAATTCGGTGGTGAAATTTTAGATCACAGTCAAAAATATTGAATGGTAATATTTAACACAATTTTTCAGCGAGGTTACATTTTTTTATCTCAACGTAAAATTAGTTAGGAAGAGCATTTTATTTTTTGGTCACAAATTTGTTAAAAAAAGGTCGGGATACTAAAAAAATATCAAGATCAAGACGTTTACTACAAAATTATTACTGTTTCCACAAATAGATACTATTTCGAGTGTTTATAATTTATCAAAACATAGTCACTATTTCATATTAATACTGGATCTTTGACTCTACCTCCTTAAAATAGCTCGATGCAAAATACTAAATATATGGACGAGTTTTCAGCTGACGCGGAATCGGTCGTCCAAAACTGTGCATAGAATGCGTAATAGCACAGTTACTACAAAATTATTGCAGTTTCTACAAATAGATACTATTTCGAGTGTTTATAATTTATCAAAACATAGTCACTATTTCATATTTATACTGGATCTTTGACTCTACCTCCTTAAAATAGCTCGATGCAAAATACTAAATATATGGACGAGTTTTCAGCTGACGCGGAATCGGTCGTTCAAAACTGTGCATAGAATGCGTTATAGCACAGCGAGTCAATCGTCCGAGACGCGCATATGAGGGTCAAGCGAATTCGCACGCGGTGTCAAGTCAAAATTCGATCGGGTCGAGCGCCGTTACTATCTTTGTTTCTTTTTTTTTTCCATAAATATTGCATGAGAGTGCAAAGCTAGGGGGACATTAATAATTTATGCGAGTTGTAGCTGCGAGCAGCATACACCGGAAGAACCAAACGTAAACTTGCAAGTGAGTCACTGGCTGCGGGACATAGCGGTAACTCTAGCGAAGATCCTGAATAACTCGGCCATTTCCTCGAGAAATAGAGGACAAAGTCTCGAGGGTTGGGTGAAAAGGGGTTAACCTAATGTCATGCTGCTTAAATTCTTATTAATATACATGCAAAAGCGTAGAATTTACTCTGATATGAAACATGTCAAGAATTACAAACTTGTAGAGAAGTATTTGATAGAAACTGTCATTTTGGTTAGAACAAAAAGCAAAAGTTGCTATTGGCTCATACGTAACGACTTTTGCATCATATTTGATAATATCGTGAAGTTACTGGATTGTAGGTACAAATTAAAATCCGAATCATAGCGTGACCGGATCGAAAAATACCAAAACCGAAACCTCGAGTTTTTTTTTCAAGATTTCGATTTTTTACCTTTATTGTCGTTTTCAAGTTGTATATTTCACAACAAAATAAAGCCTTTTTAAACCTTTTTTAGTAGTTAAAAAATGTTTTTTGATGTTTCTGGTCTACGAATTCATTTTAAAAAGTCAAAAAAGAAAAATATAGTCATTTTCAATAAAAATTTACGTTGGTTAGTTATTAATTAGCATTAGGTATGGTAATTTTTTCCATAATAACCGTAATTTTTGCCAGATCTTCCGTATAGATAAGATTCCTGAAAATTCATCAGTTTTTAAATCTTCTGTACATCCAAAATGCCTTGATATATCTATCTTGTTTTCAACTCGAATTTCAGGTTTTTGAATTTACGTACTGCGGCTGTAAAAGATCTAATTTTTTATTTTTTCCGATTTAGCAATGCAAATTGTAGAGACAATACCTGGCATATCCGTAGAGGCATCAAAAATGCAAGACCCGCCGAAAAGTTAAAGCTCTCTTATTCAGTAACACCTTGCGGAATGTTACGGCTGAAAAAGCTTTGCGAAATAGCATTATGAGGATTCGTTTCTTTCCTGCTTCAGCCGTTGTGCACAATCTCGTAAAAAGTGACTGCTCACCTTCCGTGCCAAATTACCCGGGCCAGGCGATTCATTAATCCCGTCAGCTATCTTACGGAAGAAACGGTAAAGATTCATGAAATGAGGGGGAGTTTCCCGGGTGGATGGCTCCGAATATCGCAAGGCTAGGAAGAGACTGCGAAAAATTGCGAGATATTCACCGCAAAGGAGGACTAGAAAGGAAACAACGGATCGTAAAGTTTTGTCGGTACGTAACTTGCACGAGATCCCTTTTCTAGTTTCCCTCTGTATCTTTCATGTAGAAATGTGACTTTATAACGTGAATGTATATAGATATACTTTTTTACGTTCAGTGGGGACGTACAGATCAGTTTTATGGGAAATGTAACGTTCACTCATAGTTTTTCCGAGTGAAACCAACATTTCCGGATCGTTTTGCGAATTCCTTGGTGTATATAGAATTGAGATCGGGTTGTGGTAGGATCCACTGAGAATCCGATCTCGTAAAATTCAATAGAATACAAAAAATATCATGGTATGATTCACTACAATAGAAAGGATATCCTGGTATGATCCACTACAATGAAAAGGATATCCTAGTAGGATCTAATAGAATAGGAAGCGCTAAATCTGGTGAAACAAGCAGATTTTTCGTAGGTTCCGATTACCGGCATAGCCATATCAGGTCTGGAGTAAATCTAGTACAACCAACAGTTCCGGATTGTTTTGCGTATTCTTTGGTGGATATAGAATTGAGATAGGGTTGTGGTAGGATCCACTGAGAATCCGGTCTCGTAAAATTAAATAGAATACAAAAAATATCCTGGTATGATTCACTACAATAGAAAGGATAACCTGGTAGGATCCATTCAAATGAAAAATATAAGAAAGGATATCTTGGTACGATCCACTACAATGGAAAGGATATCCTGGTAGGAGCCATTCAATGGTAAGAATATCCTAGTAGGATCCAATAGAATAGGAAGGGCTAAATCTGGTGAATCAAGCAGATTTTTCTAGAGTAAAATCTAGTAAAACCAAAACTACCGGATCGTTTTGCGTATTCTGTGTTGGATATAGAATTGAGATAGGGTTGTGGTAGGGTGCACTGAGAATCCGATCTCGTAAAATTAAATGGAATACAAAAAATATCCTGGTATGATTCACTACAATAGAAAGGATAACCTGGTAGGATCCATTAAAATCGAAAATATAAGAAAGGATATCCTGGTACGATCCACTACAATGGAAAGGATATCCTGGTAGGATCCACTTCAATGGTAAGGATATCCTAGTAGGATCCAATATGATAGGAAGGGCTAAATACGGTGAAACAAGCAGATTTTTCGTAGGTTCCGATTATCGACATAGCCACATCAGGTTTGGATTAAAATCTTCTTAGGGCCATGTTCGCAGAACAAACTATAATTTCTATACACATTGAGAGATCTAGTCCGATTAATCAATGTCCTAATCAGAGTGTAAGTTGGTTTTTAATAAACTTATCAGGTTCGCCTAATTGTGACGTCCTGATCAGAGTGTAACTTGTTTTAAAAAAATTATTAGGCCAGACTAATCCGTCCCATCCCGAACAGAGTGCAGATAATTTTTCAAAAAATTGTCCGGCCAGCCCCATTAAAACGACCTGATCAGAATGTAGGTTAGCTTTTAGTGTAATGTTCGGGTCAGTTTGGTCATAAAGTCCCAATCAGAGTGTAACTTGTTTTAAAAAAATTATTAGGCCAGACTAATCCGTCCCATCCCGAACAGAGTGCAGATAATTTTTCAAAAAATTGTCCGACCAGCCCCATTAAAACGACCTGATCAGAATGTAGGTTAGCTTTTAGTGTAATGTTCGGGTCAGTTTGGTCATAAAGTCCCAATCAGAGTGTAACTTGTTTTAAAAAAATTATTAGGCCAGACTAATCCGTCCCATCCCGAACAGAGTGCAGATAATTTTTCAAAAAATTGTCCGGCCAGCCGCATTAAAACGACCTGATCAGAATGTAGGTTAGCTTTTAGTGTAATGTTCGGGTCAGTTTGGTCATAAAGTCCCAATCAGAGTGTAACTTGTTTTAAAAAAATTATTAGGCCAGACTAATCCGTCCCATCCCGAACAGAGTGCAGATAATTTTTCAAAAAATTGTCCGGCCAGCCCCATTAAAACGACCTGATCAGAATGTAGGTTAGTTTTTAGTGTAATGTTCGGGTCAGTTTGGTCATAAACTCCCAATCAGAGTGAAGGTTGGTTTTTAAGAATAGTTTGGGCATTTCAACAGGTGTACGACGATGAGTTTTTAAATCATCAAAAACATTCACAAAAAAAAGATAGTCCTAACTGTATCTGGTCTGATACCGGGACATACTTTGCGAAACTTCTTTACGGGCTGTTTCTTTATCGTCTTTTATCCCCGAACATGGAATTACTCTTTCACCCCACGTAGTCGACTGTTGGCTAAGATTGTTAGCTAAAGAGCTACGAGACCGCTGAGGGACGAGTAAAAGAACGAGATAAATACACACGCACATATATATATATATATGCATATTGTGAAGAGGTTTTGGTTGCAGGGTTGCAACTTGAAATAGGGTTTTCTCTTAGAGGAACATTAACGGCTAACAGGAAATGGTGCGACATTCGTCACGCCGTGTTACCAGCGAAGCTGGCAAGATTACAGTCGAATCATACATAAATATATTCAACAAAACAAGCGAAGAATGTTAAACAAATTTTATTAACACTGCGTAAAAAATTTCAATCTGTTTATACACTTTTTGTATTATTGATCGATTTGTCATTTAACCTGACAGTAAAGTGCACAAGGAACTATTCTAATTTATCACGTATCTTGTACCGTTGGTCAGTCAATATAACTTGTTAATAAGCTTCCTGGTTAATAAACTGGCAACATTATTGTCGACCATGCGCGTTAGCGTTTAGATGGTAAGCGAACAAGTCGAGAACTTTGAAATTAGTAACACGATTAGTCGAATTATGGTAATGGCTTGAAGCCGGACGATGAGTTGCGCCAAGTTCTACTGTATTTCGCTTCATTAATGTGCGGCTTAATTCCGCGTAGAATTAAACCAACAGACTCCGTCGACACTTCCGAAAGAGCAATTGTGTGGATTCACTTGCTCATAGTCCTCATAGTGCTTTGGAGTACTTCAGCAAAGATTAGAATACACACTCAGAAAAAAGCTTGGTTAGTATGACCAAAAAATTGGTTAAAAATGTTATCAAGAAAACTTGGTGGGCACAACCAAGTTATTGACTAACATAACCAAGTTATTAGATAACATAACCAAGGATTTGGTAAGACAACCAAGTATTTAGCACGCCTAATCAATAACTTGGTTGCGCCTACCAAATTTTTCTTGGTAAAATTTTTAACCAAAATCTTAGTAAGCCCAACCAAGCATTTTTCTCCGTGCATTTAGCTATATCCAAAAACGAATACCAGAATAACACTAGAAAGTATTATAATTTTCACAAATATATCTCGTACCGTCGATCAGTCAATAAAACGTGTTGATGCGCTTTCTCGTTAATATAAACTAGCGGTACCATCGTCGAGGATTCACGTTAGCATGTAGCGAATAACAGAGAATAGATGGGAAGCGAACAAGTCGAGAAGTTTGTAATTGGTAACGAGATTAGTCGAATTATGGTAGTGGATTGAAGCCGGATGATGAGTTGCGCCAAGTTCTACTGTATTTCGCTTCATTAATGTGCGGCTTAATTTCGCGCAGAATTAAACCAACAGACTCCGTCGACACTTCCGGAAGAGCAATTGTGTGGATTTACTTGCTCATAGTCCTCATAGTGCGTAGGAGTACTTCAGCAAAGACTAGAATGCATTTAGCTATATCCAAAAACGAATAACAGAATAACACTAGAAAGTATTATAATTTTCACAAATATATCTCGTACCGTCGATCAGTCAATAAAACTTGTTGATGCGCTTTCTCGTTAATACAAACTAGCGGTACCATTGTCGAGGATTCGCGTTAGCGTGTAGCGAATAACAGAGAATAGATGGGAAGTGAACAAGTCGAGAAGTTTGTAATTGGTAACACGATTAGTCGAATAATGGTAATGAATTGAATCCGGACGATGAGTTGCGCCAAGTTCTACTGTACTTCGCTTCATTAATGTACGGCTTAATTTCGCGCAGAATTAAACCAACAGACTCCGCCGACACTTCCGGAAGAGCAATTGTGTGGATTCACTTGCTCATAGTCCTCATAGTGCTTAGGAGTACTTCAGCAATGATTAGAATGCATTTAGCTATATCCAAAAACGAATAACAGAATAGCACTAGAAAGTATTATAATTTTCATAAATATATCTCGTACCGTCGATCAGTCAATAAAACTTGTTGATGCGCTTTCTCGTTAATACAAACTAGCGGTACCATTGTCGAGGATACGTGTTAGCATGTAGCGAATAACAGAGAATAGATGGGAAGCGAACAAGTCGAGAAGTTTGTAATTGGTAACGAGATTAGTCGAATTATGGTAATGGATTGAAGCCGGACGATGAGTTGCGCCAAGTTCTACTGTATTTCGCTTCATTAATGTGCGGCTTAATTTCGCGCAGAATGAAACCAACAGACTCCGTCGACACTTTCGGAAGAGCAATTGTGTGGATTCTCTCGCTCATAGTCCTCATAGTGCGTAGGAGTACTTCAGCAAAGACTAGAATGCATTTAGCTATATCCAAAAACGAATAACAGAATAACACTAGAAAGTATAATAATTTTCACAAATATATCTCGTACCTTCGATCAGTCAATAAAACTTGTTGATGCGCTTTCTCGTTAATATAAACTGGCGGTACCATTGTCGAGGATTCGGATTAGCGTGTAACGAATAACAGAGAATAGATGGGAAGCGAACCAGTCGAGAAGTTTGTAATTGGTAACGAGATTAGTCGAATTATGGTAATGGATTGAAGCCGGACGATGAGTTGCGCCAAGTTCTACTGTATTTCGCTTCATTAATGTGCGGCTTAATTTCGCGCAGAATGAAACCAACAGACTCCGTCGACACTTCCGGAAGAGCAATTGTGTGGATTCACTTGCTCATAGTCCTCATAGTGCTTAGGAGTACTTCAGCAAAGATTAGAATACATTTAGCTATATCCAAAAACGAATACCACAACCACACTAAAAAGTATTACAATTTTCATAAATATATCTCGTACCTTCGATCAGTCAATAAAACTTGTTGATGCGCTTTCTCGTTAATATAAACTGGCGGTACCATTGTCGAGGATTCGGATTAGCGTGTAACGAATAACAGAGAATAGATGGGAAGCGAACCAGTCGAGAAGTTTGTAATTGGTAACGAGATTAGTCGAATTATGGTAATGGATTGAAGCCGGACGATGAGTTGCGCCAAGTTCTACTGTATTTCGCTTCATTAATGTGTGGCTCAATTTCGCGCAGAATTAAACCAACAGACTCCGTCGACACTTCCGGAAGAGCAATTGTATGGATTCACTTGCTCATAGTCCTCATAGTGCTTAGGAGTACTTCAGCAATGATTAGAATGCATTTAGCTATATCCAAAAACGTCTAACAGAATAGCACTAGAAAGTATTATAATTTTCACAAATATATCTCGTACCGTCGATCAGTCAATAAAACTTGTTGATGCGCTTTCTCGTTAATATAAACTAGAGGTACCATTGTTGAGAATTCGCATTAGCGTGTAGCGAATAACAGAGAATAGATGGGAAGCTAACAAGTCGAGAAGTTTGTAATTGGTAACGAGATTAGTCGAATTATGGTAATGGATTGAAGCCGGATGATGAGTTGCGCCAAGTTCTACTGTATTTCGCTTCATTAATGTGCGGCTTAATTTCGCGCAGAATGAAACCAACAGACTCCGTCGACACTTTCGGAAGAGCAATTGTGTGGATTCACTTGCTCATAGTCCTCATAACGCTTAGGAGTACTTCATCAAAGATTAGAATGCATTTAGCTATATCCAAAAACGAATAACAGAATAACACTAGAAAGTATTATAATTTTCACAAATATATCTCGTAACGTCGATCAGTCAATAAAACTTGTTGATGCGCTTTCTCGTTAATACAAACTAGCGGTACCATTGTCGAGGATTCGTGTTAGCATGTAGCGAATAACAGAGAATAGATGGGAAGCGAACAAGTCGAGAAGTTTGTAATTGGTAACGAGATTAGTCGAATTATGGTAATGGATTGAAGCCGGACGATGAGTTGCGCCAAGTTCTACTGTATTTTGCATTCATTAATGTGCGGCTTAATTCCGTGCAGAATCAAGCTAACAGAGAGTACTACTATCTGTCGACACTTCTGGAAATACATGCGTGCGAATTCACTTGTTCATAGTTCTCTAGCAATGCTTACGAGTACTTCAGAGATGATTTTCCTCCATTTAGGTATATCCGGAAACGAGGAGAGATGTGTTAAGGGAAAAGCATTCTCAACTCGGATCTCTACACTTGACGGTGTGAAGTAGTGGCGCTCGTTACGATTTCGCAAGGAAGTCCAGCGGGTGGAACGGCCGGGCATAAATTTTGCCAAGAGCCAGTGCACTCTCGCGCATCTTCTTCTTCTTCTTCCCTTGCTGCTCCTATACGTTCCTACCTATATATACAGGTACATGCCAGGCTAAACGAGTTCGCCGAACTCCCGTAAGATTAATGAAGATATTCAAAGTTGCTAAGCGATACCCATCGTGCGGGCTTGCGGGGACTTCTTCGTTACCGGCCCAACGTTGAAGACCATCAGTACCGCCGAATAGGACCAGTTCAAGTCCGAACTCTCCTCACCGAGCCCTAAGATCTTTAACCGGTGGCAAGCTCATAAGCTTTTTTTTAAGCCTCTTAAAGCAAAGTCTTGCATTCAATTAGGAAAGATGGCGCAGCAATAGCAACTGATGCGAAGACACGATGCTGATTCATTAATCAGAAGTTCTCGAAGCTGCAATGAAGACACTAGCAATGTTATAAAATTCATTTTTACGAAAATTTTGCGATTTTCAATCATTTCGAGTTTTACAAATTTGCAACAAATGTACTCAAACTACTTATATTAACGGAATAATGGTTTGATGAATGTGTTTTTTATTATATTGAGCGAAAATTTGTAAAACGGTAGCATTTTTCAGATTATCGAATTTTCAAATTTAGTATTACGTTAGAGTGGCATTTTTGGTTTTCTGAAATATCTATTGTCGGTTTAGCAATTCAAATTTTTATTTCAACATATTGCAATCACTGTCAATTTAGGCCTTGAAGATTTTTTCGGACTTTCCGTAAGAATTTACCAAATTTGTAAATTTTGCGAGCCCGTCATAGGTATTTTGTCTCTGGGAACTAGTTATTGATTTTTTGGTTGTATGGTCAAATCAAATTTTAATTTGTATGAGTGAAAAGGAGTGGAGAAGCACTACCATGTTAAGACATACCATTGGTGGAACAGGATCCGTTCAGGATTCTTCTGCTCACACCAGCGTTCGTTAAGTGGCCAGCTGATACTTTTTAAATCCCTCGAAGCAGAGTCTTGTATTCAATTAGGAAACATGCTGCAGTGATGGTACCCGATGTAAAGACACTATGCTGACTCATTAATCAGACATTCTCGCAGCAACAGCGAACGAATATTGAACTTCCTTCACTTTGACGCTTAATATTTAGTCACGTTGTTTTTATATTATACATATATACATCGCATAAAATGCCTGATGCAAAATGTCTAATACATAATGGATATACAATTATGTGCCATATTTTCTATCGGTTTTATTCTACAAAAAATATTGCTTTAATCATATTTGGAAAATGATATACTATATTACCAAAAAAAAAAAAATTGTCCAAATATCTTTTAAGATCGAAAAAATATTTATCCCATCGATTCCTTGAAAAATAAAAAAAAACAGGCCAATGGGTAATGAAGAAAATAATGCCCCATTATTTTCTTCATTACTTCTATTTTTGTGTGATTTTTTTTAAAAAAACTTATGGATAAATCGTTTTGTTTTTTATAAAATGTCGATAGTGTGAGCGATGCAATTAATTAATGTTTAATTAAAAATTCAATACAAATATTTTTCAAATATGACGAAAACATTTTTTTACTTTATTTAAGAACCAAATGAACAAATAGAACGATTTCGAAAGTAAAGTTGCAACTCCAACTGATACGAGGTCATTTCTTTGGATGATTATCGTTCTATCAGAGGTTGCCAAGTTGAATTTCAAGGTTGAATGGATCGCTCAGCCAGCGACAGCAGAGAAATGCGAGTGAATGTAGCCATCCTATACAAAATGCTATATTAGTGCAGAGGCATGTTACTGATTCAAAGCTGTTCATTGCAGATTGCAAAGCCGTAGCACCTCTATACCGGTTTGGCTTCGATCGTGAGGCTCGATGACTGTAATAATATTGACACGCCGCAGACTATCGCATAGAGGTCTTCTTGTACATAGTCGAGAGTTTTGCAAGTGAGGGTAAGAGATAAGTGCTAATCTCTGTCATGCTAGTGGGGAAATTTCGCTCAAGGCGGTAAATAATATTCTCTCATAGCGTTCGCACGGGCTTATCGCTTTCATTCGTCCGTCTGCTCCAACCCCGCGGACATAGCCAAGCGATAATTTTCTGCACTGTTTCCTGCTTCGCTTCTATAACCCGAAATCGTAGTGTGATAGCCCTGAATTCGACATCTCCGTTGCGATGATTCTTTCGATGATGAGAACTTTTTAGTTTCAATTTTCCTTAAGGTAGTCCTTTCGAATAGTATCGAGTTCGCATAAGTTTTCGAAAAATGAGAGGGAATTGCAAACACTTCTCGATAATACAAAAATCTGAAAAAATCATGCATATTAAAGGTGTGGAAAAGATTAATTTTGCATAATAATAATTTCAAAATGTTATTAACAAATTGATGAAAAATAAAATTGTTCAACAAATCTTTCGACAACCTAATTTTTTTTTTGGTAAAAATAATTCCTTTAATTTTCTGAATACGCATGAATTTTTTCAAATTTTTAAATTCACTTCTAATTTTGGGATTTTTCCCATGTAAGAAAACGAAAAATTCAAAGTGAATTAAAAAATTTGAAAAAATTCATGCGTATTCAGAAAAACGAAGGAATTATTTTTGCCGAAAAAAAAATTAGGTTGTCGAAAGATTTGTTGAACAATTTTATTTTTCATCAGTTTGTTAATAACATTTTGGAATTATTATAATGCAAAAGTAATCTTTTCCACACCTTTAATATGCATGATATTTTTCAGATTCTTGTATTATCGAGAAGTGTTTGCAATTCCCTCTCATTTTTCGAAAACTTATGCGAACTCGACACTATTTGAAAGGACTACCTTAAAGTTTCACTGTCCAATGAGTGAATTTAAAAAATAAGTAGTTTTTAAGTTTTTTTATGTATAAAGAATAATGCAATAAGTGAATTTCGTGTACTGTATCACATTAAAACATCTACCAACGTAGTTTTAAAACAGACGACATTTTTATAGATGCAATAAAACAGGATTATTGATATTTCCCGAAAATTTATATCGTTTTAAATCGAAAATTCAATGCTTGTTGTGACTCTTCTAGCTATTGTCCTCAATTATCAGAAAGATTAAATTTTTTTTTTTTTTTGCCATTTATCTTCATTTTTGGGCAGTTTGTACCGTTCGCGGACGCTTTCGGCCATTTCATTTTGTTTTCGGATGGACCATAAGGCTTTTCGAGATTTTGGGTAATTTCATTCAATGTATGAATGGGCCGTAGGATTTTAAAAACTTTTCACCATGTCGCTTAATTTACGGAAGCACTGTAACGTTTTGTACGTCCATTTTGCCCATCATATTTATTCCCGGATGGACCATAACGCTTGCCGAATTTTTTAACCATTTTACACAATTTTTAGATGGTTTGTAACGTTTTTGGAAAATTGCGTGCATATCATTCAATTTCCAGATCGGTTGTAACGCTTTTTTTGTCTTGTGATCTTTTCACTCGATTTCCAAATGAGGTGTAACATTTTTTTTAAATGCGACTATATTATCTAATTTCCGAAGACCTTTGACCATTTCACTTACCCTTTCGGGTGGACCGTACCGTTTTTTGAGAGTCTTTAACCATTCTACCCATTTTTGGTTGGCCTGTAACGCTTTTTCAGATGTTGGCCTTTAAATCGACCCCCAGTAAATAAATTATATAAATAACATGTAGAATAGATACTGCATGTTATTTGAAAATGAAGTCATCTAACATTCCTACGCCATATCCCGTGTAGAAATATAGTTGGGGCTCCAACTTGGCCCTTTCTAGATTGCCCTAATTGTAGTAGGGGCCCTACTAGGCTAGTCACGCTTGAAAGTACTACCCTTTAGAGGCTCAATATGGGCGACCCTAGTGAGGGTTCCACATTTAAGCCTGATTAGGCCCCGAAGTTTGTCGTGGCCGCCTCTGTTGAGCCTAGTAGGGTTCAAGAGTAGATTCCCTATTGTGGATGCCACGTTTATACCTAAAAAGACGCCTTATTCAATCGCGGCTGTTCGAACTAATTTCTGCATGTACTATTTTTGAAGATCTTTTTTCTTATTGTCATCACTTGAAAGATGCTGCTGTGAGCGAATACATTTTTTACACGTACCTGGATTGGATAAGGAAAAAATCGACATCGCTCACTGGCGATATCGTCCATTTATCAAGGCTATACGCACGATGAAAGATTCATAAGAAAGAAAATTCGACGTGTATACGATATAACAGAAGGGGCTATGTCCCGAAGGCCCCCCCCTTCCTTCCCCCTGTACCCCAACCGCCTCATCGTATGTGATAGGGCGGAGGACGCGTTCGAAGAAGATGAGGACGAGTCAAAAAGAAAAGAGACGAATGACTCTGTGCTCCGCGTTTCGTGTACTATCCAGAGCCGCAAAACTTCCCGGCAGCGGGTACTGCAGGGCTATTTGCATCGTGAATCGCCGAACGTGCAATGAAATATGACAGGGCTGTAATCATGATTCTTTAGAGCAGCGCCCACAGTCCGAGAGTGGAGAGAGAGAGGAAACGATCGAAGAAGACAAGAGAAGGGGGCAAATGAAAGAAAAAAAGAAATATGCGAAAGAAAAAAAAAAATATCTTGGAGCCCGCGGTTCACTGTGCTTTTCGTTTCACGAAGCCAGCATCTCGCCTGTACCTTCATCATGTTCGTGTTCTTCCTAGCTATGCTTTCTTTTCTTCTTTCACTCGGTGCTCCTCGTTGGGTTGCCACCTCCCTTTACCCTGCGATAGCCCTTCCTCTCCTCGGGCTAAAAGTTTTTATTCTTCGTTCTTTACGGGTAGGGAAGACCGGGGCACTTTGGCTCAGGAGGAACTCGGATCAAGACAGCTTATGGTCACGTGAAGTCATCAGTTCTAATGAGATAATAAAAAAGTGTACTATGAAACATAAAGAACTCTTCGAAAAAAGACTTTTGAACGAAGGGAATATAAAAGAAAGTTAGCCAGTTAATGAACTTTACTATTACCAACATGCAAGTTTTGACCAAAGTGTTTTCACGATATAGAAAATATCCTTATTAAGGCACACATACAACTATTAAGACACGTACCTACTGAATCCCAATGGGACTTCAAAATTCCTATTAGTCTGCATAAAGAGAAAGAGATTTATCTAGTAGAAACAACGAAATAATTGATGACAATCAATTCACATGATAACATATGATATAAAAAGATAATTGTATATTGTGTCATCACTTAGAAACCAACTAATCATTTTTTTTTGCAGATTATACATCAACTTGGTTGGTTAGGATAACCAATCGCAACTTTCAACCAAGCGATTATTAACATTATTCAACCGATTAGTGAAGCCAACAAATTGGTAACGCAAAACACAAAAATGGTGCGGTCGGTCATCAGATTAATAAGGCAACGTTACTAAAATCATAGTGACTAAACTACAAACCAACCAAATTAGAAGCCGTATTCACTAAACTTCATTTGTTTGAAAGTTCAATATTGTGTATCACTTAGAAACGAACTAATCATTTTTTTGCAGATTATACATCAACTTGGTTGGTTAGGAAAACCAATCGTAACTTTCAACCAACCGATTATTAACATTATTCAACCGATTAGCGAAGTCAACAAATTGGTAATGCAAAACACAAAAAATGATGCGGCCGATCATCAGATTAATAAGGCAACATTACTAAAATCATAGTGACTAAACTACAAGCCAACCAAATTAGAAGTCGAATTCACTAAACTTCACTTGTTTCAAAGTTTAATATTATGTATCACTTAGAAACGAACTAATTATTTTTTTGCAGATTATACATCAACTTGGTTGGTTAGGAAAACCAATCGTAACTTTCAACCAACCGATTATTAACATTATTCAACCGATTAGCGAAGTCAACAAATTGGTAACGCAAAACACAAAAAATGATGCGGCCGATCATCAGATTAATAAGGCAACGTTATTAAAATCATAGTGACTAAACTACAAGCCAACCAAATTAGAAGCCGTATTCACTAAACTTCATTTGTTTGAAAGTTTAATATTGTGTATTACTTAGAAACGAACTAATCTGTTTTTTGCAGATTATACATCAACTTGGTTGGTTAGGATAACCAATCGTAACTTTCAACCAACCGATTATTAACATTATTCAACCGATTAGTGAAGTCAACAAATTGGTAACGCAAAACACAAAAAATGGTGCGGCCGATCATCAGATTAATAAGGCAACGTTACTAAAATCATAGTGACTAAACTACAAGCCAACCAAATTAGAAGCCGTATTCACTAAACTTCATTTGTTTGAAAGTTTAATATTGTGTATCACTTAGAAACGAACTAATCTTTTTTTTGCAGATTATACATCAACTTGGTTGGTTAGGATAACCAATCGCAACTTTCAACCCAGCGATTATTAACATTATTCAACCGATTAGTGGAGCCAACAAATTGGTAACGCAAAACACAAAAATGGTGCGGTCGGTCATCAGATTAATAAGGCAACGTTACTAAAATCATAGTGACTAAACTACAAACCAACCAAATTAGAAGCCGTATTCACTAAACTTCATTTGTTTGAAAGTTTAATATTGTGTATCACTTAGAAACGAACTAATCTTTTTTTTGCAGATTATACATCAACTTGGTTGGTTAGGATAACCAATCATAACTTTCAACCAACCGATTATTAACATTATTCAACCGATTAGCGAAGTCAACAAATTGGTAACGCAAAACACAAAAAATGGTGCGGCCGATCATCAGATTAATAAGGCAACGTTACTAAAATCATAGTGACTAAACTACAAGCCAACCAAATTAGAAGCCGTATTCACTAAACTTCATTTGTTTGAAAGTTTAATATTGTGTATCACTTAGAAACGAACTAATCTTTTTTTTGCAGATTATACATCAACTTGGTTGGTTAGGATAACCAATCATAACTTTCAACCAACCGATTATTAACATTATTCAACCGATTAGCGAAGTCAACAAATTGGTAACGCAAAACACAAAAAATGATGCGGCCGATCATCAGATTAATAAGGCAACGTTACTAAAATCATAGTGACTAAACTACAAACCAACCAAATTAGAAGCCGAACTCACTAAACTTCATTTGTTTGAAAGTTTAATATTATGTATCACTTAGAAACGAACTAATCATTTTTTGCAGATTATACATCAACTTGGTTTGTTAGGATAACCAATCGTAACTTTCAACCAACCGATTATTAACATTATTCAACCGATTAGTGAAGCCAACAAATTGGTAATGCAAAACACAAAAATGGTGCGGCCGGTCATCAGATTAATAAGGCAACGTTACTAAAATCATAGTGACTAAACTACAAGCCAACCAAATTAGAAGCCGTATTCACTAAACTTTATTTGTTTGAAAGGTTAATATTGTGTATCACTTAGAAACGAACTAATCATTTTTTTGCAGATTATACATCAACTTGGTTGGTTAGGATAACCAATCGTAACTTTCAACCAACCGATTATTAACATTATTCAAGCGATTAGTGAAGCCAACAAATTGGTAACGCAAAACACAAAAAATGATGCGGCCGATCATCAGATTAATAAGGCAACGTTACTAAAATAATAGTGACTAAACTACAAGCCAACCAAATTAGAAGCCGTATTCACTAAACTTCATTTGTTTGAAAGTCTAATTATAATCATCTTATCTTGCCATCTTTGTTAGCATTTAATAAAGGAAGGGCCTGCGAAGTATGATATCAGCTTTGGTTATTCTGGGTTTGGCTTCAATCGAATAAAAAATTTCATTGCAGGCTATGAATTACTGTCAATGAACCTTAATATCTCGTCGGACATAAATGTACTTCTCTCGAGACGCTGCCGCGTCTCTTGGTTCCACAATTTGTTTCTTTTCTTTTCATTCCGGTTGCAAGAAAAAATGAAGATTTATTTGAAAAATTTTCAGCACGTCGATAACCACGTGTGTGATTCGTGTCGAAAAGTTGTAACACCCGAAAGTATGGCTGTGGCGAAATCGCTCCTAGGCGAACATCAAAAGTTGCACGCAAACTTTTAGATGCAGCACGGCTAGCAAGCAGAGAGGTTTGCTCGCAAAGTTTTCAACCACGTAATCGCGAGCTGACCGTTTAGAGTCCGGTTTTTCGTTTATTTCACGGTATAATTGACGGTTCTTGAAGTTAAGGAGTGTTCTCTCGTCGACCACCCCCCTTCTCCCTAATTCTTCTCTCTTGTTTCTCGCGGTACATATGCGTGAAGGGCTAGCCCTCAGGGCTCGAACTTTTGTCTGAACCTGATTATAGTACACGTATGCAATGGACTGAACACCGAGTTAGCATCTGACATTCAACGGTAAGAAAGAATAGTGTACAAGTATTATTCGCACGAGAAACAACGAGGGAAGAAAACCACGAGATGAAAATTTGGAAGAGAATTCGGTGCCAGAAAGTGCGTAAAAATGTTTTAAGTATGAAGCGCATGAGTGGTTGGAAGATTTTTGCAGGGAGATGAGAAAAAACCCAGGCTGCTGCGAAAGGAACTACAGTACACACTTCCCTAAGTCACTGCAGGTGCAATTCCTTAATGTTCAGCAAAATTACAGCCAAAAGCTTTAAAAGGTTGTGCCTGAAAACCATAATCGGCAAGAATTAATTCTTCTTGCGACTATCTTTATCGTTCGCTTTTTTTCAACTATTGAATCTTTACGGTAAGTACTCATTCATGGTCATCACTGAAAATAGAAGAATTTTATCATTTTTTACTGAATTTACTTACTAAAATCAAAATTAAGGCCATTTCTTATCACTGTCACAGTAACTATAGGTATAGTTAAAGTTTTTTGCATTTTTTCCTGATTAAATGATAAATTTTTACATTTTCCCGACATGGGAATTTAGTCATAATACTGTGAAAAATTTTCAAGATTTTTGAACTTATTGTTCCACCGTTACCAAATTTTTCTTTAAATGTCTCATGTCTTCTTCAGGAACCTTTTTCAGTACAATTTCGCTGATATAGTTTCTCTTTCTAACCCACAACCGAATATCGTAACGAGATCGAGACAACGGATGCGTGTATAACGAAGAGAATACATTTCCGGTTGACGTGAAGGCAACAATAATCACGTCGAAGGAAGTGAAGCAAGACGTCAGTAGCGTGAATATTATCGCGCAGAACTGAGTGCTGCTGGTGTCTCGGCGACAGACGGCAATCCCCGGGTCCAGAAATCATAATTTCCATAACATTATGCTGGGAGAGATGCGAGTAAAGAGAGAGATGAGAAGCAGGAGGACGAAAAGGACCGGTATAGGTTGGAATGTGCGACGCCGAACGATACTTATCGCGTCGCAAATTCTTTACTCGTGAAAGAAGTCTCACCGCTCGTAGCTCTGTGCGGAGAACCACAGCATCACCATCAGCAGCAGCAGCAGCAGCATCTCTCGCCCTTGTATCTTCCCGATCCTACAATTCCCAATCCTCAATCCATGCGAGTTGAGCCCCAAGCGTTTCCCCGTCCTCCTACAATGAAAGAAGTTGTCTCTCGCTACGTATTACTCACGAATATTGTAGATACGTCCCACTGTACATTCGTCTCTGTATCCAAGTGCGAGATGCAAGAGAAGAAAAAGGATTTAACAAGAAAAAAGTGACGAAAAAGGATCAGAAAAAGAAGATGGAAGGAAAAAAAAATGATAGACAATAAAACCAAAGAAGATAGAGATGACTGAGATGAGAATAAAGTTGAGAGGGGCGAGTGTAAACGAAAGACGCTGATGGCGCTGAGGTAGGGAACAACTACCGCGAAATAACCGACTATCCGCGTGGAGCCCGGTGGTAAATAACTATAATTTCTTTCGGTGGCCCGGGTAGGTATATATTTTGTACAGGAGTGGGGTGAGCCACTAAGGGAGAGGCTGCTTCAAAGTCCTCATCCGAGGCATACTCTTCTGGTGCGACGAATTGTCGGTGGTGTGATGGTGAGAGTCTTCAAGTGTGTAGAAGAGTAGGTATAGCATATAAAGTTGGATGTATAGTAGAACATGTAGACAGGGAAGAAACTCGCGCACGTGTCTTGAGCTTTGTGGCATCATGAAGTCAGCAAGGAAAGGAGGAGAGGAATGAAGAGAGAGAGATTAAGACTCCGCTGCACAGACGCAGAAGAGAAAACGGCGAGGTTTAGGTCCGCAAGAGGCTTGACCAGCAGCAGAACCGATCGCGGATGTACCGAGAGTGGGGATGAAAGAGGACCCTCCTGCTCTCCGCTGGGTGCAACGACCCCTACTTCGGGTCAGCCACCCCGCGGACCCGAACTTACGCACGCGGACAGATGAACGAATGGACGCAGAAGGAGAAGGATGCCTGAACTCGACTCTACTGCTGGTGATGTTGCTGCAATGAAGGAACGGAACGAAGCTATGCGATTCGTGAAACTTACTACAATCGCTGTGAAAGAAAGATGCTTTGGGGTCTTCTACGTTTCGTGTTTTGTGTATATCCCATACTGCATTTCTCAGGACGTGAACATCACGCATGTTTGTTGTTTGTGGATAGGATTCGAATAGGCATTTTTGCGGTGCTTTTCTCAGAGTGAGGGAGAATGGCGTGTTGCTCACAAACTTACACACCGCAGGGGAACAACATGCTTTGTTGTTGTTATTATGAGGAAGGACAGTATTCACACGGTTTTCACATTACAGGTGTTACTTGAAATAGAAATTATGAGACTGAAAGTCAGGATTTTTTAAAAATATTCGGAGAGTTAACTTCTATCTGACTTGTTGAACGGGAAATAGATTTCACGAATACTTATTTAAGATTATAGAAATTGATGATTGTTGAGCCAATTTCAAATTGATGCACCGAGCAAAGATAAAATGGCGATCAAGTTCATCAAGAGAACGTTTAGTTTTGCCAATGAAATCAAACGTTGAGTGAGCAATGACGAATGTTGAATAATTATGAATTTTTACCATCAATTCATAATGTATAACATACAAATGTAATTATTGATGTATGAAATGGCTGCAAATGGTCCAATTCTTTTTTAACTTGGCGTCGAGTTACTTCCGCGACTTTTGATTCAATCAATTGAGCAGTTTTTTATGAGCTGAAATCATAATTAAAGAACAATTTGTACTCGAAAGAAACCAGCGTCGGCTCCAAATATGATGAGATCTCCTAGAATCAGAACCAGGAAACATGTAAACGAGTTCTGAAATCTGCCGACTGATGGTGGAATTAGAAGCGAAAAGCCACAGATCACCATCTTTGAATCCTTCTACACATGTACTTACCACAGGATGACATTTACTACGATTATGGTAATCGCAGTTATAGAAGCAACAGGTCGTAAGAATTAATGTGCCTATAGAAGTGGTCAACCCTTTCTACGTAATGTCGTCCAGAGACCAACCAAAATGGAGCTTAGCACGTTAGTATCTAATCCTTCACCATTCCTAATATGCAGATATGCAGTCAGCGACCAGATACGGGATTAAATTCGGTCGTCCACATAAACTTCCCATCGTGATAATCGGCCAATGCACTTTAGACCTGTCTTCGTCATTCGATGACGAATGCATAACTGAACTGAGAATGGCCAAATCAATCCAGGCTGAAACATCGCGATGGACACTGTGAAATTGATGAATAGTGATTTCCAGCAAGAGATTTCAGCCGTGCATCAACCCGCATCAGTGAAATGCAACGTATATGCAGTGTACTGTCACCACAAAATGATCACTCAACATCACTGCGTGATTGAAGGTCTTTTTAGGACCCATCAAAATTTCCAATTTTTTGGGACACCATCATCATTTCAATGGGCCCATTTCTTGCTATGTCTGATTCCCAAATGCCATCAAAACCTACGACTACGATTAAAAGTGCAAATTAGATTGACACAGACTTTCATTGATGTTTATGGAAGTTTTTATCGCAATTTTTTCCATAAAACGAGATTGCGATCAAAGTACAATGTTTTTTTTAAATTTCTTCCATTTCGTTGTATCGCGCATTGAAATCGTTTCTCGCAGCTGATTCAATAAAATTTCTGTACGGAATCAGACGAGAACATTCAGAAAATGACAAATGGAATGACACACCGCCAAAAGTTGACTTAGTAACTTTTTGCAATTACGAGAATATCGTCGGAACGTCATTACTGTCCATATTTTTTTCAATAATATCTCCATCTTCCTCACCGCATGCACTCCAACCGGTTTCCACTTGACTCTTCAAGTGACTCTATTTAATTCGTAAAGCCTTTCGCATACACATCGTTAGACCTACGGTTCGCAAGACCGTAAAAAGCGTACATCAGTTTATCGGTATAGCAATAATTTCCCAATCGTTGGCGACCTCGTCATCGAACTACGTGGGAACTGATAATTTGGGTAATCTCTTGGTGGAATCGCGCGGGTTTGCAAAAGATGTACTTCAGTGGTATACCCGCGGTTATTGCGTGTTGCCAACATACACACACACACACACACACAAATGTGTATAGATGAACGACAGGCCCCGCGCGACGACGTCGGAAAAATTATTATTACGATGGTACGGTTACAATAATGTAGGCTCTCTGCTGAGCGCGGGTTGCCTCGTGGTATAGAAAGTCTCGTATGGTGCTGTAGGGAAAAGAGAAAGAGAGATACAAATGTGCAGAATGGGAGGAGAAAAACATGTGCAACAGCTCGGGGGGCTACCAAGCGGGCCACAAAACTGGAGAGAAATCGCATCAGGATATTAGTGGATGTGTCCAGCAGCGAGCGATCGCTGGTCGTCCACAATCTAAAGTGGCGGGAGGGCGATGCGTGCCTTTGAGAGAAAGGGAAGAGGAACACGTTTATCGGAGAATGTAGGAATCCAAGACACAGCATCACATGCACTTTTGCCATTTGACATTACGACGGAAATCTATTTGACTTTTTGATGTCCTGGAACCAAAAAGAAAAATGAAACTAGTACAAAGTTGATTCGGATGGACCGTACCAAAGGAACTGACAAGCAGTTTGGAGCTACTGGTTTTTGACGACGTCAACAGCTCGCATAAAAAAAAAACAAGCTCAGTATGGAATTCAGGATGGAGTTCTGAATAGAGTCTGGACAGTCTAGGATCCAGGGCAGAATTCTCAGCAATTTAGGGCAATCCGAGATAGATCCCGATAAAGAATGGATAGTCCAGTATGAGACGGGATATTCTAGGCTAAAGACTTGTCCAGAAGGAATTGTTTAAGATAGAGATGGTATAAGACTAGGTTAGAAACTGCCCGTACAGAAATATAGTTGGTGTTCCAACTTGGCCCTTTCTAGTTTGCCCCAGTTCTATGAGGGGCCCTACTAGGCTAGTCACGCTTGAAGTATGGAGCCTTTAGAGGCTCAATATGGGCGATCCTAGTGAGGGTTCCACATTTAAGCCCGATTACGCCCCGAAGTTTGTCGTGGCCGCCTCTGTTGACCCTAGTAGGGTTCTAGAGTAGATTCCCTATTGTGGATGCCACGTTTATACCTAAAAAAGCCCCTTATTTAATCGTGGCTGCCCGAACTAATTTCTGCACGGGTGGATAGTCCAGGATAGTGTCTAGATAGTCCAGGATAGTGTCTAGATAGTCCAGGATAGTGTCTAGATAGTCCAGGATAGTATCTAGATAGTCCAGGATAGTGTCTAGGTAGTCCAGGATAGTATCTGAATAGTCCAGGATAAAGTCTTGACAGTTCAGAATAGTCTATAAATTCCAGGATAGAGTCTGGATAGTCTAGTTTTATTTAATGCACAGTTCGGGATGGAGACTGAAGAATCCAGAATAGAGCGGAGTCTTTCCACCTTCGTGGATTGCACAAAACTGAAGAGAAATTGCTTCAGGATATTAGTGGATGTGTCACGAGAGAAATCGCATCAGGATATTAGTCCACCATCTAAAGTGGGAGGGCGAGGTACATCTTCGAGAGAAAGGGAAGAGGAACACGTTTGCCAGAGAATGTAGGAACCCAACACACAGCATCACGTGCACTCTTGCGATTTGATATAACGACAGAAAAATGATCGAGTCTTTGGTCACCTGCAAAAAAAAAACAAGACTACTACAAAGCTGAGAGTGATCATGGGATGGACTATACCAAAGGAACCGACAAGCAGCTAGGGGCCTCTCGTTTTTGTCGACGTCAACAGAGAAAGAGAAACAGGAAAGAGAGAGATAGAGCGAGAAGGTGGAATCGCTGGGAAACTGCGAGCGGCACAGTAGAGCGGGAAAAAGTTTGGGGCTACCGGAGCAAGGACCCTGCTCGAAAGTCTTGAAACTGCTCTTCGTGACAGTGGTGGTGCTGGGACTCGACAAATAATGCGAGGGGACAGTGGTCGTGGTTCGTTGCAGCTTCCTCTACTTTTTCCTATTATTCTTCTTCTGCTGCTGCTGCTTTTTCTTCTTCTTCTTCCACTTCTTCTTCTTCTTCTTGTGTTACGTCTGCCTTCAAAGTCCGGCAACCAACAACGAAACACACCGGATGAAAGTGGGAATCCGTCTGCGAGTAATTTCCACAAAATACTCCCACCTTTGCCGAGCCTTTCAGGAGCTCTTGTGTAAGTAGTTACGGCCAGAGGTGTTCGGACTCCTCTTCCGAGACTTTGGCGGGAGTTCCTCTTGTGCTCTCTTGGTCGTGGCCTCCTCAATATCCGGTACAGTACCTTCAGGATTAACGACCCGTCATTCGGAAGCCTCTAATCCCTCTGAAGTAAAAGAGGAACGATGCTTTCTCTTCGCCACGAAAAACTTCATGGCGAAAGTCGAGAAGAACGCTTAGCGAACAATATCTGCCAGTCTGTATTGAGACAAAAGACTTGGCTGATTAAAATAAATATATGTCATTTGAATACATTTATTTTAATTGTTTACACTAAGTAAATTGTTTATTTGTCGCTATTTTTTTTAATAATATTAAAATAAGACAGGAATGGGCGTTTCAAGCTTTGTGTTGATGTTCCAAAAATATTTTGTAGTAATGCTAAATGTTAATGCTAAGCTTCCCTGATGTTGAAAACATATTATTTTTCTCAATATATAAATAAAAAGTAATTTAAAAAACTGCTAGACATTTTTCCGAATAAATAGTTTTTTTTTTCGAATATCCATTTTTTAAATTAATTTTATAAATAACTAAATAAGTTACTTAAAAAAATGGCATGTATTCCAAATAGAATTTTACTGACAATCAAATGTTACCTCAATGTTTATATTAAAATAAATAAAAAGAACTTAAAAACGGGTGTTATCTTTTAATGTAGCAAATATGTATATTACGTTAGCAACTAAAGAGTTAAACGTTGTTCTTTCATCGTATCTGATTTTTTAAAAATTTAGTGTAAATTTTTATTTAAGGGTGTTTTTTAAATAAAAAAGCATAACTTATTAAAAAAAAACACCGAAACATCAAACTCAATTTTGCAGCTCGCATTTAAAAAATATGAATATTAGCCAAACTGTCAATTGAACAAACAAAAGAAAATGTTCTATGCAATATAGTGAAAAATATTCATCATTCCTTTCCATAGTCTTTTGTTTTTCGAACGATAGTAGCTTTTCTTGAAGGACTTTCCGAATGAATAGAAGGTGGAGGAAATGGGTCGTTTTTTTTAATGGGATCTGTGCCTTTATACAAGAATTATTCCAAGAGAAACCCTCTCGCAAAAATACTCAACAGATCCACCAGTAACATTGATAAGGGTAGGAGGAGGTGAGGCACAAAAAGACACTCTTCACGTTGACTCTTTAATATCGTAGGGGACCAAGAGCTTATATCCATAAGCGGGCAAACGTTTACATGCTCATTCCCTTTAACATTTACCGCATGTGACGAGGGGAGCGCAGTATCCACTTTTGGTCGTACACGTTGTTCCTCGCACAACATATGAGGGAGGAAGGAACTCAAGTCGATTACAGCAAGTAGCTACATACAGCCCCTGTGAATTTTCCGTATTTTCCGGCGCATCCTCCTTTACTCCACTAAGGTAAAAGTAGCAGAGATAGAATGACAGGAAAAAGTGACGGATGACAATTTAATATTATCATTATTTAAAATGTTATCAAGTGAGATATTTAATGCCATCGAATTGGCTAAAAATAAGTCATAAACATAAAATATCTATTATTAAAATTATTTGTTAATGTGAAATGTTTTTTAACAGACTCAGTTTTTTGCTAGATTCAAATTCAGGTTTATTTGATGACCAAAAATACCGTAATTTCCAAAGATGTCTCAAAATCGAGAACATTAAAAAAAATCCTTGTTAGAAATATTTAAAAAATTAAATAAAAAAAATGAAGGGGATAACGTCTCTTCGTATTCTAGTAAAAAATATGCTGCAAGAGTCACTTTTCCCCAAGTTGTAAGACCCTATTACATTTCGAAAATTACATTTATAGTAAAATTATTGTCACTTGTAATATCACAAGAGTTTTGAAATTATCGGATATTTCCTGACAGGTTCGTTGCAAACAAATGAACGAGTCAAGTTGTCCAGGTTCAAAAATTTTTCTGGAAAACTTGACGAGTTTATTTGTTTGCAGGGAACCTGGAGGGAAATATCAGGTTAATTTCGAAGCTCGAGTGGTATTCGGAGGATTATTTTTTCTATTCAAATTGCGACAAATGGAATTGCACCATGAGGCAAAAATTATCATTCTGACAAGGAAATTTCATAATCAGAACAAAAACCTTTTAATTAATGTTTAAAGTATTGCAGTTAAATACACAATTGTTATAGACATTTGTATATTGATTCCAGACTGAGGTTTTCGATTTAATCGTATTAACAGGGACATTTCCCTTTACTTTTTCATCAATAGTTTGCAAGGATTCAACTCCAAACCTACTCATACCAAATAAAAATCCTTTGACTGCCACAATAAAATTCAATCTGTCAGTTTGACAGATGGTTGACGCGGCTAAATGATTTTTTGTTTTATATATATAATCAACACGCAAAATTATCAAAAAATTATCAGTATAATACCGTGTATTATCACTTGTAATACCACAAGAGCTTTGAAATTATCGGATATTTCCTGACAGGTTCGTTGCAAACAAATGAACGAGTCAAGTTTTCCAGGTTAAAAAATCACGAGCGCGTAGCGCGAGTGATTTTTCTGGAAAACTTGACGAGTTTATTTGTTTGCAGGGAACCTGGAGGGAAATATCAGATTAATTTCGAAGCTCGAGTGGTATTCGGGGGATTATTTTTTCTATTCAAATTGCGACAAATGGAATTGCACCATGAGACAAAAATTATCATTCTGACAAGGAAATTTCATAATCAGAACAAAAACCTATGTTGCATCCAACACATATTTTCTCTCTGCACAAAATGCAGTGAATTGCGCCCAAATCGATTTTTTACTCTTTTCTGTATTTGCCGGGACATTTTGTTTTATTTTTTTAGCGATGTTCTGAAGCGATTCATCACCAAATCGCTTTTTTGACTCACTCATATTGGCGACCGTTAATAGTACCTTGACGTTTTAAAGATTCGCAGAGGTTACAAGTGTCAAAAAAATTATTGTTTATCGCTTAGCAACCGAGCCGGGAAATTTTCGAAAAATTATCGATATAATTTTACCCTAGCTGTACCACGTGATGTTGAATACCGCGCTCTGATTGGTCGAAATTTGGATGGGAAAAATAATCAGTATAATACCGTGTATTATCAGTATAATACCCCACGTGACGTCGAATGGTGCAATTCCATTGGTCGAAATTTGGATGGGAAAAATAATCATCATTATTATTTCTTAAGAATAATCTGCAGTGGTTATGGAAAAAAATGTTTATATTTTTAAATAACTGCGAAAGTAATTTTTTTTTCTTCAAAATTTTACGAAGTGTAATGAAAGGCAATTAAAGAGGTTCCTCCAGTTATTTTTCAATATATAAATAACGATAATTATATGACTTCATTTTTTCAAGAATATTTCTATGAATTTTCATTCCCTTTATATCCAGCTATTATTTAAAAATGTTAATCTCTTTTTATAAAACCTGCGTTGTTAAATGTAATCACTATTACGTCGCTTGCACGACAAATATTTATAAAGTCAAATGAGGAGTATGATTATTAAGCTGTAATTACATAACTTTACGGCTTCATTTCCCTTTAGTTGTAGAATTTTTACAAATTCCTCGGATGCTATAATAATAATAGTAATAATTCTCTTTCAATTCCAAAGTAAAGGCCATATTTTTCCTTTTGATCGTACTGAGAGCCGCGTAATAGTATAGAAACGCAACAAAATGGCAGTGGGTTAGGAAAAAGTGTCCTTTGTCTCTTCCAACTTCCATCCTATATTTTACCGTCGCAACTACACCAGGAAAACTTCCCTTGCATGAGCTTTTCCCTGGTTAGCTAAGTATATTCAGTACAGCAGTATACTTTGTATTCATACCAGCACGTATACAATACTTAACGAACAAAAGAAAGGCAAATAAAAATATGCAATATGCCGCAGTGCACGGAAAAATTGCGAACGTAAAAGAGAAACATGTTTCTAGATGCATCACACGAAAATTGAAAACTTTTCAATTGTGCCACTGCAATGGACATATAGAATAGGCAAACACGTGTCATGCAACGCATGTAGCATGTGAGTTCCTGCTGTTGCTGCTAGATTTACGCGAAATGAATATAACTTTTTTTTTTTTTATCGATGTATCACATGTTGGGGTGTGAGCTTCCGCTGACCCGAACGATTTATATTGCACAGTATGTTGAACGCGAGAGGAACTAAAGTCCGCAAACGTGATACCGATCCTGCGAATATCGGGCTTATCAAAGATATTTTTAGTGACGAGAGCTTCGTTCCACTTCTTTTTTTTCCTCTTTTTATTTTCTCCTTTAGCCTTTTTGGCAACGATCGATGCACACAGAAAACTTATCGCTGTATTTTTATCCTGGTTGTTGACCCCTACTTGGATAAATATAGAAAAATGAAGAGTTAATGAGAGTTGTCTTGGTCGTTGATACTCCGATCGGATCAGTGGCAACGAGCCAGTATTATTTTCGATGCTCAATTGGATTGAATCTATTTATTTACCCTTTTTTTCAACTTCTCGTCTGTTTACACATAACACTGCCTGCATTATGTGCAACGAGCCAACAGCCTTTAACGACGCGTTACATATACATTACCAACTGAAAGTTTTATTTTTTTGTAATTTTAATAATTTGATAAAAAACTAAAATAATTTACGTCATTGTGGATAATACTAATAATAATTTAGAAAAATTATAATGCCGAAATATTATTATATTAGGAAAAATTTGTTGATAAAAATAAATGTTTGATATTAAGTTTTGCCGTCACAATGAATTAGATGATTTTTCCGAAGACATCATTCGGAAATAATGTTTCTTTTTTTACATTGATATTCTCATTTTCGAGAAATATTGTTGTGGTTGTCACGAAAATGTTTGTGTATCGTTTTTGAAACCACTGATGTGTGATATGGTATCTCTTTAAACAAGCTCTCGATGATTCAAATAATTCTAAAAAAAAAGAATGAAAAAATCGCTTTCCGAAAATCAGGAAATTTAGACCGACAGAAAAATAATCCGTAATGTTTCAAAAGTGGGTTAAACTATTTTTGGGTTGACAGTTAGACTTTAAAATAACTTTTATTTTATTTGCAATGAATTGTATAAATATCAAGCACATCACATTTTTAAATTGTTTCAATGAATTATCTATTGAAATTTTTTTATACCAACTTATCAACAACCTTTTCGAATAGTTATTATTCAAGATCAATATTTCTAGTATCTCAGAGGACTGTAATTTATGTAATTAAATTTTTCTCTTATTACCGATCCAACATATTCCAAGCGAATCAATATTTTCCAATTTTTATTTTATGCATACAGAAAAATCAAGTAATTACGACCATAAAACAAAAAAACTTTTTCAAAATCGCGTTATGCTATTTTTTAATCAAGTCAATAACAATCTTTTTACATTATTATTATCTAAAATCAATGTACCTAATATCTCTAACGATTTTGATTTAGAACAGGTTTTTCTTTTTATAAGAATTCGTCAAATTCTAATCCAATCAAAGTTTTGGTTGCAATTGAATGTGTGTAACAACCTGAAGTTGTGAAGCGTCGCAATATCGCTCGAATATCGAATAACAAAATTTTTACATTATTATTATTGAAAATCAATGTATCTAATATCTCTGACGATTTTGATTTTGAATTTGAATTCGTAAAATTGTAATCCAATAAAATTTTTGGTTGCGATTGTATCTGTGTAAAAACCTTAAGTTGTGAAACGCCGCCATGTCGCACGAATATCAAATATCGATATCGAATATCAAAATTTTTACATTATTATTGAAAATCAATTTACACAATATTTTTGATGATTTTGATTTTTCATAGATTTTTCTATTTCTGCGAATTCGTCAAATTGTAATCCAATCAAAGTTTTGATTACGATTGTATGTGTGTAACAACCTTAAGTTGTGAAGCATCGCAATGTCGCTGGAATATCACCATTTTAACATTACTATTGTTGAAAATCAATGTACCTAATATCTCTGATATTTTTGATTTTGAATAGATTTTTCTATTTCTATCAATTCGTCAAATTCTAATCCAATCAAAGTTTTGATTACGATTGTATTTGTGTAACAACCTTAAGTTGTGAAGCGTCGCCATGTCGCTGGAATATCACCATTTTTACATTATTATTATTCAAAATCAATGTACCTAATATCTCTAATATTTTTTATTTTGAACAGATTAACCTATTTCGACCAATTCGTCAAATTCTAATCCAATCAAAGTTTTGATTACGATTGTATCTGTGTAACAACCTTAAGTTGTGAAGCATGGCAATGTCGCTGGAATATCACCATTTTAACATTATTATTATTGAAAATCAATGTACCTAATATTTCTGATATTTTTTATTTTTAACAGATTAACCTATTTCTACCAATTCGTCAAATTCTAATCCAATCAAAGTTTTGATTGCGATTGTATGTGTGTAACAACCTTAAGTTGTGAAGCATCGCGATGTCGCTGGAATATCACCATTTCAACATTATTATTATTGAAAATCAATGTACCTAATATCTCTGATATTTTTGACGTTGAATACATTTTTCTATTTCTACCAATTCGTCAACTTGTAATCCAATCAAAGTTTTGTTGATGTTTGTACGTATGTAACAACCTCAAGTTGTGAAACGCCGCAATGTCGCTCGAATATCAAATATAAAAATTCCAACATTATTATTATTATTGAAAATCAATCTACCTAATATTTCCGACGATTTGGATTTTTAATAAATTGTTCTTTTTCTACCAATTCTTCAAATTCTAATCTAATCAAAGTTTTGATGATGATTGTATGTATGTAACAACCTCAAGTTGTGAAGCGTCGTAATGTCGCTGGAATATCACCATTGTAACATTATTATTATCAAAAATCAATGTACCTAATATCTCTGATATTTTTTTATTTTGAACAGATTAACCTATTTCTACCAATTCGTCAAATTCTAATCCAATCAAAGTTTTGATTACGATTGTATGTATGTAATAACCTTAAGTTGTAAAGCATCGCAATGTTGCTGGAATATCACCATTTTGACATTACTATTATTGAAAATCAATGTACCTAATATCTCTGATATTTTTGATTTTGAATAGATTTTTGTATTTCTACCAATTCGTCAACTTGTAATTCAATCAAAGTTTTGGTGATGTTTGTATGTATGTAACAACCTCAAGTTGTGAAACGCCGCAATGTCGCTCGAATATCAAATATCAATATCGAATATCAAATATCAAAATTTCAACATTATTATTATTGAAAATCAATCTACCTAATATTTCCGACGATTTTGATTTTTAATAAATTGTTTTTTTTTCTACCAATTCTTCAAATTCTAATCTAATCAAAGTTTTGATTACGATTGTATGTGTGTAACAACCTTAAGTTGTGAAGCATCGCAATGTCGCTGGAATATCACCATTTCAACATGATTATTATTGAAAATTAATGTACCTAATATCTCTGATATTTTTTATTTTTAACAGATTAACCTATTTCTACCAATTCGTCAAATTCTAATCGAATCAAAGTTTTGATTACGATTGTATGTGTGTAACAACCTTAAGTTGTGAAGCGCCGCAATGTCGCTCGAATATCAAATTTTTTACATTATTATTATTGAAAATCAATCTACCTAATATTTTTGACGATTTTGATTTTTATTAGTAAATTGTTCTTTTTCTACCAATTCTTCAAATTCTAATCTAATCAAAGTTTTGATGATGATTGTATGTGGGTAACAACCTCAAGTTGTGAACCGTTGCAATGTCGCTGGAATATCACCATTTTAACATTACTATTATTGAAAATCAATGTACCTAATATCTCTGATATTTTTGATTTTGAATAGATTTTTCTATTTCTACCAATTCGTCAAATTCTAATCCAATCAAAGTTTTGATTGCGATTGTATGTGTGTAACAACCTTAAGTTGTGAAGCATCGCAATGTTGCTGGAATATCACCATTTTAACATTATTATTATTGAAAATCAATGTACCTAATATCTCTGATATTTTTTGATTTTGAATAGATTTTTCTATTTCTACCAATTCGTCAAATTCTAATCCAATCAAAGTTTTGATGATGATTGTATGTATGTAACACACTCAAGATGTGAAACGCCGCAATGTCGCTCGAATATCAAATATCAAAATTTTTACATTATTATTATTGAAAATCAATCTACCTAATATTTTTGACGATTTTGATTTGTAATAAATTTTTCTTTTTCTACCAATTCTTCAAATTCTAATCTAATCAAAGTTTTGATTACGATTGTATGTGTGTAACAACCTTAAGTTGTGAAGCATCGCAATGTCGCTGGAATATCACCATTTCAACATGATTATTATTGAAAATTAATGTACCTAATATCTCTGATATTTTTTATTTTGAACAGATTAACCTATTTCTACCAATTCGTCAAATTCTAATCGAATCAAAGTTTTGATTACGATTGTATGTGTGTAACAACCTTAAGCCGAGCGCCCCAATGTCGCTCGAATATGCACGAACGGCGATAATAATTCAAGCGGTCTGACCGTTCGAACCGTCTCTCTGTGAAACACTGCACAGTGGCTACTACAGTATATGTACACGAACGTACATTTATGCATACGCTTTCTGGTATCGATGTGTCGTGTAGTTCATCGTGTCGAGTCGGGATAATATAGTACAGTAGTAGTTAGCGACTCGCGGCTCGTCGTCGCTTAAGCTAATCACACAAGCGGTCGAGCGTCGAGTGCGTCATTGTTAGCTGGAACACAATACTAACAGTATGAATCGTTTTACTCATCTGACTGTACCACGTATATGTATTGAACGACCGCTATTCGAATGGTGTACCACGAAACTGAGGTGGCCAATATCTCTAACGGCTACAAGCCTTCAATGTCTCCTTAGGGATCTCAGCAAATTTGCACAGAAAAGGTATTACGAGCATTTAAACAAAGACTATGTAATGAGCTTTGAGTTTTGTGAAACTCTGCGTACTTTCTCGAGACAATACAAGTTATCACATAAATTCGTCGAGACATTTCCAAGACATTCATTACGATATTTAATTTACATTCCCGAAGGACTCATTACATTTATTACGCTTCAGCAAGTTATTGCTCCTTGCGCGCTTTGTGCACCTTGTCTTTGATATTCAAGCGAAAAATTGAAGAATTTTTATGACCCGTTTGATTTGTAACAAAAAAAATTGCAGAATTTTATATTAAAATTAAATTATCATTCAATTTTAAAAAAATATATATATAATTGATATTTTTTCGATTGATTTTTATAATATAAAGGAGCTTCACACCAGAAGATTTTGAACATAGAATTATGTTGGACTTATGAAATCTTGCAGATTAAAAAAAAATCGTAATAATAATGACGATATTTTACCAGTACAGAAAGATAAAATTTTGTGATAAAAGATTTTTTAAAAATGTTTTTTGTCTAATGTTTTAAAAACATTTGATTAACAACGAAAAGAAAACTATCCACATGGAATCGTTCCAAAATTCCATAAAAGGTAAAATAATGGATGATGAGATAAATAATGGGTAGATCTTTCTTAATTATTTGAATTTACGTGTGATTTTGTATAAATTTTTATAAATATTTTCTTTCTCTCAGAAAAATGTTTATATGCGATAGTAATAATCTGTAGTGTTGGAGTAAAAAAAGGATCTAAAACTTGTTGGTATTGAAATATTTACTTAATATTACTTAACTTATATAAATATAAATATTACTAACTTATTAACATATTTACTTAACTATTAAATTTAATTATTTAAGAATGTTTTGTTGTCTCCTGGAAAAAGTAGAACTCGCTTTTTAAGCCTGAATCTCAGGCTTAAAACATTCTTGTAGCACGGAATCTGTCATCGTATATCCTACTCTGGGATACAAGCTGCAGTCAATAAATTCAGAATCCGTCGATTCAAAGTAACTTACAGTATGGAGTAATTTCCATCATATTTACATGAGAATACGTATTTCCATGCAAATTTTATTGCTGACGCGAGCAATTTCACGCGAGTTATTATTACGCATGCAGTCGCGAGATGAGACGATGTTACGAGCCAGTGCGATGAAAATAAACGAGAAGTTGCGAAAGTATATTCCGGAAAAGAAAATTAAGTATCACTTATTTTTTCATCGGAGGGAAAAATCAGTAGGATTTGATTTGTTAAATCATAATTTCCCTAATGGCAAAACGATAGTCACTCATTACATTCAAACTCATTTTATTTGTTTATTTATTCATTAAATAATTGGATATTTATTATTTTCCTAGAATATTTTACCTCCATTAAAAAGAAATACAATAAACATTTTATTAGTAATGCAAAATTGCCATAAAAATGCTATTTTCCACCAACATATTTTTTTAAATTTTTAACTAAAAAATTCTGGTACAAAAAAAGAAAAACGGTGGTTTCCAATTAAGAATAAATTTATACATTTCTATTCCATGAAAGAATAATGCATTTACACATAAAACTGAGTAAGGTGGTTTTTTTTAAAGTGCAATTTTTCCTCTGGTATCCGCCAAAAATATTCTTGGAGAAAAAAAATCCAGAAAAAAATATCTGAGGAAGAAATATCCGGCTGAAAACGAAACGATTATTATTGCTTTTTACGATTTGTAAATTGGTAAAGCCGTATTTAGTTTCGTAGCATTGCAAGTTGAGCCCAGATGAATATTTATCCGGATATTGTACGTTTTTCAATTTCTATCGAAGTCTCACGCGAACGAAACAGAAAAGGAAAAACGGCAGGTTCACTTGCAATATCTTAGCATTTCCGTTCATGTATTATCGGTTATTTTATGCGGCTTCTTTTTTGCGAGGTTTATTCACTGTTAAAGAAATTTACTAGAAAATTACAGCATCAGACTGGAAGTTTTTATTCACAATCTGTACTATAAATTTCCGGTCCATCTGTATTACATATTTAAAGCAACAATACTGAAATAGATTTGAGAAATTTGTAAATATACTGTTACAAAATATTGGGAATTGACATTCTGTATTTTATTTTGCATATCGTTTGCAAAATTTCATGCACATATTTATTATAAAATCAAATACCACCTACAATGAAAACAAAGTTCAATTACATGAAATTACATTGGTGGTTGACTGAAAATTTATTATCACCATTCAATTTTTGTTCCCAAGGTACATGAAAATTAACATACAATTTTGAAAATTCCACGTCAATGACATTGTAATTTTTATACAGATTTAAAAGTCCTGCATATGCATTTACAAATTGGTAAACTAATATTAAGAACTTAACTGAAATTTTTACAATTTTACAATTTTTGTCATATAATAACTAGATTACCAGAGCAGTTTTGTAATTTTCATAAAAAATTTGGAAAATAAATTTTCATCTACATAAATTTATTCTATTGTTCTATTCTATTCTATTCTATTCTATTCTATTGTTAATTTTAATCATTCTTTTACACACCAGTTTTGTAAATTTCGTATTAAGTACTTATCATAGTGAATTTACAATTTTTGTTAACAATGTTTATTTTCGAGGATTTTTTCTCTATCCGCATTTTCTCTAAGATATTTTTTCCGCCCTCTTTTTCCGTGGCTTTTTTCTCCACAGACATTTTTTCCTCTATATTGATTGAGAAAAGCTTAGGATTTTTTTTCTTCCAACTGCAAAGGAGTTTGTCCGTTAGAGTAAAGGGTTAATGAAGAAATTTATTTTCTATACATAGTCTACCCACTTGGAGTGTTCTGGTTCTCAAGAGTAGTGTTTTATGCTATACTTATAGAAGCGACGGACGAAAGACGAAAGTATGTATATATACGAGTTTACTGGTGGGCCGCTGCTCACAAATAGTTGAATCTTCTCGGAAGAGATGTCGTTCGCTGGTAAACTCTTGGTGCTGGTTCTTTTGCTCGAGCTTGTACTATACGAGTAGAGGTCGTACACGACGAGATGCTGGTCCCTCGTTCTTTTCGCTCTCTGGCCTCTTTCCCTCTTCGCATAACAGGCTCTCTTTTCCTCCTTCACTGCTGCACCGCGTGGCCTACTTCCTGCGAGAGTCCGATACCCCGAGTTTGCGAGTGGACCGAGGCTTGCACCAGCACGTGAATTAAATGCATCGCGCGCCATACACCGGGCTGGTGACCCGACTTTTGATACCACTACTAAATATCTCACCAGAAATATCTTCTAAATAAATGATTCCCTGTCAAAAACGTCATCGCTCAAAATATCGGCATATTAAAGTGACAATTTTATTATTAGAATTAATACGGGGCAATTCATGGTGAATCATTTTGATTTTATTTCCTCGCTAATAAAAATGTAAACAAGGATGCAATGTGCAAGGTTCTACTTTGCATCCTTGTTATAATTAGATAAATAAACATGTTGTGAATTCGCTTTTTCTATTTCGTTATTCCGTTATTTCGTTATTATTAGATCGTTTTCGAAAGTAAATGTGATAACGTATATTTTTAAAAATAATTCAACATTCCATAAAATCAAAAATTTCATACCGTTCGTCACTAAATTATACATATATAATGGCTGAATATTGTTTCATTTATATACAAAATTTGCACTCGCTATCTCAAGTTTTGCAAAAGTTACAATAGAGCGATAATGTTAATTTTTTTAAAAATTCAAAATTCCATAAAATCTTAACCACTTTGCCGGTTCGAGGCAAATTCAATACCAAATAACATTGAGTGCACCTGCTCTTATAACCAACTATTTAGCAAAATAGACTAAATTTTACGAAAGTTAGAGCGACCACCTACTTTAAAAAAACAATTCAAAACGGCATAAAATCAAAATTTTTGTACAGATTTTGTCGAAAATTGCTACAGTTGAAGAGGGTCTGCTGCTACACTTGTGTGCCAAATTGGAGCGCGATATACAAAACGGTTCTTGAGTTATCGGCGTTCGAATTTTCGGAGTTGTATATAGGGCAGTCCACCCCGTTTCGACCTGGATTTGACCTCGACCTCTCCGATTTGACACATTATTTTTTACAGGCATAGTTGGACCCTCAACTGCACAATTTTTTTTTTTTTTAAGGCAATTTTTTTTAAATATATTTTTAAAGTGACATAGAAAACCCCATAATTTCAAAATCTGATAAAATTCTGAAAAATACTTTGTTCAATAACAAAATTATCTAGCTTATAGTCAAAGAGGGGAAGATTTTCCGTCTTACAATTTTTAAGCTTTTTTTATTTAAAAAAATTATTAAAAAATAGAAAAAATAATTAATCTACTACAGGCGATTGGCCAAATGTTTATTTATGAAAATCGAATTTTTCAGAATTTTTTCAGATTTTTAGGAAATTGTTCAGATTTTTCCGAACCATGCAAATTTTTTAAAATGTTTTTTCAAAGAGACAAAAAAACCCCATAATTAAAAAAACTGATAAAATTCTGAAAAATACTTTATTCAATAACAAAATTATCTAGTTTATAGTCAAAGTGGGAAAGATTTTTCTTCTTATAGTTTAAAAACTATAAGAAGAAAAATCTCACCACTTTAACTATAAGCTAGAGAATTTTGTTATTGATTAAAGTATTTTTCAGATTTTTAAATTATGGGGTTTTATATGTCACTTAAAAAAAAATATAAAAAAAAAATTTGCATAGTTCGGAAAAATCTGAACAATTTCCTAAAAATCTGAATAAATTCTGAAAAATTCAGTTTTGCATAAATAAATATTTGACCAAATGCCTGTAGTAGATTAATTATTTTTTCAATTTTTTAATAATTTTTTTAAATAAAGAGCTTAAAAACTGTAAGAAGGAAAATCTTCCCCACTCTGACTATAAGCTAGATAATTTTGTTATTGAACAAAGTATTTTTTAGAATTTCATCAGATTTTTAAATTATGGGCTTTTCTATGTCACTTTAAAAATATATTAAAAAAAAAAAAAATTTGTGCAGTTGAGGGTCTAACTAAGCCTGTAAAAAATAATGAGCTAAGGCGGAAAGGTCGAGTTCAAATCCAGGTCGAAACGGGGTGGAATGCCCCATACACACACACACACACACACACACACATACATACGGACATTTTTTCTAGATCACTTTTCTGGACGTTTTGGACTATTCTAAGTGTCCTGACATAAAAATCTCGAAATTTTTTTTTTCATAAAAACATAGCTACTCCTACGAGGAAGCAATATTTATTTGTCTGACTTTATTCGTCATAATTTTATTTTTAACGTATACTATCAGCTGACAATAATTTCTTGCACGAGTATGTGATTGACTTTTGATACCACTACTAAATATCTCACCAGAAATAGCCTCTAGACAAATGATTCCCTGTCAAAAATGTCATCGCTCAAAATATCGGCATATTAAAGTGACAATTTTATTATTAGAATTAATACGGGGCATTTCATGGTGATTCATTTAGATGTCATTTCCTCTTTATACTACTTAGGTTTTAACTTGTTTAAGTTCCCCCTACGGCAAAGCCAATATTGATCAATATAGTTCCGCAGAGTCGTAAATTATTGGAATCTGAATAATACATGAGGAAGCAATGTACAAGATTTCGCAACGGTTTTTTTTTTAAATTCATTAAGTTTCCATTTTGCATTTCCAGTTTAATAAACTATTTTTGTACTTGAAAAAAAACTGTAATATAAATTGCTCAACATCTTTCGGTAAAATTGAGAAAATTTTCTGCAAAAAAATATTTTTTCCCGACTACGCTGAAAAGACCACATTCCATGTCTGCAACCCGGCTGAAAAGTTGTCGATTCTTGACCGGCGGGATGAAAAGTAACGCAGCGGTAAGAAAAGTGCTACAGCGGGCGGAAAAATGTTGCTGTACTTTTCGTCCCGCTGGAGTGAAGCGGGGCGAAATTCGCTTGTTTAACATTTTTTACCTATTTGTGACATTGCGTCGTTGCAGGCATAAAAATATGGCCTTTTTAACATAGACGGAAAAAAAAGTATTGTATGCCACTCGAGAGGACCGGATTTTCACGTCGGTGGAAATCACTCACTTTTCTCCCGTGTAGTATACTATTTTGTCAAAAGCACAAAAAATTTCTTAAATTTCCACGGTGCAGACATTTTGCAGTCCGTCGCCTCCTAACGTTGCTTCTCATCGCTACAATCGAGCAAGTGGTAATCTGTTATTCTGTTGGTCATGAACGGGCTGCATTTACATAGGCGACAGCAGACGCCTCGTCAATTATAGTAGATATATTTATAACACCAGTTTTTATTTCTTGCATGACCTATACTCGCTGGTATACATAGTTTAACATAGCTACGCTTATCTGCATTTCCAGCTCTGGCCATTTGCCACAAACTCACATATTTCCCCTACGCATGTACTACACACGATTGCAGATGTACGTATGCATTCATCGGTGTGTGGCACACAATACACAGAAATATAATCAAGATAAGTAGGCGTTGCAGGCACGAGCCCACTCTATCCAACATTCGCAGATATACAGAGTTCCATTTCTCTGTCTGGCTGTGTCCGATTATCATGCTCCTCTCCTGCTACCTCGGTTACGAGAAATATTCTATTCCACACGAGAGAAATGAGCTCATAAGTTAGCAGAGAATTGTTCTCAACACAATCGCTGTATTTGAATTTTTACCAACTCATACATGACGTGTTTTTTTTTTTTATAATTTTTTTTGCAAGATTTATATGCCAGTCAAGATGGTCTAAAATGCAGAGAAAAGTTTAGGAAATAAATTTACGGATCATAAGTTAGGAAAAATTTTTCTCACCACAATAATTGAATTTGTATAATTTTTAAAAAATTCTGTCACGTATATGACAGTTTTTTTCTGAAGAAAATTTTAGGAATATTTATGTTCCTATACAGAAAAAGACCGGAAATGGAAGGGAAATTTGTAAAATAATTTACGGGTCATGGGTTAGAAGATAAGATTATTCTGATAGTTCTTACCATAAAGTTATTATTTTGGCCAACTATGGATGACGTTTTTAAAATTTTTTTATTAATATTTTAAAGTGTGCAGAGAAAAGTTTAGGAAATAAATTTACGGATCATAAGTTAGGAAAAATTTTTCTCACCACAATAATTGAATTTGTATAATTTTAAAAAAATTCTGTCACGTATATGACAGTTTTTTTCTGAAGAAAATTTTAGGAATATTTATGTTCGTATACAGAAAAAGATCGGAAATGGAAGGGAAATTTGTAAAATAATTTACGGGTCATGGGTTAGAAGATAAGATTATTCTGATAGTTCTTACCATAAAGTTATTATTTTGGCCAACTATGGATGACGTTTTTTAAATTTTTTTTTTATTAATATTTTAAAGTGTGCAGAGAAAAGTTTAGGGAATAAATTTACGGATCATAAGTTAGGAAAAATTTTTCACACCACAATAATTGAATTGGTATAATTTTTTAAAAATTCTGTCTCGTATATGACAGTTTTTTTTAAAGAAAAATTTTAGGAAGATTTATGTTCGTATACAGAAAAAGATCGGAAATGGAAGGGAAATTTGTAAAATAATTTACGGGTCATGGGTTAGAAGATAAGATTATTCTAATAGTTCTTACCATAAAGTTATTATTTTTGCCAACAATGGATGACGTTTTTAAAATTTTTTTTTTATTAATATTTTAAAGTGTGCAGAGAAAAGTTTAGGAAATAAATTTACGGATCATAAGTTAGGAAAAATTGTTCTCACCACAATAATTGAATTTGTATAATTTAAAAAAAATTCTGTCTCGTAGATGACAGTTTTTTCTTTTTCTAAAGAAAATTTTAGGAATATTTATGTTAGTGTACAGAAAAAGATCTGGAATGGAAGGGAAATTTGTAAGATAATGTACGGGTTATGGGTTGGAAGATAAGATTATTCTGATAGTTCTTACTATAAAGTTATTATTTTTGACAACTATGGATGACGTTTGTAAATTTTTTTTTTATTAATATTTTAAAGTGTGCAGAGAAAAGTTTAGGAAATAAATTTACGGATCATAAGTTAGGAAAAATTGTTCTCACCACAATAATTGAATTTGTATGATTTTAAAAAAATTCTGTCTCCTATATGACATTTTTTTCTAAAGAAAATTTTAGGAAGATTTATGTTCGTATACAGAAAAAGATCGGAAATGGAAGGGAAAATTTGTAAAATAATGTACGGGTCATGGGTTAGAAGATAAGATTATTCTAATAGTTCTTACCATAAAGTTATTATTTTTGCCAACTATGGATGACGTTTGTAAATTTTCTTTTTATTAATGTTTCGAAGTGTGCAGAGAAAAGTTTATGAAATAAATTTACGAATCATTAGTTAGGAAAAATTGTTCTCACCACAATAATTGAATTTGTATAATTTTAAATAAATGCTGTCTCGTATATGACAGTTTTTTTTTCTAAATAAAATTTTAGGAATATTTATGTTAATGTACAGAAAAAGACCTGGAATGGAAGGGAAATTTGTAAAATAATGTACGGGTTATGGGTTGGAAGATAAGATTATTCTGATAGTTCTTACTATAAAGTTATTATTTTTGCCAACTATGGATGACGTTTTTAAAATATTTTTTTCCTTTTAGATTAATATTTGAAAGTATGTGAAAATGGACTGAACTATAGAGAAAAGTGTTAGCGAAGAAATTTACAGATGTCCGTGTCCGGCTCCAAGAAAATTAAGGGTCGGTAACTCGAGAACAAAAAAAAGGACTGATATTGAGGAATTAAAAAAAAATTTATTGCCAGAACTGGAGATGTTCCTTTTAACTCGTTTTGGTCCATTTTTCAAGAAGCTACGTCTATAAGAAAGCTAAAATGAATCATCATACTTATTCATAAAGAGTGCTTTAAGAAAGGAAAAACAAGCGAATGAGGAAGCAGAGCAACTTTCTACACTCCAAGTAGTGTATTAATTTTTCGCTCTATTTTTTATTTATTTTTTTTCCTCATCGAATAATTAAACACCTATAGTTTCTACCATTTAAAAAAAATATTTTGTCTTATGAAGAAAAAAAAATTCTCTCCACACCGAGTGTACGATAATTTTTTAAGCAGTTTAATGAACTTAATTTTCTCGAGTTGTCGTGATATTAAGTAAAATTGGGGTAAATCCGACGATAATCTGTTATTACGATAAACCGAAGACAATTAAGCCTGATATTTTTCAGGATTTGAGAAACTATATTATGGTAATAAAAAAAGGCGGTCATCTTTAAATCTGCACTGCGCCTTTCGTAGATTTCGCGCTATATATATATAAGCGCTAGTTAAAAGAACATGAATAAATGTATAGCTAATGCGAATATATTAACGTGTTATTTTGTCCAACAAACGAGCAAACCTCCGGAGGCTCGTAGTTGTTTCTTTTTAAATCCAATGAAATTTTTTTTCATCATCATTCGCCACTCGGCAACGAAGCTGCTGCTGCTGCTTCTGCTGCTGCTGCGTTTACACCCGGCCAAGACGGGCCCGCATTTTTCATTAGGTCCGTTAGGCCATCAGCATCGGGTCCTAGGATCACGCGGGGGTCTTTTACTCGTTGCTGCTGTTGCTGATGATGATGATGGGAGCGGCCGTGCGCTCGCTTTCGACCTCGTGCCAAATTCGCTGTTGCGCTTTCGACGAACGCTGCGCGCGATTTGACACCGTTCCGTTTTCGTTTCGTTTTTTTTTGTTTTTTTTTTTTTCAAACACTTTTTTTCTCAGTCTCTACCAACGATATTTTCTTTAATTCAAAGTAGAACGAACGAAATCTGAAATACAATCCTGGCTAACTGCTCGGTGCAAAAAAATATCATGTAAGACATGACATTTTTTCTAAACCATTTTAACCGATGTTTCAAACAAGTTCAAAAAGAAAATTATACATGGGGCATTCCACCTCCAAAAATAAAATTCTCCCGTAAAAGAATTTCATTTTTAGTTCCTATTCTTGAAAATGGATTGCCCTCCATTTTCGTTTTAGTCTCGAAAATTTCGTTTTTGGACACAGAATTTACTATCAAAATTATTTAAAAAATCATCGACGTACTTTTAGAGAGATTCAAGTTTGGGGTATTTTTTTACATTTTTTAAAATTTTGGTTTATTTTTAGCTGCTAATCTAAGCCTCGTCCCACTTTGGGCCTAGCCTCAAAATTTTTTTTTGTAGCCAGAATTTATTTAAAAAAAAAATTGTCGACGAACCATTTGAGAAAAACAAATTTCATGTCATTAAAAAAAACACAAGTTTTTTTTAGATCTAAAAAAAATTTCTAGAGTGTTTTTTTATATTGTTCTACAATATCTCGAAAGGAGAAGAAAAAAAATATATGAGGGTCGTGACCCTGTCGATAGCCGGTGGAATGCCCCATATATATGAATGTTTATACATCAATAAAGTTACAATTAAAGTTGGTTGATCTTAAGTTATTCTTGGAGTGACAATAGGAGTTAAAAGTTGTATAATTATCTTCTAGATTTTACAAACTTCCCCTATGAGGATGCCAAAATTGCTTCCTCAAATTCGTTGATTATTGAAATCTAAATAATAAATGGGGAGGAAGTGTACAAGGCTTCGCATTGGATTAACAAAAACTGACTCAGTTTCCATTTTACATTTCTAATTGAACCGAATATTTCTGTTCTTTTCTTTTATAAAACTATACTATAAATTGACCAAAATTTTCAGTAAAATTAAGAAAAGGTTCTGTAAAAAAAACTTTTTGTCAAAAGCACAAGAAATTTATTAAAGTAATATTTTCTTTAGTTTAAAGTAGAACGAACTGCTCTGTGCAAAATCGATCAAAAATATTATGTAAGTTGTGAGGGGAATAAGGGTTAATGAAGACCACCATTTTTTTGCAAAAATTTTTGCCTTGAATTATGAATTTTCATATATATCGATATTAAAAATTATTTGGTCGACATATTGCCTAAACTCAGTTTTATTAGGATAACATATTGAAGTTTTTATTTTTTTTTCCAAATATTCTACCACGTTGGTGTGAAAATGTCTAAAAATTTGATAAAAAAAGGATTTTCTTGTTCATAAAATTGGAATTTTTCGAAAATGCCACAGAAATGCCGATAATGAGGAAAATAATGGACGATTTTTGTTCTCTTTATCCGTTATTAATTATTTGTATTTTTATGGAATATTTAAACGAGTCGTAGTGAATACATATTTTTCACAGTTTTTAATCAAATATGTGCACATTCATTAAAAAAAAATGATGATTATCGAATTCTTGGAATAAATAAGCAAAGAGAGCGAGTTTGAAAATATCCTTTAGAATAAAAAAAAAAAGAATTATTTATGTTTTAATTATTATGTAAAAAAAAGTTCCTAAATTTTCACAATAATTACGGATTATTATTATTTTCCTTTTGAGCTTTTAGAAAATACCTCTATATTTATCAATGATGCGCTCTAAAAGCATTAATGATTTCTGAGAAAATCATTGCACTAGTCGATAATATTTTAGAATGCTTAATTTTACAGATAAATTTGAACAGATATAGTACAGTTATACTATAAATGTTTACCAATTTTTGCTAATTTTGTAAAAGCCTTCGACTTCCAAAAATTCTAATACTAAAATTAAAGCATATATTACATTAAAATTAAACCTATAAAAAAGATTGCTCCAAGATTATAGTGACCAAAAGGATGGAAAAAAAAAAAAAAAAACAATTATATATTTTTTCCAGAGTTGTAAATCCCCATTAATTCATGAGATATAGTTTACAGTACAATTTGTTTTGTAATTATAATTTCATAATAATAATATGCAGTGATTATAAAATAGAGTGTAAAAATTTGAATAGCTGAAAAAAATACTAATTTCCGCTTTAATATTGCAAGAAATAGTGGAAAAAATGGAAGAAATAAGTAGTGCATTACTTATTTTTTTCCATTTTGTCAAAACGATTACCGTGAATTTTTATTGAAAATTAATAATTTTTGCAGCCATTCCAAAGTTTAATCATCGTATTACAATCGCTACATGTTATTATTATAAAATCATAATTATAGAGCTGATCGTATCATCATCATTATTTCTATAAGTATTAGGCATTCACAACTCTGATTGTTTCCTTAGATGATCCGCATTTTTTTCTTTACGTGTATCACAACTATGGGCGTAGAGTTATTTCCAGCGTATCGAAACGAGTTTTCCTCTTCCGATACCGGATCGTTCCGAATCGTCCGATACCGACACCTCGTAATACCAAATTCCATTGTCGACAAAAAACTTTCACACCGTTTTCGTCGTGGGAGTGTTTGCTGTCGAATTCGATGCAAAGGGAACAATAATATTATTAATTGATAGGGGTCAGCAGAATAGAATAGCGTGAGCTCATTGGGATGCATCGCGTCGAATCAAAATTCTCCGGGCACAACAAGTGTCAGTGTATGTGTGACTATGAGTAAGGTCGGGCATCCGTCAACTAATGATTTGGCACTGACCCACGGGGAATTCGAAACGCATTCGGCAATCTCAATTGCAGATAAGCGATTCGCGAATTGCGCACTGCTCACGAATATATAGTCAGAGACGATAAAAAATAGACTTATTTGTATCACCTCTAACGTGTCGTACGTAAATGTCATACGTAAATCGGAAAGTTTTCAAATATATTCAATTTTAACAAAAATTCGAATTATATTTAGATGCATTTAGGACACAATCAACCTTCTAATAGCCCTCCCATAATTGAAAAAAATAATTGTCCTTCAGTTGGACACTTTTCTAAAAATGGGAAAAAATAAAAAATTCTTGTTTTTCAAAATTCCGCACTTTTAATATTTCCGTTTTGCTTTCAGGACATCGAAATTAAAGATACATTCATAATTGCATTCGATAATTTTTATATTTTTTTCAAAATTTCTGACGAAAAAAAAAAAAAATTTTTTAGATTGTGGAAAAATTGTACACGAAAAAATCACATTTTTAGTTTTTACGTCGAAATGCGAATTTTTGTCAGAAAATTAAAATCTAGGATACATAAATAATGGGATTTTGCTGTTTGTCAATTTTTTAAGTATTTTTCTAGAGACAAAAAAAAATCTTTCCAAATATTTATTTGTCGAATGTAGAAAACTTTATAGAATTCCCGACTGTGTCTATGTTCACATACTTTTTTTTTGCTTTAAGTATAGTTTTTAAAAGACGACTTAATTAGTATTTTGTTTTGCCTATTATTATTATTAAAAAAACATTTTATTCTGCTGTGGGTTAAAAAATGTATAATTATAAAGTCGCCGTAAGAAATACATAGATAATTTTGAAAACTCAGTAAAGTTCTACAGTTATTTAAGAACTTTATAATATTTCGCATAGAAATCTATCAGAATCTAGTCTAAAACCAGAGTTGTAAATTCCCATTAATTCATGAGATATAGTTTACAGTACAATTTGTGTTGTAATTATGATTTCATAATAATAATATGTAGTGATTATAAAATAGAGTGTAAACATTTGAATAGATGAAAAAAATATTAAATTTCGCTTTAATATTGCAAGAAATAGTGGAAAAAATGGAAGAAATAAGTAATGCATTACTTTTCAAAAGCATTACTGTAAATTTTTAATGGAAAATAATAATTTTTGCAGCCATTCCAAAATTTAATCATCTATTAGGCATTTACAACTCTGTCTAAAACTGATTAAAACTAATGTGGATTAATTTTAGTTCTACTATTTCTTGCTTGTCTACTTTCATATCATAGCTTTCAGATTATTATTACGCTGCATATGAATAACTAATTGCTGATCAAATCAGAAATGTCTATAATCTCTGAGTTATTAATGTATATTCTTCGAATGTCTCTAGTGATGCAATGAGATGAAGTTGTTCATCTAATCTGCATACATTTACTGGCAAATTTTGCGAAGGTTTATTTGAATTTATGTTTTACCGGTTTCAAGGAGAACAACAAGAGAAAGATAAAAGCTGTAGATGTGTAAACGTATTTGTTGCTTCCAAAAGGCGAATCAATTGACCAACTTTATCGACCATTTTCTTGCACTTAAGTGGGTCACATTAGCAGTAAAAGATAAAAATGGATCTGAAATACCGTGAAAATGTCATTTTATGATATCTTAAATAATAAAAATCTATAAGTTAATGCAATAGTGCAATTTTATTTCCATGATATTTTGATGAGTCAAGTTACCCTTAATACCAATAATCTCAAAACGATTTTAATTCACTATATCAGAAGCTCGGTTTTTAAAATAAATTATTGTTTATACATATAAACATTTTAGAATATTTAATTAAAGTAAATAAGGATTCGTATCATATATTCAGGATCTTTGAAAATCCTAAGAAAATTTACCACATGTTATGGCTTTTCTTAGTGTTATGGTAATTTTAGCTGGGTCCTTTTTTCCATTAACTTTTTTTGCAATATGTGCCTTAAAATATGTTATTATTCCAAAATATACCAGAATTCTTCACCTTAATGAAATCAGAATTTGAGGTTACGAGTTTCAAGTTTGTCAACGCTGCTGCATCGCTTATTGAGTCAATTTCTGGGGCACAGAGATGAACTATTTGGTTCTGCTCGAGCCGCGTATATTGCTTAAGTTTTGGCTCCACTTCAAGATTCTCGATTAGTTTGCTATATAGCTTGAACCCACTTTATCCATTTATTTACTAAATAATGTCTCATTAATATTCCACAGACATTCCCTATCATATTGTTATCAACATTTTTCAAATGTTTTTAAAAACTATAACAGAAAGTTTTGCAATAAAAATTAACCAGCCACAAAAACATCGAAATAACCAAATAAGTGATAAATCAATGTAATCCTTTAACTGCCATTTAATAATTAGCTATTTTCCGAACCATCTTTAAAAATCACAATCGGAAAATTCTGAAAAAAAACATACATCCAATATAGTTCTAGTAACAATGAAACCTTTCAATTCTTACCATTAACAAAAAGTCTAATTTTTTTTACAATTTTGATTTTGGAGAAAGTGCCGAAAATTTAAAAAAATGTATAACAAAGAGTAAAATCTAATTAAGAATGCATCCTTTATTTCGTTTTCATGAAACAAAAACGAAAAAGCGAAATGTCCCAAAAGTGTCATTTTTCCAACCACTTTAATTCCGAAAAATGCCCCACATATTTTTCCGCCATAAAGGCGCCAAAATTTGAATTCGCCAATTTCAAACTTTGTCAATTCTCCCAATCCTTATTATGTCCATTTCTCAGGCACCCAGAGAAAAAAATATAACAAAGAGTAAAATCTAATTAAGAATGAATCCTTTATTTTGTTTTCACGAAACAAAAATGAAAAAGCAAAATGTCCCAAAAGTGTAATTATTCCAACGATTTTAATTCCGAAAAAAAGCCCACATATTTTTCCCCCATAAAGGCGCGAAAATTTGAATTTGCCAATTTCAAACTCTGTCAATTCTCCCAATCCTTGTTGTGTCAATTTCTCAAGCATCCAGAGAAAAAAAATATAACAAAGAGTAAAATCTAATTAAGAATGAATCCTTTATTTCGTTTTCATGAAACAAAAATGAAAAAGCGAAATGTCCCAAAAGTGTAATTATTCCAACCCCTTTAATTCCGAAAAAAGCCCACATACTTTTTCCCCATAAAGGCGCGAAAATTTGAATTCGCCAATTTCAAACTTTGTCAACTCTCCCAATCCTTGTTGTGTCAATTTCTCAGACACCCAGAGAGTCGCATACCTTACCAAAACTATTTGGTTCCGCTCGTCGCGGCTTATATTGCCTAAGTTTTGGCACAACTCCGAGATTCTCGATTAGTCTGCTGTACAACAGTGTTTGAAGCGAAAAGAGCGTTGAAAAAAAAAAAAGAACTTGTTGGTTCGGAGAGACGCTCGCGGAATGGAATAAAGTGGAATTGGGCACACGCGGAGTGTGCAGGCTGTTAAGGTCTAAGGCAATTGCAGCAGCACCAGCAGCCAACTTGGTTCGGTACTGCTTCGTGCAACCATGGCCGGGTGCAACGTGGCTTGCAGAGTTCGGTGCTTCTGCTGTTGCTGCTGCTGCTGCTGCTGCTGCTTGCTGCTGCTGACTCTTCGAGCAAGGTTCGGGGTGGGGCAAGCAGGAGAGTCCACAGGCTAGTCGTGAGCGAGGAACAAGCTTGGGCAGCGTTGTTGCAGGCTGCAGCAGCAGCAGCAGCAGGCCTCTGCACTCTGCAGTGACGCCAGCAGCATAGGGGCAATAGAGGGCAACGCACCCAGTCAGCCTTGGCATGAATTGAGTCTAGCAATGCGAAAGTGAGGTTTAGCTTCGAGCGTTCCGCGGGCCCACGAAGCCCAGGCAAGCAGCAGCAGCAGCAGCAGCAGCAGCAGTTAGAATATTCGTTGGCTGCGATGTTTTCAAGCGTCCAGCGTGTTTCGAAGGATCCAGCTCAAACCGGCGGCGTTTTGCAGCAGTCTCTGTGTGTGCTACGCGCGCAGCGGAACGAAAATCTCACAACAATTTCAATTCCACTCGGTTATGCTTCCACTGTTTCTGTTCTCTACGGTTCGGAAGGCTCTTTGTTCCTTTTTTGGCAATTATAGGTTATGATAACTACTGCCACAGGAAAATTGCATGAAATATCCAACGACATTCGAATATTAGAGGTATGAGGTTGGCGGGCTACATATCGATGGGAAATAGTGAATTTTTCATGGGGGTGGAAAGTTTTCTTAGGGGTTTGACAGTTATGGGAAGAAAGGAAATAGTCGTGTAGAATCAAGGTTGTCCTTTCGAATAGTGTCGAGTTCGCATAAGTTTTCGAAAAATGAAAGGGAATTTCAAACACTTCTCGATAATACAAAAATCTGAAAAAAATCATGCATATTAAAGGTGTGGAAAAGATTAATTTTGCATAATAATAGTTCCTAAATGTTGTTAACAAATTGATGAAAAATAAAATTGTTCAACAAATCTTTCGACAACCTTTTTTTTCGGTAAAAATAATTCCTTTATTTTTCTGAATATGCATGAATTTTTTCAAATTTTTAAATCATTTCGAATTTTGGGATTTTTCCCAGGTAAAAAAAACGAAAAATTCGAAGTGAATTAAAAAATTTGAAAAAATTCATGCGTATTCAGAAAAACGAAGGAATTATTTTTGCCGGAAAAAAAATTAGGTTGTCGTAAGATTTGTTGAACAATTTTATTTTTCATCAATTTGTTAATAACATTTTGGAGTTATTATTATGCAAAATTAATCTTTTCTACACCTTTAATATGCATGATTTTTTTTCAGATTTTTGTATTATCGAGAAGTGTTTGCAATGCCCTCTCATTTTTCGAAAACTTATGTGAACTCGATACTATTCGAAAGGACTACCTTAAGGCGATATGACGAGTTTCCAAGAATTCTGGTAATGTTAATCGAAAACTGGATGTTAAGGAATAAAATTGAAGCTTAGTTTTTCGACGTCTTTAAGAGCAGTGACATTGGATTGGTTTTTAATTTTTCACAATCTTAGGAATAATTCATTTTGTACCCTCATAGATGAAAGTTTTGTTTTTGTCTTTTCGAGATATTTTTATCTATACTTCAAATTGTCTGAAACGTCGAGAAAAATTATCTGAAAAAAAATGCCCGCCGTTTATGCAAGTGTGTAAATATGCAAGAGTTATCCAATTATTAAGAAATTTTTTATAACTAAAAAATGGGCAAGTCTATTGGGCTGTTACTTGGGGGGCAAGTGAGACGTTTCATGTTCTTTCGTCGTTGTAAATTTTAATAATATTCATTGCGTCCTTCATATTTTATCACAGTCCAATTCTTATTTTTTTCCAAAAATGACGTAAGCTCGCTATCTCGTAAAAATTTCAACCTAACGATCTGAAAGATTTTCCACACTTGCACTTACGACCAAAGTTGATGAGAATAATTAAATTTGGGCAGAGTTGACAGAGCCGTTAAAAAGTTATGATTTTTTTTTTTTCAAAATTTCATTCTTTGATTTAATCGTTCTAACTTGATTACGATTTGAAGTATTGAACTTTGCATAGGAGTGCAGTAGATTCAAGTTTTATGGGATTCAATTTGTTTCTGAAAAAAATTAAAAAAAAGCTTAAACACAATTTATCGTGTAAATTTCAAGATTTCGAAGTAAACGCTTATAAGTAAATGAAGTTACATTTGTAACTTCATTTACTTATAAGCAGTAAGCTTATTCATTTGTACTTGTAAGCTTATTCATTTGTACATTTGTATATTATAGATTCTTGCTGCAATGTTCGGTCGTAGGAAAAATGTAAAATAGTTTTCCTTTTTTAACGTTTCGTTTCACGTCGGAGTCCTCTTCAGAATTTTTTATATTTATCTCGATGTTCAAATTCTGTAATGTTTTACAGAAGCAATAATAAATAAAATTACAAAGATCTTGTTAGCTTATACTAAATTGAAACTACAACAAAAGATTGGATAAATAAATAATTCGAAAGACGATAAATGAATAAATGAATAAATAATTATACCTTAATTCTGACACTTACTATTTGCTATTTGTTAAGTCCACCGTGAATAATATAAACAAATAAAAAAATTAAATCCTTAAGGGAGTCAGTTTAGGTATAACTCGCATAACTTTTATTTTCCCTATGACCGAACATTGCCGGAAGAATCCACATAATATACATATATCGGTCACGATCTTATTAATTCATATTTACAGTTGGTTGGCGTTAATTAAGTCGGGGACTAATAATGGCTTAAATAAAAAACTACAGAATTATTTTCCAGATTCCACAAAACTTTCTCTATGAGTGAACTAAAATTAAGATTTATAAATAAATTAAGTTACAATTACAGTTAGTTGGTATTAGTTAAGTTTGTCATTAACAATGGCTAAAGTCAAATGCTATAGATTTATTTTTCACATTTCACAAAGTTTACACTATAAAGAAACTAAAATTCAACAACATAGTTCATCAGAAACGTAAATTTGGAAAATCTGAATAACAATGTGCAACGATTTTATTTAATGCTGTTTTATATAAAACGATGAGAAATTTTTACTCCCATGCCATGCATGTTGAATTAAAGTGAATTCTATCTTCACCAACTGTGAGAATTTCATTTTCACTTTATTTCTTTCACATTCTCGTTCCTCTGTACGTTCTTTCTTCGTTTTTAGCAATTATATATTAGGAGAACCGTTGCCTGAGGAAAATTGGATAAAATATCCGTCGACTCATATATTCTCAAGTCTGGAAATCACAAATCCGCTAAAAATATATAATTCCGTCTGGTGTTCTGAAGTTTCCTCAGTGTTTGTGCCGTTACTATAAATAATAGAATGGCAATCTTTAATAAACGCAATATGCCGATTCCCCAAGAGTTCTTGAAAAGTTTCTTGCAAAGTGAGACTGCAGAATAAAATAGAAGCAAAGTTTTCGATGCTTTGAGAGTGGCACTCGATTTTTAATTTTCTACTGAATAAAACGTCACTTTTTCTTACATCCTGTCACATACTTAAAAACAAACATTTTTGAAGATTAATCTACATATAAATAAATATTTAACACGACACCTTAAAATTTTCGGTCGCTACAGTTTTCAAACAGTAAAATACAAGTTTTTGATCAAATTAAAAATGGTATAAAATTCGAACTCATAAATAAATTTTCACCACAATTATACCAAAATAAGTGGTATTTTTCTTTTACCTGCCAACCGAATTCCGATTGGTTGAGTAACTTTTGTAATATAGAAGTTTGATCATTTAATTTAATTGAACATTTTTTCAAACCCACTGTTCTTGCCTTTTTGGATCATTTTTATAATTTCACAAAGGCCGGAAAATTTTATGTCCATCAAATGAAAGTTTCCTTTATCGCAAACCAGCAAAAATATACAAATTATAATTCACTATAAAAATATACAAAAATAGAACCACCATCAGATTTATACCAGATAGTGTAAGATATCATTATTATTATTAGTCGAATGTGTCATTTATGAACTCTTTTGGTAAATCGCATTGGCAATGCGATTATCTTATGTTTATTTGTGTTTACGATAGTCAGTTTTATAACAAACTCAAAAGCTGTCAATACGGTCTCCATGTACTTCGCTGTTAATTCTATAATAAATTATTAAAACATCTAACGATTAACCCGTTATCCCTACAATAGCCTACACTGTTAGAAAAGACTGGAAGTTTTTATGCATAAACTTGTAATCGATATTTAATATACAATTGTGGTATAAAATTCATGTAATTTTCCAGTAAAACTAAAGTAAATTATTAAAATTCAAGTACTTTTACTTGAAATTAAAGTAAATTATTGAATTTACTATACCATACATTAGTTTTACATTACACTTGTATATTAAATTTAATATACTAGTTTATGCATAAAAACTTCCAGTAACATGGATGCAAAGTAGAACCTTGCACATTGCTTCCTCATTATTTTTCGCATTTTACAAAGCTACCTCTATGAGGAAGTATGTTATTCAATTTTTGGCTTCCTCATAGAGGAAGCTTTGTAAAATGCGAAAAATAATGAGGAAGCAATGTGCAAGGTTCTACTTTGCATCCTTGTTTTGATTAGATAAATACACATGTTCTGGATACGCTTTTTCTATTTCGTTATTGCGTTATTTCGAGATTATTAGAGCGTTTCCGAAGTGAATGTGCTAATGTATATTTTTAAAAATAATTCAACATTCCATAAAATTAAAAATGTCATACCGTTCGTCACTAAATTATACATATATAATGGCTGAATATTGATTCATTTATATACAAAATTTGAGCTCGCTATCTTAAGTTTTGCAAAAGTTACAATAGAGCGATAATGTCAATTTTTTGAAAAATTCAAAAGATCATAAAAATTTTACGGCTCAACCGATCTTAACCAAATTCAATAGCGATCACCGGCATATGAAAGCTCAAATTCATACCAATTTTTAGATCAATATCTCGAAAATTGAAAGAGTTATCGCGTAAGCAGACATTTTTCAAAAAATTAAAAAACCCGTAATAATTTAACGATGAAGTGGATTTTAACAAAAATTTATATGAACGATGAGGCTTGATCCCTCTATCTATGGTCCAAATTTCAGCTTGATATCTCAAGGCCTTCTCGAGTTATAAAGGTTTACATTTTTCGATTGTGTAACACACACACACACACACACACACACATGCAGACATTTTTTCTAAATCACTTTTCTCGATGTTTTGGACCATTCTGAGTGTACTGACATGAAAATCTTGAAAAAAAAAAAATTTCACGAAAACAAAGCTTCCTCTATGAGGAAGCAAAAGTACATTAAATTTCAAGTAGATTTTTTTTTACAGTGTAATAAATATTAAATAACGAATACACCCTCATCTGAGGCCCTCAGAAAATCTTAACGTTCTCTTCCTGTCCGTATTGCAAGCCCGCAGTTCCATTTGCATAAGCCAGTTTTCCAAAAGCTCCTAACGAATCTCGTTCGCATATATTGTACCTCATTGTACATCCGGCAGCAATGTTCTGTAGTAAATGAAGAGGCTAAGCTGATTAGAATTGAGAGCACTCGACGTGATTCAACGTGCGTCCATTGTTGGTATGTTTATACCGGGTTTACGACAAAAGTAGCAAGACTAGAAGAAATCTTTAGTGAGTTGCGAACAATTGTTAGGCGAAAATCAATTTTCGTGAGTAAATAAGTAGAATGTATCGCTTCTACTTTTCACGTAGGTCTTATTTGAAGACGGCAAGAGAAATGAGGCCATGGGGAATCGAGGCGTCAAGTCTTTGCCGTTTGTTTATACGAGCCAGCGTTGCCAACGTTTCTGATGCTAGACAGCACCGAACGGCTTGTATATAAGTTCGTGATAGCCCTGGCGAAGCTTCTGTAGAATCGATTTAAAATTCTCTGAGGAGACTCAAGTTCTATCGTCGCATCAAGAACTTGCAAATATTTCTACGGTTCTACGGCTACTGTGCGGTTGAGGCTACTTGTAGTATCTACTGTAGCGTACCAAGAGACTCAGAGTCGAGCGCCAAGTACATTGGCAGCCAACCCTGTCGACCGAGTATCTTTTACCCGAGTCTAGAGTTTCGTCCAGCGAAGCAGACGGAATAAATTTTGCTTTCAACTTTTTCTATTACGGCATTTTATTTTATTTTGTTTTGTTGAGTTTTTTTTTTTTTTTCAAGAATACAAGAGGCGCCTTTAGACGTGCAACGTTCAAACTTATAGACGATTCTAAGAATGCACGATTGTCATTGTCATCCAAAACATTCAAGATGGAATCGTTTTTTAAATCTCGATTTTATTAATTTTATCAGTAATATCCGAAATTATGATTGTAAATAATAATAATGTGAAAAATATACCGATTTACTAGAGGAAGGAAAATAATTCGAAATTTTAGGCCACTTTTTTTTCCTGGAAAATGTATTCGCTGATTTTTTGGAAAACATTTGATTATACAATGAATTTTTTTTAAATCCCGATTATATTAATTTTGTCAGTAATATCCGAAATTATGATTGTAAATAATAATAATGTGAAAAAGATACCGATTTACTAGAGGAAGGAAAATAATTCGAAATTTTAGGCAACTTTTTTTTCCTGGAAAATGTATTCGCTGATTTTTTGGGAAACATCTGATTATACAATGAATTTTTTTACACTACTTTTTTTCACAGGAAAATTCAATATTTCACATACAAAGTTTCAACAATAATAAATAGACAATTTAATTTTAAAAAACCTTGAAAAATTAGAAAAAAATGGAGTTTTATAATTATTATTTTTATCACTTTCGATTACGATGATTTTTTTGTTTTTTCGTGAGCTAGACAAATTTTTATTGTATCCAACTTTGTACATTTCAAGAAAGTAAAAATAAATGATTGCTGCAAAGTTTTCAATCTTATCAATGACATTTTATTTCCACATTGCTAAATGTTAACATATTAATGGGAAACATATTGTGGAAGTAAAAAAATTTTATTGTAGAACTTGTCGAAAGTAAAAACGTTAAAAGAAGAAAGATAAGTTTATTGGCAAGTTTCTTAGACTTTAATGCTTTTTTACGGGGCGAGGGAAAGGGGAAGGGGAGAAGGAGGACACAACCAATGCACTTGCCGCAACACTTTTTACATCAAAGATGTTTTTGAAGAGATTACAGTATACCGTAACACATACTGCATCGAAGACCGCCCGAGGGGAATAATTCTGAAGAGTTGGAAGTTGCTCACGTGCTTATCTCTGGGATCTTGGCAATCAATGCTGCCCCTGCCTTTACTTTTCTGCTTCGGAGAAGTCCTATTGATCTCAAAAGGGAGAAAATAGACACAACACCGGATGAGAGTCTCTCGGATTGGATACACTTCCGCAATACGTGGCGAGACTTATAAAATATTTATTGAATGTATCAGAAATTTCGAAAGTCAAAAGTCCACTTGAGTGCAACTGATGCAGATATAGATCAATCTTAACCCCTGAAGGGGAAGAATCCACGTGGAATATTATTGAATTTATAAGATGTAGTGAACCGCTCACAGGTAAAGTAAAAAAAAAAGTAAAATAAAAAAAATTAATGCGAGAATAAAAAATGATAATTTGAGAGAGCCGCTAGGATAACAGAGAGTTTTTCTTGCACGCACTCATTTAATTAGCTCTAACATTTCTCCACTATTTTGATTCAGTACACTGTTAGAAAAGACTGGAAGTTTTTATTCATAAACTCGTCATCGAAATTTAATATACAATTGTGGTATAAAATTCATCTACTTTTCCAGTAAAATTAAAGCAAATTATTAAAATTCAAATACTCTTACTGCGAAATTAAAGTAAATTATTGAATTTGCTGTACCATACATTAATTTTACATCACACTTGTATACTAAATTTAATATACTAGTTTATGAATAAAAACGTCCAGTAAAAGTACACTAAATTTCAAGTAGATTTTTTTTACAGTGTATAAAAGTGTCAAACATTTATCCAGTCCAAAATCATTTTCATCAGTAATTCATAAAGCACGTTAAAATATACGTTAGATGAAAAATTGCATCATAAATTTGCAAATTTGAAGCTGCCAATTTCCTTGCTAAATCTAAATAAATATTTTAAAGTAATTACAAAAATTTTATCCAAAAATTGTTTACGAATAGTGATGACGTACGAGGTTACAATTATTCTCACCCTTTCGGTTGACAGAACCTAGTCAAGGCACTTCCGCAATACGTGGCGAGACTTATAAAATATTTATTGAATGTATCAAAATTTTCGAAAGTCAAAAGTCCACTGGAGTGCAACCGATGCAGATATAGATCAATGTTAACCCCTGAAGGGGAAGAATTCACGTGGAATATTATTGAATTTATAAGATGTAGTGAACCGCTCACAGGTAAAGTAAAAAAAAAGTAAAATAAAAAAAATTAATGCGAGAATAAAAAATGATAAGTTGAGAGAGCCGCTAGTACAACAGAGAGTTTCTCTTGCACGCACTCATTTAATTAGCTCTAACATTTCTCCACTATTTTGATTCAGTACACTGTTAGAAAAGACTGGAAGTTTTTATTCATAAACTCGTCATCGAAATTTAATATACAATTGTGGTATAAAATTCATCTACTTTTCCAGTAAAATTAAAGCAAATTATTAAAATTCAAATACTCTTACTGTGAAATTAAAGTAAATTATTGAATTTGCTGTACCATACATTAATTTTACATCACACTTGTATACTAAATTTAATATACTAGTTTATGAATAAAAACGTCCAGTAAAAGTACACTAAATTTCGAGTAGATTTTTTTACAGTGTATAAAAGTGTCAAACATTTATCCAGTCCAAAATCATTCTCATCAGTAATTCATAAAGCACGTTAAAATATATGTTAGATGAAAAATTGCATAATGCATTTGCAAATTTGAAGCTGCCAATTTCCTTGCTAAATCTAAAAAAAATATTTTAAAGTAATTACATAAATTTTATCCAAAAATTGTTTACGAATAGTGATGACGTACGAGGTTACAATTATTCTCACCCTTTCGGTTGACAGAACCTAGTCAAGGCACTTCCGCAATACATGGCAAGACTTATAAAATATTTATTGAATGTATCAAAAATTTCGAAAGTCAAAAGTCCACTTGAGTCCAACCGATGCAGATATAGATCAATCTTAATCTCTGAAGGGGAATAATCCATGTGGAATATTATTGAATTTATATATTCAATATAGGAAATTGGAATATTATTGAATTTATATATTCAGATAATTTGAAAATTGCTTTTTTAAAAATCCACGGAGAAAAAGGCTTAGTTAGATCAACCAAGGCGCTTGGTTATATATGCGCCAACTTAGTTATTGGTTAGATCAACCAAGTTATTGTTTGACCAACCAAGTTATTAGTTACACCAACTAAATCATCTTGAATAGTCAATCAATAACTTGATTGGTTAACAAATAACTTGATTGGCCTAACCAATAACTTAGTTGGCGCATATATAACCAAGCGCCTTGATTGTTCTAACCATGACTTTTTTTGCGTGCGTGAATATTTAAAGTGAAAATTTTATCTTAAAGAGAAACTATAACGTACTAATCCGCAGACAAAATTCTCACGAAAAAAATGCTGCAATTTCAAAAATCAACCTTCGCCCTTTAACGACAAAAAACATTTTCCGTCGAAATATTACATTTCAACACTAGGGACAAAAAGTATTTTTCTGAAATGTTGAACGAAACTTTTCAGTACGACAATAGGAAAGTGCGGTTTTCGTGAGCGACAGGTTTGAAAAGCGCACATTTCTAACCGGAGAACTGAAAATATATTTTTTATAAATTCTAGACACTTTTTAAAATTAAAATAGTAGAATTTGACAGATTTGAGAAATATACTTATTCATTTTTAGGTGTAAATAGGATTTTATTTAACGAAATTAAAATGTAGGATACATTCTTAATAGAACTCCACGAATTTTTTAATTTTTCTAGAATTATTTTATTGCTATTTAAAAAAATGTGTTACGAAATGACATTTTTTTTAAATTAAATTTTCATTATTATTTGTAAATGGAATTTTCTTCGATTAAATTACAAAGTATCCTGCATACATATTCCTAATAAAACGTCACTATTTCTCGAGCTTTTTAAGAATGTTTGAATTGGCATTTAGAATTAGATAGAAAGACATAGAAATTTGTTTGCCTCAATAAGTATTTTATTTTTTAGTACGACCATTTCGTCGTCCATTTGCAATGTGAGAAGTTGTTTCTTGAGATAACTTTTCCGTCCAAAATTGAGAAATAAAATGTTCCAAAATTGGATGTACGAGGGGGGAAAACCATTTCAGTAAACTTCGAAAGGTTAAGCATTATAATTATGCAAATTAAACTTAAAATAACTCTCCCGCTGGTATGAATATTTCTGCGTTAAAAAGCTGTGTTATATAAGGACTAAAATTAAGAACTGACGTTCTGCGTCACTGAACTCTGTTGCAGCTGAAGTTGGCTCATTCGAAGTACCCGTCAGTCTTCATCTTCGCATAAAAAGAGAAAAAGGATATATAATAAACTGATGTATCAAATGAATTCTATAAAGCCTCTGCCATATATACATATATACTGCCATATAAAACTTTTCTTCGAGATAAGAAATGGTGTAAAACGAGTTCAGAAAGTTTTTAAGTCCTGTGATGTAGGAGCATTGAATCTATTTTAACGAACACTGCGAAGAAGCCTACGATTAAAGGCAGAGAACATTCTAAAATTTCGTTGAGATTGTAAAATCGGCAAACTTTTTTTTCACTAAAAAAAACCTTTTAGACTAAAATGTATTTATTTTAAATTGTTATACGAGTTTTAATTGTCAACGCCTTAATTAAAAATATAAATCAAGCCTTTTATTACCCAATAATTCAGAGCTGGGCAAAAGTACCAAAGTACTAAGCATATTTGCTACGATTTCAAGGATACTTTTTAAATTTGCACCGATAAATTCTAAAAAAATGTGACAATCGGTCGAGTTTTATTAGAAACGTGTCTTATATTTTTATTCTATGAAAGACAAACGCATTTGACAATTAAAGATGTAAATTTTTATGAAACTAATTTTTTTCGCTATCTTGGTTCAAAAAAGTATCCAAAGTTCACCCAATTTTGCCGAAGATCATTCTCATCAAGAATCCGATTGGATATTAAAATCTGTCAGATTCTAACATTGGATTTTCAATTAGCAAATTTCAAGCTACCAATTTAATTACTGGATCTAAAAAAATGATAAGCCGTTAACAAGTCGCACTATTAGTAGCTTGAATTCTTTAGAAAATGAAGTAAAATTTTCTTCACCTAACCGTCTGCAATGATAAAAATAGCACCAAATAAACTCATTATGACCGTCTTAAAAATACTAAACCGTTCCATTATAGGATAATAGCACTGCAGTGTAAAATCCCGTTGTGCCTAATACCTTAATTAAAAATATGATTCCGCTCTCCTAATTCCTAAGAAAATTTCCATCTCTGTCGCAAATGTCTGGCCGTAGGCGACGAGAATATCGTGCACAAAGCTTAGCCAAAAATTCTTAAAAACGAATGCTTGCGTGGCGAGGCGTACCTACATATTTTATGGTGGTTGCAAGCGAGAAGTTGCTGCGGGTACAATTTCAGAAGCACGCGGTGCATATAAGTATTGGCTGTGTCTGGTGTGTGTGTATGTGTGCGGAGTATAATGTATGAAGAGCCGCTAGTATAACAGAGAGGTTCTCTTGCACGCACTCATTTAATTGGCTCTAACATTTTTCCACTATTTTTATTCAGTACACTGTTAGAAAAGACTGGAAGTTTTTATTCATAAACTCTTCATCGAAATTTAATATACAATTGTGGTATAAAATTCATCTACTTTTCCAGTAAAATTAAAGCAAATTATAAAAATTCAAATACTTTTACTTTAAAATTAAAGTAAATTATTGAATGTGCTGTACTATACATTAATTTTACATCACACTTGTATACTAAATTTAATATACTAGTTTATGAATAAAAACGTCCAGTACACTGTTAGAAAAGATTGGAAGTTTTTATTCATAAACTCGTCATCGAAATTTAATATACAATTGTGGTATAAAATTCATCTACTTTTCCAGTAAAATTAAAGCAAATTATTAAAATTCAAATACTTTTACCGTAAAATTAAAGTAAATTATTGAATGTGCTGTACCATACATTAATTTTACATCACACTTGTATACTAAATCTAATATACTAGTTTATGAATAAAAACGTCCAGTAAAAGTACACTAAATTTCAAGTAGATTTTTTTACAGTGTATAAAAGTGTCAAACATTTATCCAATTCAAAATCATTCTCATCAGTAATTCATAAAGCACGTTAAAATATATGTTAGATGAAAAATTGCATCATAAATTTGCAAATTTGAAGCTGCCAATTTCCTTGCTGAATCTAAAAAATATTTTAAAGTAATTACAAAAATTTTATCCAAAAATTGTTTACGAATAGTGATGACGGACGAGGTTACAATTATTCTCACCCTTTCGGTTGACAGAACCTAGTCAAGGCACTTCCGCAATACGTGGCGAGACTTACAAAATATTTATTGAGTGTATCAGAAATTTCGAAAGTCAAAAGTCCACTTGAATGCAACCGATGCAGATATAGATCAATCTTAACCCCTGAAGGGGAAAAATCCGCGTGGAATATTATTGAATTTATAAGATGTAGTGAACCGCTCACAGGTAAAGTAAAAAAAAGTAAAATAAAAAAAATTAATGCGAGAATAAAAAATGATAATTTGAGAGAGCCGCTAGTATAACAGAGAGTTTCTCTTGCACGCACTCATTTAATTGGCTCTAATATTTCTCCACTATTTTCATTCAGTACACTGTTAGAAAAGACTAGAAGTTTTTATTCATAAACGCTTCATCGAAATTTAATATACAATTGTAGTATAAAATTCATCTACTTTTCCAGTAAAATTAAAGCAAATTATTAAAATTCAAATACTTTTACTGTAAAATTAAAGTAAGTTATTGAATGTGCTGTACCATATATTAATTTTACATCACACTTGTATACTACATTTAATATACTAGTTTATGAATAAAAACGTCCAGTAAAAGTACACTAAATTTCAAGTAGATTTTTTTTACAGTGTATAAAAGTGTCAAAAATTTATCCAGTTCAAAATCATTCTCATCAATAATTCATAAAGCACATCAAAATATATGTTAGATGAAAAATTGCATCATAAATTTGCAAATTTGAAGCTGCCAATTTCCTTACTAAATCTACAAAAATATTTTAAAGTAATTACAAAAATTTTATCCAAAAATTGTTTACGAATAGTGATGACGTACGAGGTTACAATTATTCTCACCCTTTCGGTTGACAGAACCTAGTCAAGGCACTTCCGCAATACGTGGCAAGACTTACAAAATATTTATTGAATGTATCAGAAATTTCGAAAGTCAAAAGTCCACTTGAGTGCAACCGATGCACAATTATTGCATACAATTATTCTCGCCCTTTCGGTTGACAGTCTTTGCACTTTCTTGACCCGCGAACATTGCGTTCGTTGTTTGTTTAAATCTTCTTGTTGCGCCTCGAGAAATTGCAAGATATTCGTGTATATTCATTGAAATATACACTTGCAATATATATCCTACAATTCAACATTAAAGAAAGATTATGACTATTTAGAATTACACAACGATTTGTAAAAGTATTTGTGTTACTATTTTCATTTAGTTCATTTGACCACCCGCTGATCTTTCGACGCAAGTTTTTACAATAGCAATTTTTATTGAATTCTCATCCCAACAAAAATCGAAGTATTTCGAATAGTTTTTTTTACTCTTGAGGGAAAAAAATATGGAATATGGATATTATATAAAAAATGTTGAAGTCCGAACACTTTTAATTACTCTTGATTACACAAACATTAATTCATATTTACAGTTATTAGTTTTATTTGCTTCTGCGGTGCTTCGTGATTCTCATCATTCTCAGTTTCTTTTTCCTCCATGACTTCACTGAAGAGTAGATTGGAAGCTTTTATTCATAAACTCGTCATCGAAATGTAATATACAATTGTGGAATAAAATTCATATACTTTTCCAGTAAAATTAAAGCAAATAATTAATCAATTAATTTTACTGTAAAATTAAACTAAATTATTGAATGTGCTCTACCCAACATTAATTTTACATTACATGGTAAATTTAATATACCAGTTTATGAATAAAAAATTCCAGTAAAAGTACACTAAATTTCAAGTAAATTTTTTTTAGTGTTTGATTCAAATATTTCCATACTGAAAAAATCTCTTAATATTGTCGTTATGCTGAGATTCCTACACAATGAATGATATCAAATGAACATCTTGTATCTCTCAATTGTATTGACGCAAGTCGAGAAAAATAAAAATTCATTTGTTCACGAGGCGATTTATTGACTATCATATCACTGTATGAATTGTATCGTTTTTCTTGAGGCCATAACTATTTATAAAATTCTTTACAAAATTCTTTACAAATCGAATCTCTAAAATGCTACTATTATCCAATAGCGATACATTACAAAACCTCTCAACCCGAATGTCTTAATTTAAAGAAATAACTCTTTTCTCCAAATCCCCAAGACGATTCTCATCTCTGTAGTATTTCATGGAAAATATCGTTTGGCCGTAGGCGACGAGAGTATCGTGTACAAAGCTTAGCCAAAAATTCGTAAACCCCGAATGCTTGCGTGGCGAGGCGTAGTACCTACACATTTTATGGTGGTTGCAAGCGAGAAGTTGCTGCGGGTACAATTTACGAAGCACGCGGTGCATATAAGTATTGGTTATGTCTGGTGTGTGCGCGCGCGGTGAGCACATAGAGTGTATAGAGGCTAGTATAAACGAGAGGTTCTCTTGCACGCACGCATCCAACCGGCTCTTCCACGATTGCAGTCTCGCTCACTCTTCCTCTCTTTCTCTTCAGTGCGTCCACGAAGCTGCGAGTCGACGAGCGATGTGAAACTGCAACGGGTCGCGGTGCGCAAAAAGACACGAGGGGAAGAGCGAGCGAATGAGAAGCCGGGACGGACGACTGTGACGACGCTAGAGAAAGAGTAGGATAAAGAAAAGTTGCCGCTGCTGCTGCTGCTGGTGGCCGGATAGAGAGCGAGAGAATTGGTACCATTTGCGGCCGCTAGAGTGAGACGAGGATTAATCTCGCTGTAGCTAGTCTTTGGTGGGGTTGACGCGAAACGTCGGCGAGGAACTGGAATGGTAGACGAGGGAAGTAGAGCGGGGAAAACTAGCAATAGCATAGTGGGGGGAACATTCTGGCTTTTGAAAAAACCATGAAGCTTTAAGAAGGCGCGCTGTACCCCCCACTACTGCGAGTACGAACGGCGCGGTCTTTTAGCCGAGACATAGACCAAGTGCTCTCTACTAGTGATCTAACGCAGTTCTAATACCCGTCGGAATAGTAGAAATACTAAATTTAAATAAACTACGTTTTGGTGATAATATTACGAAATACACTTTTTTTTTAAATTGGGTGCTATTTTTTTTTATTCTGATTATTCTGAATTTTTTATTCTGGCGTGATTTTTTGTGAAATATTTATTATATAGGATTTTGTGGTCGGGGTTGACTTTTTCTATTTCTTGTTTTAGATTGTTTTCTTGATTAAAAATGCTTTTGGAATTTCAGATATTACAAGAGTCTATTCTATTTTTGATTATATCACTCGCTTTAATAGCGTTATTATGTAAAAATTTACGTTCGAAAATTCTAGTTTTAAATTGTTTTCTTGCTTATGGCTTTCGGTCTTTTTTGGAATTTCAGATATTACGCTTTACGAGTCTATTTTATTTTTGATTATATCACTCGCTTTGATGGCGTTATTTTGTTAAAAATGTACGTTCGAAAATCTTTGATCTCGCTTCTCATCCCTCGTATTAAAACACTTACAAATTGATACGATTACAAATAGACTTTTAAATATGGGTGCCATTTTTTTTTAAATTCTGATGCCTCTGGCGTGAATTTTGTGAAATATTTATATAGGATTTGTTGGTCGTTATTCTCTTTTACAATTTCTTGTTTTAGATAGTTTTCTTGCTTAAAAATGGTTTTCGATCTTTTTTGGTATTTCAGATATTACGCTTTACGAGTATATTCTATTTTTGATTATATCACTCGCTTTGATGGCGTTATTTTGTTAAAAATGTACGTTCGAAAATCTTTGATCTCGCTTCTCATCCCTCGTATTAAAACACTTACAAATTGATACGATTACAAATACACTTTTAAAAATGGGTGCCATTTTTTTTTAAATTCTGATGCCTCTGGCGTGAATTTTGTGAAATATTTATATAGGATTTGTTGGTCGTTATTCTCTTTTACAATTTCGTGTTTTAGATAGTTTTCTTGCTTAAAAATGGTTTTCGATCTTTTTTGGTATTTCAGATATTACGCTTTACGAGTCTATTCTATTTTTGATTATATCACTCGCTTTGATGGCGTTATTTTGTTAAAAATGTACGTTCGAAAATCTTTGATCTCGCTTCTCATCCCTCGTATTAAAACACTTACAAATTGATACGATTACAAATAGACTTTTAAAAATGGGTGCCATTTTTTTTAAATTCTGATGCCTCTGGCGTAAATTTTGTGAAATATTTATATAGGATTTATTGGTCGTTATTCTCTTTTACAATTTCTTGTTTTAGATAGTTTTCTTGCTTAAAAATGGTTTTCGATCTTTTTTGGTATTTCAGATATTACGCTTTACGAGTATATTCTATTTTTGATTATATCACTCGCTTTGATGGCGTTATTTTGTTAAAAATGTACGTTCGAAAATCTTTGATCTCGCTTCTCATCCCTCGTATTAAAACACTTACAAATTGATACGATTACAAATAGACTTTTAAAAATGGGTGCCATTTTTTTTAAATTCTGATGCCTCTGGCGTAAATTTTGTGAAATATTTATATAGGATTTATTGGTCGTTATTCTCTTTTACAATTTCTTGTTTTAGATAGTTTTCTTGCTTAAAAATGGTTTTCGATCTTTTTCGGTATTTCAGATATTACGCTCTACGAGTCGATTCTATTTGTGATTATACCGCTCGCTTTGATGGCGTGATTCTGTAAAAAGTTACGTTCGAAAATCTTTGATCTCGTTTCTCATTCTTCGTATTGATTTTCTTCTTCGTTTTCGAACTTATTTGTACAGCCTTTATGAGTCTACTGTATTCTCAATTCTAGGCAATGCTTTGCTGAAGCAATTTTCTATAAATATCCATAAAAAAATCAACAAATTCATTTCTCTTCTTTTCTTACGTAGTTTCGCACAGTATTTTCTGAAAATATTTTCACATCTTCTATGAACTTTGAAATAAAGCTTTTTACAAATATATATCATTCTCGTATCCCTCATTCGCTTTGCAGGGTTGAATTTAATGCAATCTAATTTTGTGAGAAATCATTGATCTCGTTTCTCTTTATTTGTTTCGTAGATTCGCTTTGTTCTTTTTCCTAAAGTATTTATTGTTTTTCTATAAACTTGAAAATACATATTTTTACAAGTATATTTCATTTCTATTTCCATCGATCGCTTCGCTGGAGTGATTCTTGTTAAATCTTCATAAAAAATGTTCGATCTCATTAATCTTCTTTCGTTTCGTAGTTTTGTGTAGTTACGTTGTAAAAATATTTTTCGTCCTTGCGTGAATTTCAAAATACAGCTTTTTACAAGTCTACTTTATTCTCATTCTCATCCTTCACTTCGCTGGAGTGGTTTTAAAGGAAAACTCATAAAAATGTTACATCTCTTTTCTCTTCTTTCCTTTTATACTTTCGTATAGTTTTTTTTTTTTTCGTGAAAACTTTTTTTCCCTTTCAACGCGAAGACACAGCCTTTACTCAGTCTATTTGATTCTTCTTTCTATTTTTCGCTTCGCTGGCACGATTTTTGTGAAATATCCATGAAGAATCGATTTTCCTTTCGCGTTTCGTAGTTGCCTATGGTTTTTTAAAAGAATATGTATTGTACCCTTAAAAACTTGGTATAAAGCATTTTATAAGTCGATTTTATTCTTATCGTTTTTTTTAAATTTCCTCCAGTGATTTTTGGTGAATGTCTATAATAATCTTTCATTTTTCTCCTTTCACCAGTTTCGCAGTTGCTCATATTTTTTATAAAAACGTTTTTTGTTCATCTTTAAACGTGAAAATACAGCTTGCTACGATTAAATCCTCGATTTTTGTAAAATATCGATAAAAAAATGTTTGCTTCCACACTTCTTCCTTTCATTTATAGACTTCGCTTTTCTTCTTTTAAAAATCGTTTCTCCTTCGGTTTTGTGCTTTTAAATACAGCTTTTTACGATTCCACACGGAGAGAAATTTCTGTGTTGTGACAACATAAAACGAGGACAACAAAAATCGTTACGTTAGGCTTACAAAAAAATTGCTCAGTCCAGCAAAAAAATTTGTCAGCCGAACAAAATATTTGTCAGCATAGCAAAACTGATTTGTCAGCCGAACAAAAAATTTGCCAGCCTAACGTGACGTTTTTTGTTGTCCTCGTTTTATGTTGCCACAACAGAGAAATTTCTCTCCGTGCATTCTCGATTTTTGTGAAATATCGATAAAAAAATCTTTGATCTCGTACTTCTTTTCTTTCATACCTTCATCTAAATTTGCAAAATGTTTCTCGTCAAGTTTAAAAAAATTGTTAGTCGTTCTTTTTTTTTGTCTTTTTAAATACAGTCTTTCACTATTCTATTCTCGATTTTGTAAAATACTGGTTTGCTCTTGTACCTCTTATTTTCGTTGCTTCATGAAGCTTTGTATAGCTTTAAAAAAAAGTTTCTCGTTCGTTTTTTCGACTTGTAAATACAGTCTTACCAGTCTATTCAATTCTTTTATTATTTCCTTTGCTTTAAATCCTTGACTCTTCTTCGCTCCCTATGTTTGCTCTTCTACAACAGGGTATAACATCGACTAGTTATTTTTCTCGTTTACAAAAAAATTTTGCTTTCATATTTCTTCTTTTCATTTATAGACTTCACCTCCCTTTTTTCAAAATCGTTTCTCCTTCGGTTTTGTGCTTTAAATACAGCTTTTTACGATTCTATTCTCGATTTTTGTGAAATATCGATAAAAAAATCTTTGATGTCGTACCTCTTCTTTTCTTTCATACCTTCATCTAGATTTGCAAAAAGTTTCTCCTCAAGTTTAAAAAAATTGTTACTCGTTCTTTTTTTTTTGTCTTTTTAAATACAGTCTTTCACTATTCTATTCTCGATTTTGTAAAATACCGGTTTGCTCTTGTACCTCTTATTTTCTTTGCTTTATGACAGCTTTGTATAGCTTTAAAAAAAAGTTTCTCGTTCGTTTTTTCGACTTGTAAATACAGTCTTACCAGTCTATTCAATTCTTTTATTATTTCCTTTGGTTCAAATACTTGCCTCTTCTTCGTTCCCTATGTTTGCTCTTCTACAACAGGGTATAACATCGACTAGTTATTTTTCTCGTTTACAAAAAAATTTTGCTTTCATACTTCTTCTTTTCATTTATAGACTTCGCCTCCCTTTTTTCAAAATCATTTCTCCTTCGGTTTTGTACTTTTAAATACACCTTTTTACGATTCTATTCTCGATTTTTGTGAAATATCGATAAAAAAATCTTTGATCTCGTACCTCTGCTTTTCTTTCATACTTTCATCTAGATTTGCAAAAAGTTTCTCCTCAAGTTTAAAAAAATTGTTACTCGTTCTTTTTTTTTTGTCTTTTTAAATACAGTCTTTCACTATTCTATTCTCGATTTTGTAAAATACCGGTTTGCCCTTGTACCTCTTATTTTCGTTGCTTTATGAAAGCTTTGTATAGCTTTTAAAAAAAGTTTCTCGTTCGTTTTTTCGACTTGTAAATACAGTCTTACCAGTCTATTCAATTCTTTTATTATTTCCTTTGCTTCAAATCCTTGACTCTTCTTCGTTCCCTATGTTTGCTCTTCTACAACAGGGTATAACATCGACTAGTTATTTTTCTCGTTTACAAAAAATTTTAGCTTTCATACTTCTTCTTTTCATTTATAGACTTCGCCTCCCTTTTTTCAAAATCGTTTCTCCTTCGGTTTTGTGCTTTGAATACAGCTTTTTACGATTCTATTCTCGATTTTTGTGAAATATCGATAAAAAAATCTTTGATGTCGTACCTCTTCTTTTCTTTCATACCTTCATCTAGATTTGCAAAAAGTTTCTCCTCAAGTTTAAAAAAATTGTTACTCGTTCTTTTTTTTGTCTTTTTAAATACAGTCTTTCACTATTCTATTCTCGATTTTGTAAAATACCGGTTTGCTCTTGTACCTCTTATTTTCGTTGCTTTATGAAAGCTTTGTATAGCTTTAAAAAAAAGTTTCTTGTTCGTTTTTTCGACTTGTAAATACAGTCTTACCAGTCTATTCAATTCTTTTATTATTTCCTTTGCTTCAAATACTTGACTCTTCTTCGCTCCCTATGTTTGCTCTTCTACAACAGGGTATAACATCGACTAGTTCTTTTTCTCGTTTACTTTTTTCGGGGCAACGATTTCGGAGGTTCCTATACCGGCTGCATAGTTTTCTAGGTGGTACTCGTCCGTTTATTTGATCGTTTCTTCCTTTTTTCTTCCCCGTGGAGCTTCTTTTCTCGATTGCTTTCTCGAGCTCCCAGCGAGAGTCAAACCAGCCGAGCTATCCAACTGCACCGCGAATCGCTTTTCTCTTTCTTTCTCTTTTTTTCCTCTCTCTCTCTCTTGCCGATCTCGAGACAACTCTTTGGCTGCGGTAAAGTTTCGCCATTTTTTTTAACGTTGCTGCATCCTCTTCCCTCTCTACTCTCTCTTTTTATAATCATACAACCGCTATATTCTTACAAAGTTCACACTGGCACTTATTTAACTCGATGCGTTTATGACGTTGAGCGATGATCGATGGTTTTCCTTCGGAAGAGCGTATAATGCATTCTTCAAATCCATCACTTAACGCCACACTCGAGCACAAGTTAAATTTATCTTCAATTTTTCGTCACGACGGCGACATCGATCGAAGAAAACGCCATTTTTCCAACATATTCTCCAGAGACTTGCGTAATTAATGTCGCTAAGATTGTAGTGAAAATATCCTGTGAAAGAAAAAAAAGTAATTACACGGAAAATTTAAAAAGTGCATTTTTTTTCAATATTGTGAAATATTCTGAAAAGTGTTAATTAAGTATTAAACGAAAAATTGAAGTTAAAGACTTTACGTGCTCGTTAATTTTGGTAAAAAATTGGATTTTGAATTCTCAATTTTTTTTTTGCAAATATAGATGAAATATTGTCGTCAGCTAACTATGCCAAGTAACTTTAAAGTATTTGCAAAAAGATGTAAAATATTGTCAATAACATTTTGAATTTATATCATAAATTTATAGGATCCTTAGTTTCCTCCATATAATAATTAAAATCTATGAAAAAAATATACTAATTGTCAAGAGTCTTTAAAAAGAATGTGTAATGCATTTTTCAAATCCATCACTGAACGTCACACTCAAGCGCAAGTTACATTTATCTTGAATTTTCCGAGACACCGACGACATTGGTCGAAGAAAATGCAATTTTTCCATTATATTCTACAAAGGCTTGAATTACTAACAACGCAGAAAATAAAGTACACAATTTTATGGAAAAAATGCATTTACACGCTTATCTTGAAAATGTGGATTTTCATAAAAACTCTAGTTTTTCGGGAATTATGGTTTAAAAAAGTGTCCAAAATACGTGATTTTTTTCATTGAAAATGTTCTTGGCTGATAAAGGATTAAATGACTTGATACTTTAAGTGACGAATTGGATTTTGAATTTATGCATTTTTTCGTTGAATAAAAAAGAAATTCAGGCAACTGTGCCAAATATCTGTGCTTTAAATTTCTTGCAAAACGAAGTAAAATTCGTCCAAAATATTAATAAAACAAAACACAAATATTTAAAAAAAATTGAATGAACGAAATTTTCATTGAAAATATCATTTATCTCCTCCCTCAAATAATCATTGAAATCAACGTGAAAAAAACAAGAAAAAATGTTACAGTCATTTTAAATTCTACCCACGTAAAAATAATGATGTCAAATTGTGATCATAAATTGACATATCTCAAAAAGTGCCATTTTTGAGATGCCTTAACACAAAATATCTTAGAATATTTCAAAGCCATTTTGAGATCGATTTGATACCAAGTTTTTTTTACTAATCTGAGCTCAATTATTGCGCTGAAATTTAATTGTGCATTTGAAAGATCAAAATCAATTGTGCATATCACGAATATTGACATCAAATTGTAATTTGGTATCAGTAAACGTGATATCAAATCGATCTCAAAATCCCTCTGAAATTTTCTAAGATATTTCGTCTTAACGCATCTCAAAAATGGCACTTTTTGACATATGTCGATTTGAGATCTCAATTTGACATCATTATTTTTACGCGGGTACTCTTTCCAAAAAGCGTGTGATGCATTTCTCAAATTCATCAATTGACACCACTTTGGACAATAAGTTAAATTAATTGTAATTTTTTTGTGACAACGACGAAGAAATGGATTCTATTAGAAAAGGCAATTTTACCAGCGTATTCTCCAGAGACTTGGATAATTAACATCGCAAAAATTACAGTGAAAAATCTTCCACCGGTGAAGCCATTTCAGGGCAAAATTGCTCATTTAAAATTGAAAAGTGTTATACGCGTCGACCTTTCGTCGGCTCCCGGGATTCTACCGCCCAAAAACGTGTGCTCAGTGAATTATTTATTTTTATTTTACTACGCCGAAGAAAATCTCTTCCGCATGAATATATGGATTATACCCGTGAATAACCTAATGTACGAGACAGGAGCAACCGATGGTCGAAAGGAAAAGCAACGGAGGGTCCTGGTAAGATGCGAAAGTTGTGCCGCGACAAGCTTTCGCATTTGTGGCCGTGTGTTCTCGTTATCGAACTACATGGAGGCTATTCAGATGGCAGGTTGAATCGTACAATATATTTTCATGATGGCTTCGTTAGCTCGAATATTTTGCTCGACAATTGAAATGCGTTGGAATTTATGTAGAATAGCAAGACTAGGTCGAATCGTCGAAGATTAAAGTAGCAAGTTATAAACTTTGTACGCTGATAAATTGTTTTGTTAAATATGAGTTCATATTTGCGTAAACTTTTTTGTTATTTGGCGAAATTTTTATTCAGGTTACTTTAACGTACTGTAAAATGTTTTTAAATTTCCTGACTGAGAAAAAAAGGATGCAAAGTAGAACCTCGCACATTGCTTCCTCATTATTTTTCGCTTTTTACAAAGCTTCCTCTCTGAGGAAGCAAAAAAGTATGATATTCAATTTTGGCTTCCTCATAGAGGAAGCTTTGTAAAAAGCGAAAAATAATGAGGACGCAATGGGCAAGGTTCTACTTTGCATCCTTTTTCAAATTAAATAAATAAACATGTTGTGAATTCGCTTTTTCTATTTCGTTATTCCGTTATTTCGTTATTATTTGAGCGTTTTCGAAAGTAAATGTGATAACGTATGTTATTAAATATAATTCAACATTCCATAAAATCACAAATTTCATACCTTTTGTTACTAAATTATACATATATAATGGCCGAATATTGTTTCATTTATATACAAAATTTGAGCTCGCTATTTCAAGTTTTTCAAAAGTTACAACAGAGCGATAATGTCAATTTTTTGATAAATTCAAAATTCCATAAAATCTGAACCACTTTACCGATTCGAGCCAAATTCAATACCAAACAGCATTGAGTACACCCACTCTTATAACCAACTATTTAGAAAAATAGACTAAATTTTACGAAAGTTAGAGCGACCACGTCCTTTTTTCAAAAAATTCAAAACGGCATAAAATCGAAATTTTCGCACAGATTTTGTCGAAATTTGCTACATTTGAAGAGGGTCTGCTGCTACACTAGTGTGCCAAATTTGAGCGCGGTATACAAAACCGTTCTTGAGTTATCGGCGTTCGAATTTTCGGAGTTGTATACATACACACACACACACATACATACGGACATTTTTTCTAGATCACTTATCTGAACATTTTGGACAATTCTAAGTGTCCTGACATAAAAATCTCGAAAAAACTTTTTTTCATCAAAACAAAGCTTTCTCTATGAGGAAGCAAAATCGTTAGAACAACAAAACATGCGCTTGCAGGCAGCGAAAAGAATATTTTGTCGATTGGACAAAATATTTGGCAATGGTAATCGAATAATGTTTGGATTGATCAGTTGTTGCTTCGATCAATTACATATTTCATTCGATGAAAAGAATATTCTTTTCGCTGCCCGCAAGCGCAAGTTTTGTTGGTTCTAACGATTTTTTTTTCTCAGTGCTCGAATATAGTTTTAATACAAATATGTGGATCAATTAATTAATAGCTTTGATATTTCTGTATTGGCATTCGTTTTATGAAATCATATTTTTTAAATATATTTAAGAAACTCGTATTAAATTTCAGTTAATTTATTCAATTTAATTATATCATGTATTTTGTTTTTAATATTCGTTGTGAGTGACGGTAATAAAGAAAATTTTGTAGTATCCATTTTAATAAAAATTATCATAAATAAAGAAAAATTTTTCACTTGATTAACGTACCAGATGCCAATCATTCAAGAGTCAAATATCGGACATTTTTTAGAACACTTTTTCGGACGTTTTAGGATATATTTATATGAATTTTTTTTTCACGACGTCAATTTATTTCTTTAAAATAAATAAATAGAAACATAAATAAACTAATATTTAGAGACTATCAGCAAAGAAAAAAGTGAAATGCGACGCCGGTCATCGAACTATGTGCCAGCACCGGAACAGGCGGATATAAAATTTCAAAGACTTCCACTGTCTGTTTGTCGTGAACAAAGTTTATTAAACTTGCGAGTTCTTCGCTGAGTCAGAAAGAGAAAAGTCGTGATATGCGTGAGTCGAACGCTCTGACGTTTTATTGTAGTTATTTGACGAGCAGCCGTTATCTTTTCTAAAGCCCAGCACTAATATAGTACGTGTAGCAATGATAATTGCTCTAATTCTAGTTTAGCTCGAATCAAAGTATCGCATCAAAACATAACATATTTAATATTTTTTTCATATTAACATCTTTTTTATTTCGATATTATTAATCATGAAAAAAAAATCTACAAGCTTTAGAATTCCATTAGTAATATAAACTACATCATCATTTTCTTAAACAACATATCATTTACAATTCAAAATGTAAAAAGTAAATATTCCAAAAGTTACTTTTTTTCACTCTTTTTATTTAGAAAAGTGTCGATTATTTCAAATTTTTATTTTTTTCGTATTCGAAAATTTCTATTATTTTTTATTTGAAAAATTTACGAAAAATTTGATCTTCTGTGGAATTGTATAAAAAATGCAACTACATTTTTATTTCATGAAATAAAATAGCATTTACGTGTCGTAATTAAAAAGGTACTTTTGACAAAATAAACTTTTTTCACTATTTTGGTTTATTTGTCTAATATTTATGATTTTTTTTTAGGTTCTTCAGTTACTTTTTTCACTTTCTTGATTTAGAAAAGTGTCTATAATTTCAAATTTTTCTTTTTTTCGTGTTCGAAAATTCCTATTATTTTTAAATCGAAAAATTTACGAAAAACTTGATCTTCTGTGGAATTGTATAAAAAATGCAGCTACATTTTTATTTCATGAAATAAAATAGCATTTACGTGTCGTAATTAAAAAGGTAGTTTTTACAAAATTAACTTTTTACACTATTTTGGTTTATTTGTCTAATATTTATGATTTTTTTAGATTCTTCAGTTACTTTTTTTCACTTTCTTGATTTTGAAAAGTGTCTAGAATTTCAAATTTTTCTTTTTTTCGTGTTCGAAAATTTCTATTATTGATCTTGATCTTCTGTGGAATTGTATAAAAAATGCAGTTACATTTTTATTTCATGAAATAAAATAGCTTTTACGTGTCGTAATTAAAAAGGTAGTTTTGACAAAATAAACTTTTTTCACTATTTTGGTTTATTTGTCTAATATTTATGATTTTTTTTAGGTTCTTCAGTTACTTTTTTTCACTCTCTTGCTTTAAAAAAGTGTCTACAATTTCAAATTTTTCTTTTTTCGTGTTCGAAAATTTCTATTATTTTTAAATCGAAAAATTTACGAAAAACTTGATTTTCTGTGAAATTGTATAAAGAATGCAGCTACATTTTTATTTCATAAAATAAAATAGCTTTTACGTGTCGTAATTAAAAAGGTAGTTTTTACAAAATAAACTTTTTTTCACTATTTCGGTTTATTTGTCTAATATTTATGATTTTTTTAAGGTTCTTCAGTTACTTTTTTTCACTCACTTGCATTAGAAAAGTGTCTACAATTTCAAATTTTTCTTTTTTCGTGTTCGAAAATTTCTATTATTTTTAAATCGAAAAATTTACGAAAAACTTGATCTTCTGTGAAATTGTATAAAGAATGCAGCTACATTTTTATTTCATAAAATAAAATAGCTTTTACGTGTCGTAATTAAAAAGGTAGTTTTTACAAAATAAACTTTTTTTCACTATTTCGGTTTATTTGTCTAATATTTATGATTTTTTTAAGGTTCTTCAGTTACTTTTTTTCACTCTCTTGCTTTAAAAGAGTGTCTATAATTTCAAATTTTTCTTTCTTTTCGTGTTCGAAAATTTCTATTATTTTTAAATCGAAAAATTTACGAAAAACTTGATCTTCTGTGGAATTGTATAAAAAATGCAGTTACATTTTTATTTCATGAAATAAAATAGCATTTGCGTGTCGTAATTAAAAAGTTAGTTTTGACAAAATAAACTTTTTTCACTATTTTGGTTTATTTGTCTAATATTTATGAATTTTTTTAGGTTCTTCAGTTACTTTTTTTCACTCACTTGCATTAAAAAAGTGTCTACAATTTCAAATTCTTCTTTTTTCGTGTTCGAAAATTTCTATTATTTTTAAATCGAAAAATTTACTAAAAACTTGATTTTCTGTGGAATTGTAAAAAAAATGCACCTACATTTTTATTTTATGAAATAAAATAGCATTAACGTGTCGTAATTAAAAAGGTAGTTTTTACTAAATAAACTTTTTTTCACTATTTCGGTTTATTTGTCTAATATTTATGATTTTTTTAAGGTTCTTCAGTTACTTTTTTTCACTCTCTTGCTTTAAAAGAGTGTCTATAATTTCAAATTTTTCTTTCTTTTCGTGTTCTAAATTTTCTATTATTTTTGAATCGAAAAATTTACTAAAAACTTGATCTTCTGTGAAATTGTATAAAAAATGCAGCTACATTTTTATTTCATGAAATAAAATAGCATTTACGTGTCGAAATTAAAAAGGTATAGTTTTTACAAAATAAACATTTTTCACAATTTCGCTTTATTTCTCTAATATTTATCTTTTTTTTTTAGGTTCTTCAGTTACTTTTTTTTCACTCTCTTGATTTTAAAATGTGTCTATAATTTCAAATTTTTCTTTTTTCGTGTTCTAAATTTTCTATTATTTTTTAATCGAAAAATTTACTAAAAACTTGATCTTCTGTGGAATTGTAAAAAAAATGCACCTACATTTTTATTTTATGAAATAAAATAGCATTAACGTGTCGAAATTAAAAAGGTATAGTTTTTACAAAGTAAACTTTCTTCGCTATTTTGCTTTATTTGTCTAATATTTATGATTTTTTCGGCTAAATTCGGATATCGGCTTTCAAAGGGTTAAAAATACTTTGGAAGTCGGATACTCATACGAATGTCAAAGCTGAGAATGAGCTGGCGCCGAGATATCGGTTCGTGCGTACTACTCGGCGGCAAAATACGAAGTGACTGGACCGATAGGAGAAACATAACTATATTGCGCAGAAACGGGAATACTTTACGGTATCTCGTGAAAGTCTGAGTTGAGGGTAAGGACGATAATAATAATAAAAGCTAGGGCAATGTACGTTTCGTTTTATACTCGACCGCAACACACTACATTGTGGAAAACATACCAAGAAACTCCTTGTCGTTTACCTATAGCCTGTGACGACTTTCTTGTCGTATAGACGTCGGCGGACAAGCAGGAAATACGCTCGACATAACCCGACTACCGGCTAGTTTCTTGTCCGTGATATTTTTTAGCTTTTTCTTGGATTTGTCACAACCCTTTTGCGGGTAGTAAAATAGAGAAAATAATATCAAAGATATTTTATTCGATAAAACGGATATTTGCAAAATCTACAACAAATGTTAGATTAGGCTATTCCAGTAATTTTTAAGAATTGATTTTAAAAATGTCGGTTCAGAATGATTTAATAAACAAATTGGGTAAATAAAAAATTGGGAATAATAATCATTCGCATAGTATTACCGGACGATTTCTACACCCTTGGCGAGTTAATCTGTCGACATTAATATACGAATGACCATTTTTTTGTTTACTTAATTTGTTGATTAATTAAACTCCTGTTTTCAGGCGGAAGGTTTTTAAATTCTGTGAAATCATTCTTATTTCATCGTTTTTAAAGTATTTTCAAAATTTTACCATAATCGCTGTGAAGTTACAAAATACGCAATAATGGCGACGATCTATATGATACTTCGATATATTTAAACAAAGAGATTTTTTAAATTTAAAATAAATTTGTTCCATTTTTGGCAACTTTGGCGACATAGAAAACAGCATCGATCAGCTGATCACCAATAGAAGCTTAACTCGCGCCTTCTTGTCCGACGGACAGCCGAAAGCAAAAAGGAAAATTAAATTTCGTCGTATATTTCTAGAAAGAAATTTGATAGACGGTTTCGAAAACGACTTTTAGTCCTCTAAAAATAATCTTAAACAAATTTTCTTTTTTTCGTATGCATTCCAAGAGTTCAGCTTGCACTGATGAAGTAAATTTGTTTTTTGATATCTAATTCCCTTTATAAGATTATATTTGATCAGAGTATAGAAATTATTACGTGACAATTTTGAGGAAAATATTTTAAAGTTGTGCGTTGATAAAATCAGTGAGAATATCTCACTCAATCTCCTAAATCATGAGTAAAAATGGAAAATGAAATTTCGGCTCATATTTCTAGAAAGAAATGTCACAGCCGTTTTCTAAAACGACTTTTAGTCATCTGAAAATAATCTTAAACAAGTTTTCATTTTTTTTTCATATATCTTCCAATTTTAGAGTTCAGCTTGTACTGATAAACTAAATTTGTTTTTTGAGATCTAATTCCCTTTATAAGAGTACATTTGGCCAGAGTATAGAATTTTTTATGTGGAAATCTTGAGTAAAATATTTCAAAGATGTGCATTGATAAAATCAGTGAGAATATTTGCAGCCCTGGCAGAACAAAGCTGTATAACCCTATACCTACTGCTATAGCTGAAGTACGGGAACGTCAGGCTCGCATTTACGGGACAGGCAATGCATGTTCAGCCGGACTTTACGGACCACATCGTCGTCTCGTGTGGCACATTGCACATGCACATACATTCGTATCTCTCTCTCTCTCTATATATACATATATATATCCGTTCCACACGATGCATTCTATATCCTGCATCAGTATATCAGAGCATCGTCGCGTGTGCCTGCCGTTCGAGATCGTGTACTGAGAGGCCGCGCGAGTTTCTGCACCTACCCAATACCGTGCTCGTGCGGTTTTACTCGTCGTGAGCGGCGATGTAATCGCGCGGTTCGCTCGCGCGCAAGTGAACGCCAACTGAACGAACGATCCGCACTCCGGCAATGGGTGCGAGGTACACGACTTTCTCGTCAACATGCAGATGCTATGACAGAGTCGCGTCCTTCGCCACGATCATCACTAGAATATACCGCAGCCGTTCGCTTCTGCTGCCGCTGCTGCTGGTACGACGAGATCGCAGCTTGCCTTCACCTACGTGACTGCTTCAATCTAAGCCCCTTTGCTCTGGCATTCATCCAAAACAATAACTTTTTATGTGCATATCGTAAATCTTAAGTTTAAGTATTTGTCGACATTGTTCTATGTTTTTGTATTTCATACATTTGGTTAATTAGCATTTTTAAGAATATTTAAATTAAATGTTGCACGGATGAGAAGGATTGGTTAAATATAGGGGAGAGTCGAGGAAAATGGCAACGCGGGGCACGATGGGTCTGGGGCATAATGGCACACCTTGTCAAAATGGCACCAACGTAGAAGTCGCTACATTATTTGTGGAAGTTATATCCATTTTAGTGATACCTTGCATGTTTCACTAAAATATTATTTTTACCAACATGCAAAATATCTGGGTACACGGAAAAAAAAGTTTGGTTGTGACAACTACGTTTTCGATTTGCTGTACACAATATCTAAAAAATTGGTTGCCTCAACCATATCGAATAGTAACCTCAACTATTCACGATTAGTTCTCGATTGGATTAGTTACGTTAACTAATCCAATCATTGGGACTACCACTCGAATAGTTGGGACTACCATTCGAATCGTCGGTATTATCATTCGAATCGTTGGTATTACCATTTATGTTGCTAGGAAAATAGAATAATCGATTGGTTGTGTCAACTCATTTCTTGGTTATGGCAACTAATTTTTTTTTCCGTGTATATATATCGACCAAAAAATTAATTTTAACTTTCATTTACGACAATGCAAAACGAAGATGTTATCAAGAGCAGCACATTTTAGAGGCATAACATTTAAAAACCGCGATCTCCACATAAAACATCTTGTGAAAATATATAAGAGCATCTGCAGGCCGGTAATTGAATATGACCAAGCAGTATTTATGAACTGCAAAGATAATGCGATGAAAAAAATGGAAACTGCGGAAACATGCGCCATACGAAGTTTAACCAGAATTCGACACCCGGAAAACCCACTCTATAATCCTCCCAACACGCTTCTCTATGAAATAACATGAATTACTCCAATAATAAATCGAACCGAATATCTTAACTGTAAATTCTCCACAAGCCAAATCCATAATATCACTGATCTATGCTACCAACCGTTACCAAATGTCAATCGAAAACCGAAACACCCAACTGTCACTATTTATCAGCGACCCATGTAGAAATCAGTCTGGGCGTCCCAGTTTGAAACTCGATCCTGGTCGGGATTTGCTCGGGTTTCCATAAATGGGTTATCCAACTTGGAATCTGAATAGATCCCAAATAGATTTCCGGTTACGCACTCGATGATAATTCATCATCGATTAGGATTTGCTAGGGTTACCCTAAGAGAGCCGTCCTATTTGCAATCGGTATGGATACCAGATCGGGACCCAATTCTGAACGATGAGCTGTATTACCGTGCATCGGGATTTGTTATGGTTACCCTAAGAGGGGTTCTATTTGGATTCTGAACAGAATCCAGATCGTATTCCCGTTACTCAACGATTTGTGCGGAACTAATTTTACTTCACCTTTTATGTAGTAAAATGTTGTAGAATACACGTACGAAAAACTTTTCGTTAACTCGCGTGATTGTAACAACGTGTGTGGTTCATGTGTCCCCAGACGCGTTCTCGTCGCTGCCCATGCAGAAATTCTGACAGGAATCCAGCTGGAATCAGCTTGGTATTCCCATCTTTCGACAAGGATCCAGGTGGATCCAGCCTGGTTTGCCCATCTAACGGCTGGAATCACTCCGCCATCGGATCGGATCCCAGTTCGAGATCCCTATCGGAATCCAATTTCCGCGCGTTACATCCCATGTCTGGAATCCTATCCGATGACCAACTGGAATCCGACCGGAAGATGGGAATACCAGGCAGGATCCAGCTAGATCCCTGCCGAAATTTCTGCATGAGGACTCGAGAGATTGGCTAATGATGACAAAAATATAAACTACCCCATTCTCATAATTCTAGGGCTGAAGGACCCAGGTCGATGGCCCATTCGCAATATAGCTTTACCTAAAACCGTTTGAATGTATTGTATTATGTCTGCGTCCAACAAAAAAAATGTACAATGTATTGTCAATAAATTCTTTTACTACTACTATTATTTTTACAAATTATTCATTAGACGCGAATTTGACATTAATATTTCGTTAAAATTCATTCAACTTTGTAACTATCGAAAGATTAACAATTTGAAATAACCAGTTGAATACCAACCAATTGTTGATCCTAATGAAAGAGAAAAAAAACAATACGTTTTATGTGTATGTCGTACATCTGGAATCTAACAACGAACTATCCTACTAGGTTTGTTAATTTCAAATAAAATATTGACGTTTTTTCTTATAAGTGCTAATTCTAATTACTAAACTTCGAACGACGATAATTGTTAAAATAATTGCGAAAAACAAAAATCCGTTTGTCAGCATTTATGTGCTATGGAGAGAATATCATTACCTTTATTTTTAAAACGTATTTTAACTCACTAATTTATGAGCTCTATTTTATCGTATATAAATATTCTGTACTTTGTAAAGAATAAAAATAAACGTTTCCTGAATTTGAAAATTTCCTTAATTGTATTTTTTCCATTTATTTCCTGTTACGTTTGTATATGCAGAAATCTGCAATCGTGGGTTCACATTTGGCGTACGATATTGAGTTAGAAAAGGCAATAATCGTCCGGGACATTAAGTGGACATTGTCGTCAGGGTGGAAAAAGGATGGAGTGGCTGTCGTACCCTTTTCTCGTGTGTTCCATTTATTACGCGCGTGCCCGTCTCGTCTTGGCGAAAAGGTTCCGTTCCGTTCGGGTGTTTCTGTCTTATGCGCTACGTGACTTTCACGATCCGATGTGAGATCGAAGTAAGGAAGAGAAGAAACAGAGAGAAAATAGAGGAAAAAGACACTAACGCAAAAACAGCGAAGAAAAAGGAATTTGGAGTTTCGTGGTTGCACCAGGGGCTTTCCAGACACTCGAGGGGAATATATATCTGCGATAACATCCAACGAAAACACACGCTTCTCTTGTCATAGCTTCACAATAGAAAAGCGATGTCAAACACGAATAAAAAAAACTTCCAATAATATCAGTGCGTAAAAGGAAATATTTATCGCTGCAGACTTTTTAATAAAAATAATAAGATTACGTCTGGATTGTTATTTCAGAATTCGGATTTGTTTTTTATATCTCCCTCTGGAATAACAGTAACAAATATTCCAAATAAAAACGCATTTAAATAGCAATTTTTTTATTTTAGCTATTTATATTATTATTGTTATTATATTTTTATTTATTTATAATTTATAATAGCAATTTATTTATTTAGGAATCACAAACAAATTTTAAAAAAAAGTCGGAAGTAATTTCTGTGTATTTTTTTATGAATTCGTAAATTAGAGAACTTTTATATGAAGTTTTTGTCATTCTTATTTTAGGTGAGCGATAACAACAAAGTTTAGAAGTAATTCTCTCGAAAATAGATTTATTTATTTATTTGGTGGCGATCTCTAGATAATATTTAACACACTGAAGGTGTACGAGAATAGTTTTTTTTTATGGTTGGTACTGCTTTTTCAGATAAAAGATAAAATTTTAAAATGTCAAGTTAATATCTACAATTTTTTTTCTTTTTTATCATCGTCTTTTTTTTTTTGGTTAATCATCTATTCGTCGTTCTTTGCTCTGCGTATACGATAAAACAAGAAGATGCATAGCTGGGGGCTCGTTTGTCGAACGAGGTCGTCAGGACGAAAAGTGCTATTCTATGCAAAATACGGATCTGTGTTTCGTTTTCTCGTCGGAAGCGTACACTCGGGACAAGTGTGACTTTGAAATGCAAACAAATTCAATACAAACTTTTTTTTTTCGACATGTACCCGTTCATCGATGAAACGAGAAAACTATAGAAATTCGTGTTAAAACTTTTCGAGTCCAGTGAGTGCTTTGTTTTTATGACAAAAGTTCTGTAAAATTTTGATGTGATCCAATGAATGAATCACGCATTTCAGAAAATAGCAAGAAGAGCAGCCATTCAAGTTTTCCAAAATAGTTTGTTCCATTTGAGCTTTTTCCATTTTAAAAAATGGTATATTGAATTACAAAATACTGTACATATTATAGAAATTCGTGTTAAAACTTTTCGAGTCTAGTGAGTGCTTTGTTTTTATGACAAAAGTTCTGTAAAATTTTGATGTGATCCAATGAATGAATCACGCATTTCAGAAAATAGCAAAAAGAGCAGCCATTTAAGTTTCCCAAAATAGTTTGTTCCATTTGAGTTATTTTCATTTTTAAAAATGGTATATTGAATTACAAAATACTGTACATACTTTTTTTAAATTCATAATATTTAGAAACTGCAGTCGACAAATTCTGGAAAATACTGACAAATCTTGGAATTTTATTATAAATGCATTCTACATTGATATTTCATCAAATGATAAGAAATTGATATGTTAACATTTTAAAAAGTGCCTTTTTATCACTATTTTTATTCAGACATGTGCACAATTTTCTTTTTAACAAGGAAATTTCGTTAAAGCTTTGAAACAATACTTTCCAAGTGCCGGTTTATTTAAATTACGTGAAGGTGTTAATTTATCAACAATATCACCAAAAAATTGTGAACATTTAACAAAAGTAACATGATATTTTCATTATTAAAAAAACTTTAACAATGTAGCCGAACAAAAATTTCAGTGCAATACAAAATTTTCCAGTTATTTTACTCAGTACTGGCAGAATTTCATTCCATTTGAGTCCGCAATCACGTGAGAATTTGTTCTTCAATAAATGATCAATCGTGTCATTTGACAACTTTTGAATAATTTCAGCCATTCAATAATGGAACACCAATCATAATGCCTAGATGATGTTTTCGATATCAGTTGCAATATAACATAACTACAGACTGAGATTAATTCCGGTATTCAACGTTGAAACTTTTAGCTGGTAAATTGGTGTATTATCGTGGTCCGAATATTGTGGGCAGTATTGTAAACGAGAAATGCATAACGTTTCGAAATAGTACAACGGCGAGTTCTGTATTATGAGAAATAGTAGAATCCCCGGGTGAGAAGTTCACTATACCTGTATTCAGGATCTATCCTCGAAGGAGGACGATGAGTTATGTGGAGATAGGAGCCTCAGGGGTTGGGTATGTTTAGGAGAAGCGGCGTACATACAAGGTAGCTCGAATGGAAGAGCTTCTGTTAGAGTACATAGATTGTAAAAGGTGAAAGCACGTGGACTCGACGTTGAGAAGGATCGAGCACATAGTGCAAGAGTGTAGCTCTTCCCCTTTGCTATTGTACAACATGTATATATAGGTAAGCTGCCTAAAGACTCCACCCACTCTATATTACTTTTATCGGGGTATAAATATATGGACAAGGGTAAAAAACGTATTGCCCTGAAAATGGAACATTCATGCGACAGGATAAGGCCCTATATTCAACGCAACTCTCCAGAAGCCACCTACTGAGTCATTGTATCGGTTATCTATTATGTGTAACTGCGGTAAAGTAACGCAACTTCCATCCAGCTCCTCTTTAATAGTACATTTTAACACTAAGGAGAAAAACTTTTTTTATCGAGTGTAGGTTTTTAGTACGAGCCAAAGCCGAGTACTACAATCACACGCTCTCATAGACCTTCTCACCGAAACTTTCTCAGAAACTCTCACAAACACTCTCACAGACCCTCTCACGAACACGTTCACAGACTCTCTCACAAACACTCGATGCACGCTTACAAACACTCTCATAGACACGTTCACAGACATTCTCACAGACACTCTCAAAGATACTATCACAGACTCTCAAAGCACTCTCAAAGACACTCTCACAGACACTCTCACAGAAACTCTCACAGACACTCTCACAGACACTCTCACAGACACTCTCAAAGATACTATCACGGACTCTCAAAGCACTCCCACAGACACTCTCACAGACACTCTCACAGACACTCTCGCAGAAACTCTCATAGACACTCTCATGGACACTCTCACAGACACTCTCACAGACACTCTCACAGACACTCTCAGGGACACTCTCAGGGACACTCTCACAGACCCTCTCACAGACCCTCTCACAGACCCTCTCACAGACCCTCTCACAGACCTTCTCACGGACCCTCTCACAGACACTCGAAGACACGCTCACAAATACTCTCATAGACACGATCACAGACACTCTCACAGACACTCTCACAGACACTCTCACAGACACTCTCACAGACACTCTCACGGACACTCTCACAGACACTCTCACGGCCACTCTCACGGACACTCACAGACACTCTCACGGATACTCTCACAGACACTCTCACAGACACTCTCACAGACACTCTCACAGACACTCTCACGGCCACTCTCACGGACACTCTCACAGACACTCTCACAGACACTCTCACAGACACTCTCACAGACACTCTCACAGACACTCTCACAGACACTCTCACAGACACTCTCACAGACACTCTCACAGACACTCTCATAGAGACTCTCACAGACACTCTCACAAACACTCGAAGCTCGCTTACTAACACTCTCCTAGACACGTTCACAGACATTCTCACAGACACTCTCAAAGATACTATCACAGAGACTCTCAAAGATACTTTCACAGACATTGTTTGTAAATGTTGTAAATATGAATGTTTGTAAATATCTGTTTGACGTATATCAGTGTCAGTGTGAAATAGCCACGATATAAAATCTATGGAAGACGTATAGGGTAGAAGCACCGTTTGTGGGCATCTTAGTACCGTATGTGGCCATCAACTTGATCCATTTGTGGCCAACCTATTGCATGTAAATGACGGTGATAGGCACAACCGGTGCAACCGGCTTTGAACATAATTTATTAAACAATTGGGTATTCCAAGCATTGCATTTTCAAAGCAGAAGTTGCTTTGATTCATGTAGAATAATCTTATTTAGTAATTTGAATAGATGAATTAATATATACAATTTTTGTGTGGCCACAAATGGTACGTCTACCCTAATGTTTCTTCGAAAAAAAGAACCCTTCTTTTATTACTGCAACAAAGACTGCATAACTCGGCACCAAGTTAAAAAAGAAAATAAACGCCTCCTTGAAACCTTTACAAAACGATATACAATTAGCAATTTCCGACCCAATCAGATTCTCACAATTTTCCTACGAGACGCCTTCTTAATTAATAATTATTACGCTGCCATTTATTTTTTAAAAAGTCGGTAAACAGGCTTTAGATTTAGCATTAACAAATTTTGTCTCATAATGTACGTCACATATCAAATAAAAAACCTCATATTTAGTACAAAGTGCAGCTGGCCGACTCCCTTAACGTTATGTTTCTCTGATAACATCGTTAGCAGGTGCAAGCGTGTTGTCAGCCACTGCATTAATTTGATACAAGTAAACGGATTTATGCAGATATTCAGTGCGAATTATTCTCGCGAGGGGCCAACGCTGTGAAATGCACTGATGGTCCCATGTGTGGAAGCTTCTACCACCGTTTTACTGGCTTAGTCTGCTACCGGTACCGCCGAGACCAGAACCAGAGATTGTCTGACGCCATCGCTCTAAAATCTTGTCACAAACGTGGCGGACCTACACGATATGAGACTGTATTACTATTAACCCTCACCTCAACAGCCAAGCGAGCAGCGAGCGCGAATCCATTTGAAATTCTGTATTCCATACGCGTATGTTACGTGGAGCGCCTCTTGTGGCACGCTCTCTGCCTCCCTTCTCTTCAGTACATGTGCTGCGCACGAAACTCTTGCTCTTCCCTTCCGCATACAACAATATATTGCTAATACTATATTGTTCTATGTGTATATATCCTCCAGGCTTATATATACATAATGTTAGTGTGGGAGAATGTAATCCTATACGTTAGTACTGTACTGCTGTAGTTTCGTGACACAAGTGTTCGAGGCACGTGTCGAAAACAGGAATTGCGGTGGTCCATCCCCAGGAATCCACCGCCTGCGCGACGTACCAAGAATATTTCTGTAAATTGCAGGCGTTGCTTGCTTGCATATGCTCACGTAGTAAGATATTCTCTTTTTTTATAGGCATTAGACAGATTGGAGTTTTAACGCACTTTGCGATGCGACACACATTGAATCACCATATGGATGCGTGAGTTTGAGTTCTTTGTGACAGGAAAAAGGTGAAAGCGCGTTAATACAAATAATGCTACTACTAAATTAGGTTTGAAGATAATGTGTCTAAAAAGTATTCAATAACAAAGTCAAAAATGAGATTGTTCAACGACCATTTGGAGAAATTAGTTGTGGTTCTTATAGAATTCATTTTCTAGTTTTACTGAGACATGATTTTTTTATTATTTGTAAATTATTATTTGAACAAATCGTTAAATAAATTGCAACGATATGGTTAGCCTTAAAGAACCGAAATTGTAATAACGTGCCGAACAAATTACATAACTCTTACTCTACATAAATGACTGACTTTTTAAATTAAATATTAATTATTATAATCAATTATGTATGCGGCTAGCAGCATCTAATAAAAATGGTTATATATCTGAGAAAAAGTGTCATAATACTCTCTCGAAACAATAAAATTATGTCATCACCGGTCGCAAAGTGCACTATTATTTTCAGCATAAATTCAGGAATAATTGTGTCTAATAAAAAATATTATACTGAAATTATTATACACATGAGTGTAATAAAAATTATTGTACAATGTTATGTTTGTTTACAGATGGAGGCCCTGTAAATAATACCAGCTGTCCATTAGCAGCTTATTTTCAAGTTATATGGTAATTTCTAACAGCCCCTTATTCTCTCCGAGTAATATTTAAGGAATGTGCAATGTTGTAATGCACCTCGTAAACCCTTAGTGCTCTAAAGTCTGGTAAGTTCTGGTTGCCGACGTGCATGCAACCTAGCATCGAATTTCAGGCATTGTAGAGGTAGGAGTTGGCTCATAAGGGCTCAGGAGAATTATGCACAGTGTTTAACGTTCACGTACTTATCCCTCCTATTGGCCGTACATGTGCATATGTACATCGTCATAGTTGTCAAATTAGGATGTCCTCGAGATGTTAGAGGCTGTGCGATGTACAGAGGGGCTAATAGCAATCGTATATTAATATGCTCGTTGGTGACCCGAGACATTGTGTCCGATTAATCCATTAAGGCGCTCTGTATAAACATATCCACCATCCCTTTCATCAGGACAGTGATTCTCGTGCACATATCGAATATACACACGGGAATAAAAATAACGGAATAACGAAATAGAAAAAACGAATGCACAACATGTTTATTTATTTTATTTAAAAAAGGATGCAAAGTAGATTGCACATTGCTTCCTCATTATTTTTCGCTTTTTACAAAGCTCCCTCTATGAAGAAGCAGTATGTTATTCAATTTTGAAATAATGAGGAAGCAATGTGCAAGGTTCTACTTTGCATCCTTTTTTAAATTAGATAAACAAACATGTTGTGCATTCGCTTTTTCTACTTCGTTATTCCGTTATTTCGTTATTATCAGAGCGTTTTCGAAAGTAAATGTGATAACGTATATTATTAAAAATAATTCAACATTCCATAACATCGCAAATTTCATACCGTTTGTCACTAAATTATACATATATAATGGCTGAATATTTTTTCATTTATATACAAAACTTGAGCTCGCTATTTTAAGTTTTGCAAAAGTTACAATAGAGCGATAATGTCAATTTTTTGAAAAATTCCAAATTCCATAAAATCTGAACTACTTTACCGATTCGAACCAAATTCAATACCAAACAGCATTGAGTGCACCTACTCTTATAACCAACTACTTAGCAAAATAGACTAAATTTTATGAAGAAAGTTAGAGCGACCACGTCCTTTTTTCAAAAAGTTCAAAACGGCATAAAATCGAAATTTTCGCACAGATTTTGTCGAAAATTAGTACAGTTGAAGAGGGTCTGCTGCTACACTAGTGTCCCAAATTTGAGCGCGATATACAAAACCGTTCTTGAGTTATCGGCGTTCGAATTTTCGGAGTTGTATACATACACACACACACACACACACACACATACATACATGCGGACATTTTTTCTAGATCACTTTTCTGGACGTTTTGGACAATTCTAAGTGTCCTGACATAAAAATCTCGAAAAAAAAATTTCTCATGAAAACAAAGCTTCCTCTATGAGGAAGCAAAATGAGGATACACATTCGAGAGCTTTCAGAACTTTTTAAAATTATACAATTAATAAAGATACAAAATAGAACCTTGCATATTGCGTCCTCATTCTTTTTAGCTTTTTACAAAGCCGCATCTATGAGGAAGGTTTTTTATTTTATTTTTGGCTTCCTCATCAGAGTTGTAAATGTTGTTGTTATTTCTTTTAGAAATAATGATGATGATACGATCAGCTCTATAATTATGATTTTATAATAATAACATGTAGCGATTGTAATACGATGATTAAACTTCGGAATGACTGCAAAAATTATTATTTTTCAACAAAAATTCCTCATATAGGAAGCTTTGCGAAAGATGAAAATTATTTACAAAGCTGATGATTCCCGACGTTGTACGAAATCCAGAGCGACACAAATAAATTTTTAACAAATTCAAAATCACGTAACATTCGAACCGCTTTACCGATCATCACCAAATCTGGTACGTAGAAGGGGTGATGTTATTTTTCCTGTGTAGAAAATTTCAGTCGATTAGTTGAAATTTTACCTGAATTAGAGCAAAACGAAAATTTTTCGAAAGATACAAAATCTCATAAAAACCGAACCACTTTACCAAAGTTGTAAATGCCTAATACTTATAGAAATAATGATGACGATACGATCAGCTCTATAATTATGATTTTATAATAATTTATTTAAATTATTATAAAATGTTTATAATATGTAAATAAAATATAATAAATATGTATATAATAATAAATAAATAAATATGTATATAATATGTAAAATGTATATAATAATTTATTTAAATTATTATAAAATATTCAAATGTTTACACTCTATTTCATAATCACTACATATTATTATTATGAAATTATAATTCCAAAACAAATTGTACTGTAAACTATATCTCATGAATTAATGGGGATTTACAACTCTGCACTTTACCGATTTGGTCCAAATTCAATACCAAAGGTCGCATCACTTTGATGATGGTCATCATCAACCATCAGCATTTCTAAACCACTTTTCTCGACGTTTCAGACCATTTAACAAGTTTTGACATGAAAATCTCAACAAAAAAAAATGTCATGAAAACAAAGTTTCCTCTATGAGGAGGCAAAATATCATATATGCAAAAAATTTCCATATACAGTAAAAAATAAAACATTTTTGTACTTTTCACTAAAATTTTCGGTAAAACTTAAAAATTAAAAAATTTAAAACATTTAAACATTTAAAAATTGTCACGCAATAAATAATGTCATACATTTAAAAATTGTCACGCAATAAATAATGTCATACAATTTGAAATTGACATACGATTGAAAATTGTCCTATATAGTATAAGAATTATTTGGAGATTTTTGTACTTTTATCAATAAATTTTTGTCCTCAAACTCTCTGTGAAATTTATTGTTAGTTTTAGAGAAAAAATTGGTTAATTTTTAATGAATAATTTGTCAAACTAGAAAGGTAAAACTGTAAATTGATTAAAATTTGTATGTAAAGTTAACGAAATGTTAATATAAGAAAAATATATTTAATATTTACTGTATATTTCTGATGAAAAGTACCATAAATAAATCTGGTATATGACGTCTACAACGTGCTATATTTTTTTTAATTAAAAAAACGTTTGTAATTAATGAAGACACCAGAATTTAATATTATGGAACAGATGTAATTAATGTAAATGTAAAACCAACACAACTTTAATTAAAGGAAATTTTAATTATAATAATTACGATAATATACCTGCGAATTCGTCTCGATATTATTTTTAATGCCATAACTAATTCGCATATATACAACAGGCGCGTAATATTCATAAGTCGTATAAATTCAATACATAAATAAATAAGAAACTTTCGAATACGTGTATGAATTGTAATTATAATTTTCGTAACTGTGTATAATAATTTATTTCGATGATTCAATTTTTTTTGTTACAAGTGCCGTACTTCACACATTTTTATAAAAGTTTTAAAAAATCTACGAAATGATACCGTACTATTTGCTATTACGAATGTTGCTATAGTTTCCAGTAATTTATGCTAGTAAATATCTATCTATGCGAAACATAATTATGTACATTTAAAATCTATGTAATACATAATACAATATATAATAAATGTAAAAAGTATGTAACATACATTTTTGCTTTGAACTCCCGAATTTTTTCTTTTATGTATTATTTTGTATATTACTCTGTCTATATTAATTTCATCGGAGTAAAAGAGAATGAAAAGGGCGATGTCTCGCTAATTGAACTAATTTACCTCACCTATGCAGCAATGTTGTTCATGGCAATTAGTGGCGAATTACAGCCATAGAGGAGCTGCTATAGAGAGCATTGAATGTACACTGCACGCATATGTACATGCACTTCCACCCCTGGAGCAACGTCATAGAGTGCACCGATTTGCAATGAGGTCTCATTACTGGATAAATCAATTATTTAGCTTACTCATAACGTACAAAACATATCGTCGTAGAGCATTTTATATCCACAACTGCCAAGGTTTTATCGAAGCTAATTTACATTTCTGTACGTTTACAGAGCCTATATTTATGTAGCCTTTACCATATGAATCATTCCCTTCATGTCGATTATAAACTGAACGGATGCCAATAATTCTACAGCTCTGCACAGTTTCCAATTACTATTTTTTTTACGTTGTATTATTATTAAAATTGATTTCCCTTTTTTAAACAAATTAAGAGCAAGCTATAGGGGATTGGGGCAACTTTTTTTTTTCAAGTGGCAATTCTCATGCACTTAATTATTTTTAAGGGTGTTCTGATTGTATAAAAAAATCCACAGTGCAATTAAAAATATTGTAAGTGTTTAATTTTTCTCCTATACTCTTTTTGCTGTTTGAATTTTTTAATGGATTTCCCACCATTTTTATATTCGGAATTTTTTTCATATGTTTTTCTGCTATTATAAATAATCAAGGGCATTTTTCACAAGATATTTTTCACACATAAAAATGGCGCTTTTCCGCCCAATTTTGTACCATTAGTCCTTTAATAGCCTAATTGTTTATACAGCTAAAAAAAATTCTTAAATGTTGGATATTTTTCGAAATAAAAATAGTGACACTATTGAAATAATCACTTTTTCGATTATTACCATGAAATCTTTTTTTTTTCACAATAAAAAAGGAATATGTGTTCCTAATAAAATTTCACGAAGTTTGTTTTCCCCACAATTCCTAGATTCATAATCAAAAAATGTCCTTAGAAATACAGATACTCTTAAATTCAGTCGAAGAGGCCGAGTTACATCGAAAGAAAAAATCAGTTGTCTCAATTTTTGCACTGATGGTAAACTATTAATTTATTTCAGACGAATGACTATTAAATCTACGTACTTTAAATAAAATCAATGATGCAAAATCATCTTTTTCCCTCTTTTTTTAAATTCACTGTAAAAAAAATTTACTTAAAATTTAGTTCACTTTTGCTAGAAGTTTTAATTCATAAACTAGTATATTAAATTTAGTATACAAGTGTGATGTAAAATTAATGTACGGTACAGCACATTCAATAATTTCCTTTAATTTTACAGTAAAAGTACTTGAATTTTAATAATTTTCTTTAATTTGATTGGAAAATTACATGAATTTTTACCACAATTGTATATTAAATTTCGATGACGAGTTTATGAATAAAAACTTCCAATATTTTCTAACAGTTTTGTGCTCCTTAGAATACTCATTTTATTAATTTTTCTAAATATTTAATAAACTTTTCGGTCGACTTCTGCGGTAATTTAGTGCCATTCAGTAATCCGATATCGGGATGGAAAAAGAACGATCAATAGAGGAAATGGACTTCGTGCGTTTCGCACATGGCCAAATTCGTATGCACAGTCCACGCAGCGCATCGTAATCGATCTTCGTCGAGGGTTGCTGGCATTTGCGGTGTAGATGTGCAAACTGAGCTCGTAGTTTACCAACGATCCAAGTGTACTATGCATCTGTATATATATATATATATATGTAAATATATATATATATAGACATTGGGGCATGTTCAGTATGTACACTTCCGACGAGCCCTTCGACTGAATCCACTGTATAAGCAGACATTTCGAGGGGAATCAACACACGCCCAATATCGCAAAATTTAGCAGTTGCACTAGCTTAGCATAACCAAGTATCCACCTGATAACTATTCATAGCTCGAATATCCACCATAATTGCAATTATTACGTATAATGTCTCCAACATTGAAGACGCAGCTTGATGGCAATTTTTTCCATGTGAGAAGCATTTACTTTATGTAATTCTCACAACAAAATTCTTGTACTGCAGAAAGTGACAAGCATTTTCATTTAATTAATTGTTGGTTACATAAAGTGGGATTAAAATGATCAAATAATCACGATAGAGTAAATTCTATTAGATGATTTTTTTAAAATTCATTTGTTTATTAGTGCACTGGGAACCAGAAGGGTATATGACACGTAATTTACAATATGGATATAACAAATGGAAGTACAATAAAAATAAAAAATGAAAAACTCGATGTGAAGCACGAAGAATAATAAAAATGCGGATCAACAGAAAAAGAAAACAAAGATGTAGAAGGTAACTCGATGGTAAAGGGAATTTATAGACTAGGAAAAATGGGAGTAAATAATGTAAACAAACTATACAAAATAAAAATGGTAAAAGGAAAAAAATTATGTAGATATGAATTACTGGGTTTTACACCGATATTCAGATTGACCTATTTTCCCAGTTAAAGGGGCACATTCATCGAATAATTAAAACGTTCCAAAGCTTTCAGAATCAACATACGTACTTGAAAAAAAAAAATGAAATCCATGCCTGTAAAATTCAAATATCTATAACTCAAGAACGGCTTGATTTATAGCGTTGAAATTTAGCAAACAAGTAAAGCCGTACGTACTCTTCGTTTATCGTTAGTTTTATTAAAATTCATACCGGAGTTCAAATTATATGACGCTTTGAAGTTTTCCTTTTGGAGAAACGAAATTATTCAGAAAAATTTTCGGAGCTCTTTGAATTTTTTTTATGTCATTTTCGTTAAATCACACACATATACATCCGGACGCCGGCTGAAAATTGCATTTCTCAACGTTTTAGATTATTTTAAATATGATGACATTAAAGTCTCGAAAAAAAAAATTTTCATTTGTAATATCACAAGAGCTTTGAAATTATCGGATATTTCCTGACAGGTTCGTTGCAAACAAATGAACGAGTCAAGTTTTCCAGGTTAAAAAATTACGAGCGCGTAGCGCGAGTGATTTTTCTGGAAAACTTGACGAGTTTATTTGTTTGCAGGGAACCTGGAGGGAAATATCAGATTAATTTCGAAGCTCGAGTGGTATTCGGGGGATTATTTTTCCTATTCAAATTGCGACAAATGGAATTGCACCATGAGACAAAAATTATTGTTCTGACAAGGAAATTTCATAATCAGAACAAAAACCTTTTAATTCATGTTTAAAGTATTGCAGTCAAATACATAATTGTTATAGACATTTGTATATTGATTCCAGACTGAGGTTTTCGATTTAATCGTATTAACAGGGACATTTCCCTTTATTTTTTCATCAATAGTTTGCAAGGATTCAACTCCAAACCTACTCATATCAAATAAAAATCCTTTGACTGCCACAATAAAATTCAATCTGTCAGTTTGACAGATGGTTGACGCGGCTAAATGATTTTTTGTTTTATATATGTAACCAACACGCAAAATTATCAAAAAATTATCACATGTAATACCACAAGAGCTTTGAAATTATCGGATATTTCCTGACAGGTTCGTTGCAAACAAATGAACGAGTCAAGTTTTCCAGGTTAAAAAATCACGAGCGCGTAGCGCGAGTGATTTTTCTGGAAAACTTGACGAGTTTATTTGTTTGCAAGGAACCTGGAGGGAAATATCAGATTGATTTCGAAGCTCGAGTGGTATTCGGGGGATGATTTTTTCTATTCAAATTGCGACAAATGGAATTGCACCATCAGACAAAAATTATCGTTCTGCCAAGGAAATTTCATAATCAGAACAAAAACCGTTTAATTCATGTTTAAAGTATTGCAGTTAAATACACAATTGTTATAGACATTTGTATATTGATTCCAGACTGAGGTTTTCGATTTAATCGTATTAACAGGGACATTTCCCTTTACTTTTTCATCAATGGTTTGCAAGGATCCAACTCCAAACCTACTCATATCAAATAAAAATCCTTTGACTGCCACAATAAAATTCAATCTGTCAGTTTGACAGATGGTTGACGCGGCTAAATGATTTTTTGTTTTATATATGTAACCAACACGCAAAATTATCAAAAAATTATCACATGTAATACCACAAGAGCTTTGAAATTATCGGATATTTCCTGACAGGTTCGTTGCAAACAAATGAACGAGTCAAGTTTTCCAGGTTAAAAAATCACGAGCGCGTAGCGCGAGTGATTTTTCTGGAAAACTTGACGAGTTTATTTGTTTGCAGGGAACCTGGAGGGAAATATCAGATTAATTTCGAAGCTCGAGTGGTATTCGGGGGATTATTTTTTCTATTCAAATTGCGACAAATGGAATTGCACCATGAGACAAAAATTATCATTCCGACAAGGAAATTTCATAATCAGAACAAAAACCTTTTAATTCATGTTTAAAGGATTGCAGTTAAATACACAATTGTTATAGACATTTGTATATTCATTCCAGACTGAGGTTATCGATTTAATCGTATTAACAGGGACATTTCCCTTTACTTTTTCATCAATAGTTTGCAAGGATTCAACTCCAAACCTACTCATATCAAATAAAAATCCTTTGACTGCCACAATAAAATTCAATCTGTCAGTTTGACAGATGGTTGACGCGGCTAAATGATTTTTTGTTTTATATATATAACCAACACGCAAAATTATCAAAAAATTATCACATGTAATACCACAAGAGCTTTGAAATTATCGGATATTTCCTGACAGGTTCGTTGCAAACAAATGAACGAGTCAAGTTTTCCAGGTTAAAAAATCACGAGCGCGTAGCGCGAGTGATTTTTCTGGAAAACTTGACGAGTTTATTTGTTTGCAGGGAACCTGGAGGGAAATATCAGATTAATTTCGAAGCTCGAGTGGTATTCGGGGGATTATTTTTTCTATTCAAATTGCGACAAATGGAATTGCACCATGAGACAAAAATTATCGTTCTGCCAAGAAAATTTCATAATCAGAACAAAAACCTTTTAATTCATGTTTAAAGTATTGCAGTTAAATACACAATTGTTATAGACATTTGTATATTGATTCCAGACTGAGGTTTTCGATTTAATCGTATTAACAGGGACATTTCCCTTTACTTTTTCATCAATAGTTTGCAAGGATTCAACTCCAAACCTACTCATATCAAATAAAAATCCTTTGACTGCCACAATAAAATTCAATCTGTCAGTTTGACAGATGGTTGACGCGGCTAAATGTTTTTTTGTTTTATATATATAACCAACACGCAAAATTATCAAAAAATTATCAGTATAATACCGTGTAGCTTGCCCCACGTGACGTCGAATGGTGCAATTCCATTGGTCGAAATTTGGATAGGAAAAATAATCAGTATAATACCGTGTAGCTTGCCCCACGTGACGTCGAATGGTGCAATTCCATTGGTCGAAATTTGGATGGGAAAAATAATCAGTATAATACTGTGTAGCTTGCCCCACGTGACGTCGAATGGTACAATTCCATTGGTCGAAATTTGGATAGGAAAAATAATCAGTATAATACTGTGTAGCTTGCCCCACGTGACGTCGAATGGTGCAATTCCATTGGTCGAAATTTGGATGGGAAAAATAATCACGAAAATTTTTGCTTCCTCTATAAGCAAGCAAAAAAGGATGCAAAGCAGAACCTTGCACATTGCTTCCTCATTATATTTCGCTTTTTACAAAGCAACCTCTAAAAGGAAGTATGGGAATTGATTTTGGCTTCCTCATAGAGGAAGCTTTGTAAAAAGCGAAATATAATGAGGAAGCAATGTGCAAGGTTCTGCTTTGCATCCTTGTTTTAAATAAATATAAATAAGCGCACACTCTCGCTTTGTGAAAATATAATAAGGACAATCGGTCCAGAAACTCCCTCGAATACTCTATCTTCTCTGTTTTTTTTTGTAGAACACGATAGAAATCGGTGGTTTCCGAAATTTCATTGGGAAGCAAGATTATGGCTAGTTTATACGACATAAATCGCTACTTTTCACAATATGGACTGTACGACATCGCTATCAAAATATGTTATCGTTCAACATTTTTGGGCTATATCTGAGGTATTTTTCTGTTAATCATAAATTTGGCACTCATTTGACTCCTAGCTCGATATTTGATACCAAAATTCGAATCGCAGAAAAAAGTCAAAAAATTCAAAAAATCAAAATCTCATAAAATTTTAACGTTTCAACCGATCTTAACCAAATTTAATAGGGATCACCGGTGTATGAAAGCTCACGTACATACCAATTTTGAGCTTAATATCTCGAAAATTAAAAGAGTTATCGCGTTAACAGACATTTTTGAAAAAATTCAAAACCGCATAAAAATTTAATGATCATGGAGATTTTTACAAAAATTGGTATGAACGATGAGGATTGACTCCTCTATATATGGTGTAAATTTCAGCTCTATATCTCGAGGCGTTCCCGAGTTATAAAGGTTTACATTTTTTGAGCGTGTAACATACACACACACACACACACATACAGACATTTTTTCTAAATCACTTTTCTCGACGTTTTGGACTATTCTGTCATGAAAATCTCGAAAAAAAAAAATTTTCGCCAAAACAAAGCTTCCTCTATGAGAAAGCAAAAGACAATTTATTTTTTTTAAATGCAAAAAAAAAAACATTTCTCTTGAACATTATTCTGTGATTCTGTGTACAATACCTTTTTGGCAAAAATGTGCAATAATTTAAATTTATTTTTTACTGTATAGAGATAAATCATATGGTTAATTGAACTAATATTTGGCAAACAGGCAAAGCAGAAATTTTTGAATTTGATAATATTCTGACTTTTTCGAAAAATACCATTAAAGACTTACAGCCTTAGACTTCAAGATATTGAAACAGTTCTTAATAAGTAAAGTGATATACCAGATCGTCCGTATTCAATTGCAATTAAAGCTGAATCCAAAAAAAGTTTTCAACTTGTATAAAATTTCTACTTTATCGCAAAAGTTTTTAATTCCAAGTGCGCAATTTTAATAATAAATCAGTTGCTGAAAAGATAGTATAGAAAGTGGATGACCGGAAATTACGAAACTGAAGATGTTGCCCAAATTGACGTACTTAGGTGAGGAATTGGAGCGTGAATCGGAATAAGATAAAGCAAACGACAGGAGGACAGTAGCGAGGGAAATAAGAGTCCACCATAGGAAAGACCGATGGGCTAGAGACCAGGAAAATCGTTGTTTTGTCGAGAGTTACAATAAAAGTATTAGTAGCTGGGAGAAGAAGAGGCTGCCGGCCCAAAGCGTCGTTAGCGAATGTAATTTCGATTTTAATTGCCGTGCACTCATCTTGGCCCCCTTGCGATAGGCGAGCACAATGACGAGCAGCGTTAAGCCTTTCTGCGCGGTCAAAACTTTCGCTCGGCTTATTCTCTCGACTTGTTGGTCGTGGAGTTCTCTGCTACGCTGAGTTGCTTTCAATGGTTCGACCATTGGACCAGCAGCGATCGTGCGGAGTACAGGAGACGAAACTTCCGATCAATTAGCGAAGGTAGCCTCGGAATAATGGGAACGCTTTTTGTACGCTACTAGCTGATGCTGAGAATCCTCGGCGGTTAAAAAAAAAGACGAACGAGCGAGAAACGTCTGATGATCGTTCTATAACTCAACAGACTATTTGCTATGCTCCCTAAGATTCGAACTCAGATAAGCCAATCAACAATGTGGAAAATGTCTAAGTTTGTGCTCGGGAATATAAACAAATTATTCATCGATCTTGATGAAAAAGAATATTTAATAAATATAAGAATAATTTTAAAATGTTGGAAATTAATATTGTTTTACTATTTTTTTATAAATAGAACAGGCATTGTTTATTTATTTTTCCAGAATATATTAATCCTTTAAAGGACATTTTGCTGAAAATAATTTTTTTTTCCGGTTAATATTGGAGTCACTGGATAAAGTAGACACAATATAGTTTTGAAAAATTCATTTTTTTAATGTTAATGTATAAATGCGTTGTTCATTTATGACATTGAAACGAAGAATGCATACCTAATAGATTTTCAGTGCTTGTGAAGTTTTTCTAGAATTCTTGCATACAAATTAAATACGATGTTATGAGAAATAGCTATCCATCTACTGTACGCGACGGTATTTAAAAAATATACAGATGCGACAATCGGTACATTAATGTGTAAATGCATTTTCCATTCATGACATTGAAATGAAGAATCCATATCTAATAGATTTTCAGTGCTTGCCAAGCATTTGCAGAATTCTTGCATAAAAATTAAATAAGATGTTATGAGAAATAGCTATCTATCTACTATACGAGAAGGTATTTCCATGAAATACATGGTATATGAAATATATGGTTTCTCCATAAAAAAAACTGATTTAATAATGTATGAAAAAAAATATTATGTCGTCTGTTGGTTTATAGATCTATATAATACTATGGGTTCTGTATGTCAGCTTTTATCACACTTTTACAATTTCTTGTACGTAGGGTGGCATTATTTTTTATCCACAACGTACTAATCTAAAAACAGGTAAATCCCTTTTCTCGAATAAAATCATTTTCCTTAAATATTGACCTTACTAAAACAGTGCAAAAATTATATCTTTGAAAAATTGCTTTTTTAATGTTTACATATAAATGCTTTAACTTTTCGTAAAAAAAAAATAGGATACATTCCTAATAACTTCCATTATTTGTCAAATTTTTTCCAGAATTCTTGCGAAACGTTTAAAGAGAGTGTTATGAAGAATGTTCACTCCTTAAACGTAAAACAAGATATTTATATAATATATCGATCAAAAAAATGATCGCACACGAAAAGAAAAAAGTAGAACCTTGCACATTGCTTCCTCATTATTTTTCGCTTTTTACAAAGCTACCTTTATGAGGAAGTATGTTATTTAATTTTCGCTTCCTCGTAGAGGAAGCTTTGTAAAAAGCGAAAAATAATGAGGAAGCAATGTGCAAGATTCTACTTTGCATCCTTGTTTAAATTAGATAAATAAACATGTTGTGAATTCGCTTTTTCTATTTCGTTATTCCGTTATTCCGTTATTATTAGAGCGTTTCAGAAAGTAAATGTGATAACGTATATTTTTAAAAACAATTCAACATTCCAAAAAAACACAAATTTCAAACCGTTTGTCACTAAACTATACATATATAATGGCTGAATATTGTTTCATTTATATACAAAATTTGAGCTCGCTATCTCAAGTTTTGCAAAAGTTACAATAGAGCGATAATGTCAATTTTTTGAAAAATTTGAGATTCCCTAAAATCTGAACCACTTTACCGATTCGAGCCAAATTCAATACCAAACAACATTGAGTGCACCTGCTTTTATAACCAACTATTTAGCAAAATAGACTAAATTTTACGAAAGTTAGAGCGACCACCTCCTTTTTTCAAAAAATTCAAAACGGCATAAAATCGAAATTTTCGTATGGATTTTGTCGAAAATTGCTACAGTTGAAGAGGGTCTGCTGCTACACTTGTGTGCCAAATTTGAGCGCGATATACAAAACAGTTCTCGAGTTATCGGCGTTCGAATTTTCGGAGTTGTATACATACACACACAGACACACATACATACATACGGACTTTTTTCCTAGATCACTTTTCTGGACGTTTTGGACAATTCTAAGTGTCCTGACATGAAAATCTCGAAAAAAAACTTTTCATAAAAACAAAGCTTCCTCTATGAGGAAGCAAAAACTAGTTTTGGCGGCCAATTCCAGCATATGCTGTGCCGCGTGTTAGTCACTGAAACTAAATCGGAATCGTAGTCTCAACTTTTTTCGATTGGTAGCAAAAATAGAACTTGGTTCCTGCAACTATCATGACTGCTATCGAATCCAAATGATTCGATGCGCCAACCAACCGATGAGTTGAGGTTATGATCTCAGCTGGTTATTGTCACTATCGACACTCTATCAACGAATTATTATCAAGAGTCGCGGTAGCGACTCGACGCCAAGTTAAAAATAGTTATACTCTCTTCAAGCGACTGAGTAGTTGGCGGTATTCTAACTATTTCGATTGGTTGTCGGGACCGATAAATCAATTTTTACGACAAATTTTTTCTTTTCGTGCACAATATTCCTGTAATGACCAAATAATATTATGTCCTCTGTTGGAATACTATGGGCTGTAGGTGCAAGCATTGTAATCCCATCTAGTTACGCTCACGAGGCTTTAACATAAACCGCGGCACCATTTCAGCATTAACATTATCATACTCGTATGGGCTGCCCTATTGTGCATCGGCATTGTGTGTTTCGGGAGTCGCGGGTCGATGGCCCCTTGATGCTCGCTTGCATTCGCATTTGAGCGTTTGCCCGCGGGTTCCGAGTTCAACGTTTGGCGCTGCTGGATATTCAGCATAGCAGTTACGCATGCAGTAGGTATATAGTACAGAGAGGTAGGTATAGTATATCTACGGTACACGCGTTGCATAGCTACAACCCTGGAATGCATCTCTCTCGAAGGTGTATGCTGAACACTAATGGCGATGCCGCAGTTCGCCATCGTATCTGCATCAGATTTTCGTTTGTTATACGCTATTCTATATCCAAAACCACCGTCGACGCTCCAGTCTCTCGAACGACGTGAATAAAATTACCATCTCGCGTAGGTACGTTCCATCACGAGCTTGGTGGAGTAGCAGATCGATATCACTGTATATCCGACTTTGTCCTCGTCGCATAAACTAGTAGTAGCAGTGAAACGTAGAAAGGATTAACGGGTGCCTGGCTGGTAATTGTGAAATCAATATAACAGCGAATATAAATCTTCAAAGCACTTTTTAATATCCTTTTATTCGTGGCAGTACGTAGTTTATGCATTTTCCAGTATTTTCGGATTTCCAGAATATTTTCTCGTTCCCAGAGTATTGTCTGGTTCCCAGAGTATTGTCTGGTTCCCAGAGTATTGTCTGGTTCCCAGAGTATTTACTGGTTTCCAGAATATTTTCTCGTTCCCAGAGTAGTTTCTGGTTTCCAGAATATTTTCTCGTTCCCAGAGTATTATCTGGTTCCCAGAGTATTGTCTGATTTCCAGAGTATTTCCGGGTACCCACAGTATTTTCTGGTTTCCAGAGTATTTTCTGGTTTCCAGGGTATTTTCTGGTTTCCCGAACATTTTCTGTTTTCCAGCGTATTTTCTGGTTTCCAGAATATTTTCTAATTTCCAGGGTATTTTCTGGTTTCCAGAATATTTTCTGGTTTCCAGGGTATTTTCTTGTTTCCAGGGTATTTTCTGGTTTCCAGAGTATTTCCGGGTTCCCACAGTATTTTCTGGTTTCCAGAGTATTTCCTGGTTTCCAGAGTATTTTCTGGTTTCCAGTGTATTATCTGGTTTCCAGGGTATTTTCTGGTTTCCAGGGAATTCTCTGGTTTCCAGAATATTTTCTGGTTTCCAGGGTATTTTCTGGTTTCCAGAGTATTTTCCGATTCCAGAGTATTTTTCAGTTTCCAGAGTATTTTCTGGTTTCCAGAGTATTTTCTGGTTTTCAGAGTATTTTCTGATTTCTAGAGTATTTTCCGGTGTCCAGAGTATTTTTTGGTTTCCGGAGTATTTTTTTGATTCCAGAGTATTTTCTGCTTCCCAAAGTAATTTCTTGTCCTCGCAGTATTGTCTAGTTCCCAGTGTATTTTCTGGTTCCCAGAAAATGTTTGAATAATATTTCTTATAATCTATCGAGTCATTGATATGCAGCTTAATACGAATTCGGAATTCTTCTATTTTACGAAATTTTTTTTTTAAATTTCTGTGGAGAAATACTTTTTGGTAATACAACAGAATTCTTTTGTTTAAATAAATAATTGATTAGTTAAGCAAGAAATTTACTAAAATTCATCGATATCCATCAAATTTTGTCCTCGTCGCGTGGACCAGTAGTGAAACGTAGATATTAATGGGTGGCAGACTGGTAATTGTGAAATCAATACAACATGGAATATAAATCTTCAAAGCACTTTTTAATAGTCTTTCATTCGTGGCGTTACGTCGTTAATGCATTTTGCAATATTTTCTGGTCCCTTGAATGACTTGCAATATTTATTGTTGAAATTTAACGAGACATTGGTAAAGAATAAAATGTAGAATTTATTGTACTTTTATCAAAAAGTTGCTTTTTAGAAATGTCTACAAAAATTATTTGTTTATTTTCTGCGAGAATTTGATTAAATTGTTAAACTGGAAATCAATGAATTTTTTTCTGTAATCGTAACTAAATATTTCCGTAGACATTAATAACAAAAAATTTTATGTCAAAAGTACAAGAATTTTCGTTTCGAAATATATTTTACTAATATTTCCATATTCCCCATTAATATTTCCATACGAGTTTGTAGAAACTCTAAATAAAAAGTGACAAAAACAGAATAAAAGTAAATTCATTTTTCTAAAAATGTGTTATTACTTTCATTCATTAAAAAAATAATCGATTGGTTTTCAATAAAAAAGATCGTGTATCTAAAATAAATAACCTTTTTAAACAATTATCTCTCTTTAATTCAATATCTATTGATCCACTTGGGCACGTGTGTGTTTAACTCTCGTGTTAAATATTACCACGTTCATAGATCATATTTGCTTTTGGTTATATAATATTATTAACTAATAATATCAAAGCCGAAAATCGTTTCAACATTCATTATTAACTCCTACATGAACCTCAAACCTGCCTTTGATCACGTTTATATTTCGGCAATATTACATAGGCTATCGGCCAACAATGATGCGACCAGTGTATTAGTGTAAGCCAGTACCGCACAATAGATGCAACATTAAATCCGCTCGCGGTTCGCCCAGTGTTCGCGGTATCGAGAATACCTTAATACAGCATTTTCCAGCCTGACCGCGTACTACGCCGTACTATAGGTGTCTACTGGCGCGAACTGGGTTAATGAGTTTACAGCTCGACGAGCGAGAACGCGAGAGGAATAGCACGCTTGGGCATGGATTATCACCCACCCCGTCGGTGGTGAGTCCGCTGGTCACGCTGAGGGAGCGATCAGCAACACTGCAGATTCATTACGCAAATTTGTGCTTGATTAATAATTATTAAAGACGAACTGGCGAATGTGCAAAATTGGAAAATTTTCACAAATTTTTCATTCATTACAATTTTTTTTTATATGTGTTTTTTTTAAATTTTTATCTCTACCAGTATTTGTATAATTCACAAAGGAACGAATAGAACGAATGACCGACCTCTGGCACAAACAACTGCGCTGGGATAAACAAGTAACGAAGATAATTACAGTGATGAAGAGACGCGGTAGCGTCTCGACGCCAAGTATTAAAAAATAAATTAATGCCGCCTCCGTACGACGTTTTGCCTCTTCTATGATATCTTAAAGGGAGATTCTAGTGAAATTAAAAAAATAATAGGTATAATACAATTTTTTATTTGAATATATGTTTAGTGGAATTTTAGCAAACGGAGACATTCGCATAATGATTTAATTTCTGGAATATTCATAAAGTGCAGCAAAATGTCGTAAAAATGCTTCAATTTATGAAATGGAGCAAAGTGTCCTTCAAATACATAAGCAAAATGCATGGATTATTTATGACCTACTGCATTCATATTGAGTCCGCTGGTCAAACCGAAAGAGTGATCAACAAAACGGAATCATTACGCAAATTTGTGCTTGATTAATAATTATTAAAGAAGAACTGGCGAAAGTGCGAAATTGGAAAACTACCACGAATTTTTCATTCATTTCAATTTTGTTATGTGCTTTTTTGTCTCTACCAGTATTCATATAATTCACAAAGGAACAAATAGAACGAACGACCGACCTCTGGCACAAACAACTGCGCTGGGATAAACAAGTAACGTAGGTAATTACAGTGATGAAGAAACGAGGTAGCGTCTTGACGCCAAGTATGAAAAAATAAGTTAATGTCGACTCCGTAAGATAATTTTTCTCTTCTATGATACCTTATTAAGGGTAGCCAGGAGCTAGTGAAATTGAAATATAATACGCGTAATACAATTTTTTTAAATGAAAATATGTTTAGTATAATTTTAGCAACCAAATACGTCCTCAAAGAGCTGGAGCAAATTTCTGGAATATTCATAAAGGGGAGTAAAATGTCGTAAAAAAATGCGTCAATTTCTGAAATGGAGCAAAGTGTCTTCGAAAAACATACACTGTTAAAAAAGATTGTCAATTTATTGTGACAAGTAATATGAAATTTACAAAACTGGTGTGTGAAGTAATGATTATTATAACATTCACTGTAAAATTAACATTAGTAGAGTAAATTTATGTAAGTGAATATTAAATTTTCAAATGTTTTAAATGAAAATTACAAAACTTCTGTAGTAATCTAGTTATTACATGACGGAATGTGTAAAATTTTAGTTAAGTTCTTGATGTTAGTTAAATAATTTGTAAATTCATATACAGGACTTTTGTATCTGTATAAAAATTAGTAGTTCATCATCATGGAATTTTTCAAGGCATTTATATTCATGCGTCTTGGGAACAAAAATATTGAATGCGGATAATAAATTTTCAGTCAACCACAAGTGTAATTTCAGAAATGCAGAACCATTGTTTTCATTGTAGGTAGCTTTTGATTTTATAATAAACATGTGTACCAAATTTACAACCAACATGCGAAGTATAAAAATACAGAATGCAAATTCCTAGTATTTTATAACAGTAAATTCACAAAATTTCTCAAATATTTGTCAGTATTGTTATTTTAAATATCTGATACAGATTGACAAGAAATTTGTGGTACAGGTTGTGAATAAAAACTTGTATTCTGGCACTAATTTTCTCGTAAATTTTTGTAACAGTGTAAGCAAAAGCCATAGATTGCAGCATGGCAGATTTATTAAGAAAATTTGTGCTTGATTAATAATTATTAAAGATGAACTGACGAATGTGCAAAATTGGAAAATTTCCACGAATTTTTCATTTAATACCAATCTTTTTATATGCTTATTTGTCCAACAAATGGGTTTAATAATCGGTCGCTGACAAAAACATCTGTGCTGGAATATAAAAGTAGCGTAATTATTTACAATGTCATGATGACTTAAGGGAAGACGCTAATAAAGTTTTCCAAAATAAGGAAAAATAAGGTTAAAGATTGTGTTATCAAAATCATTTTTAGCGGAATACTCGCATCTAAAAGTGTCCTTTAAAAAAAATTAAATTTCTGAAATATTTAGAAAATGAAGTGAAGTGTCGTCAAAAAGCATAAGTCAGGAAGGGAGGCGAAAAGCACACTGAGAGAGCGACATAGCAACATAGCATATTAATTAAGCAAATTTGTGCTTGATTAATAATTATTAAAGACAAACTGGCGAATGTACAACGTTGGAAAATTGGCACAAATTTTTCGTTTAATTCCACTACTCTTATATGCTATTTTGTCTCTGCCAGTATTTGCACAATTCACAAAGGACTAAATTGGATCAATGACCGACTTCTGGCAGAAACAATTGTGCTGGGATATAAGTAGTGTAGGTACGTGTATGAGACGGCACTTGCCACAAGACACATGCGAGATTCACTTTAGCGTGTACCTCTATAGTAATCTTGCAGATCCCTTTTTATCTCTACTGCAGAGCGTTGTTGAATATTAGGTGAAGCCCGGAAAGTAGTCTTGTGTTGTTCGGCCTGGTGCTGGGATGAATACTAGAAGCTGCACACCCTATTCTTATAGGAAGAGAGAAGCAGGCAATGTTTCCCATGTGGCGGTGACGTGCAATCGTTCTGGTGTATATGAAGCCTTCTGTTTCAATTCCAATACTTTTTCTGAACCTCTTAAATGTTTTTCGTTATTAGATAAATTAAAGTACCAACACATGTGAACTTTTTCACATTAAAATTATAATAAGGGAGAAAATTTTGAGTCACAGAGGGAGATTTGTTATTTTTTGTAAATTGAAAATTCAATGTTGTTGGTTTAACAAAATTATTGTATATTTGTCATAAGAAAGATGAAAAAACTACAACTTTTATATTGAAATATTACTTATCTGTGACTCTTGGATTTTAATAAATAGTCATTATTTGAAATGTTGAGTATTCAATCGCATTAATAGTTTGCAGTTTCATCTTGAGATGAAACTTAAGAACGAACTTCTTGCGTAGAAAAAAAGAATCTTGTGAAGAATATTTTAAAGAATCTTAAAAAAAGTCTTGAAAGGATCTTTGGAAGAATCTTTAGAGGAATCTTGAAAAGAATCACGTATAGGATCCGGAGCAAGATTCTTTCCAGAATTCTTTTCAAGATTCTTTCTATCCGAAAGCGTTCTGAGAATCTTTCAAAGAATCTTCGAAAGAATCTTGAAGACCGTCTTTAAGAGAATCTTCAAAAGACTCCGTCCATTAAACAGAAAAATCGTTGAAAGAATCTTAATGAAAGTTTTCAGAGGAATCGAGCGAAACCTGTTGTTGCTTTCCCTTGGAGTCGAGACAGTACATTTCGATACGTCAACGAAGGGTAAACCCCTCGTGTATAGTCGAACTCAGGACAGCTTTGCAGTCTTATATACTTTCGGGCTTCAAATCACTTGCGAGAAACGCTTCGACTGCTCGCCATCTAGCGGAGTATTGTCCACCAGTGTTTCGTATGATGTCACTAGGTGGCGAACGGACGGAGCGTTTCTCGCAAGTGGTTTGAAGCCTCAGCGTATATATAAGACTGGAAAGCTTTTCTGAGTTTGACTACACACGAGGGCTTTACCGTTCGTTGACATACCGAAATATACTGTCTCGACACCAAGGGAAAGCCACAACAGGTTTTGCTCGATTCCTCTGAAGAATTTCACTAAAATTCTTTCAACGATTTTTCTGTTTAATGGACGGAATCTTTTCACGATTCTCTTAAAGACGCTTTTCAAGATTCTTTCTAAGATTCTTTGAAAGATTCTCAGAAAGCTTTCGGATAGAAAGAATCTTGAAAAGAATCCTGGAAAGGATCTTGCTCCGCATCCTATACGTGATTCTTTTCAAGATTCCTTTAAAGATTCTTTCAAGACGTTTTTTAAGATTCTTCAAAAGATTCTTCACGAGATTCTTTTTTTCTACGCGGGTTACGACTGGAGTTATCTTGGCCAAAATTACTCACAGGTAATATCAAAATTTAGGAGAACTATTCCGAACATCTGAGGTACAAAAAATTGGCCTATTGATACGAAATACCTCATATCCCCCCAGGTTGAGGGAAGCTAAAGCAAGAATTCTGGGCATCTGCCGTCCGCTATTATCCAATCTTGCGGATTCTAGGCGAGTAGATAAGTACGTGCTACATTCCCAAGGTGATTTCGAAGCTTACGTAACTTCGGTTGCCTTCCCGACTCTACGATCAGCCTTAAAGGGCATACTCGATGTATATAAAGCCCTGAAGATTCGCCTTTCTGATTTTCGTTCTTGGATATGGGACAAGATGTGACGGCTAGTACCGCAAACCCTTCGAGTACGATGAACGATGAAAATGCATACAAGATCCATTGAATATGCAGCGTCGGAGACGAGGAATATTCATCCACGGAATTTGCCTCAAATATGTAGGTCGTGTTAGGTGAAACCGTTCAGAAAAATCGATGTTGCGGAAGCGTTGCTCCGGTGGTTGCGTTTAGTATTCGCTGGAAGGTGAACCACCGGATTCAATTGAGTTGACCATGAATGGAGTATCGAAGTCCAAGCACATAGAGCTTCGGGCGGTTTGGAAGGGTGGGTTGCGCTTGAAAGGCAACTCGGTAGCATCCAGATCCGACCTCCTGTGGCATTTTTGGAGCCAACTTTATTCTGTAAAAACCCTGAGAGGAAAGAAAACTCCCGAGTCTGTGCCAGACCCAGAATCTCCAGCCAGTCATCGTGGGATTCTGTGGTGGTTGATCCCCAAGGGCAGAAAAAGACGAAATTGAGGGAACGACCTGACAATAGGATTTTCCACAAATGCCCTTTCTATCTTACCTTTACCTTTTCGTCATTCTATCACAAAGCGTTTTTACACGCGAAATGAGAAACTGAGAGAAATACTTTGTTCATTCGACATCACCACTTGTCTTACCCAAACCCTCTCACTTTGGAACTTAAAGAAGCGTCGACAGTTTGTGTTGCCAAGCACGGGTTATCCGGGCCACTGAAACCTTTTGTTTCTATTCTACAGAGCGTTGAGTGCACTCGGAGGGCAGATGCATCTGCAGTGCACAAATGCAACTGTGTATGTCTTTAAGGCCCGTGTAGGTGTAAACACGTTTCCTTGGGGGTTGAGAGTTTAATCGTTTTATCGTCAGCCGGAGTTGGCACGATGCTGGATCTATCTCTTTCCTCCAATCGAACATTAAATCCTTTGGGTTAGTGCACCGTTCAGAGCTTCCAGCTAAAAGCGCCAATGCACGTTGATTGGTTTGAGGATGAGAAAGGATATAAAAGAGGCGGATTTAAGATGAACCTTTGATTGTTGTGCAGGATACTTTGTCGAAATTGCTTTGAAGGGTTGATGTACCGGTTTTTGTCACCTTTCAGATTTTCCAAACGTTTTGTGACTTTCCATTAAAATGATTCCGATTCGTACCTGATTTTACACAGAATAGGATATGATTTGATATTTCCACAAAGATTGTCTAAGAAAACACAAAATAAAAGTTCGATCATGATCATCTTACAATTGGTAGTCAGAATAGTTTTATGGAATTTCGCGATTTTTATGCACAAAAGCTGCATATTAGGAGCGGCAAAAGAAAATACAGATGCGACTACCGGTACATTAAGCCGATCTGTAAAACAGTTCCAAGGAAATCAAAACAGCCTGTTCGGAGTGTAAGATAATGGGTATTACATAGATTGAGAATAATGTTTAAAGCAAATAAACAAAAACTAATGACTAGTGATGAACATGTTGGCAAGATTTTGTGCGATAAGATTTTTATGAATTGTTAAGAAATTGATTAAGAAAAAAGTAATTTGTAGTCGCCTGTAGATAGGAGATAAATTGTAGCGGGCTAAGGGTTACAATTTGTTTCTCGTTTTGTTGCAAAGTTTAACTGTAGGTACCGCGTATAAAACGCATCAGCCTCTTGCGTTTTATCGGCCAGCATTCCAGTACAACCAACGAAGGGAGGTCGTAAAAACTGCGTGCTCCGTGACACCCGCCGATCGTTAAAAACTAAGGAAGAACCGGTAGCAGGGGATACCTCGCTGCGGCTTAGGCATTGCCCAAAACCTCAACGACTACGACCAATCTCATGCACGGAGATCACAGCTTGGGTCGAACAACCAAATGCTTAGTAAAATATGCGCCGTTTAATCTGTAAGCTCAACCGAGTTATTTGTTAGACAGTAAAGTAATTTGTTAGGAAACCAGGTACTTGGTTGAGATTCCTAATAAATTCTTTGCGATCACTAATAACTTAGTTCTGATCACCAATAACTTAGTTCCGATCACCAATAACCTGAATCAGCATACGAAGTGTTTGGCTGGGTTATTTTCTTTACAGAGTCCGAGTCAAATTTAAATCTCCATTTACACGAATTTTTAGCCATCATCAACACCGCATAATAGCAGATATGTCCCGTCATCTTCCCGTGCAGAAATTCCTTCGGGCAGCCGCGATTATATAAGGGGCCTTCTTAGGTATAAACGTGGCATCCACAATAGGGAATCCACTCTAGAACCCTACTAGGCTCAACAAAGGCTGCCACGACAAAATATATAGTAAAAAATGTGCACTTCGGGGCCTAATCAGGCTCAAATGTGGAAGCCTCACTAGGGTCACCCATATTGAGCCTCTTCGTTGCCTACAAAGGTACCCTTTACAAACTTTATAGGCCCTTTATAGGCAACTTTATAGGCCCTTTATAATTTGATTTTTTTATATTTCCGATACGTATTCTGCAATAGGTATGACAAATTATTCCCTTATTGAAACCCGTCGGAGTTAACCAGGTGATCACCCATCTAACTATTGGAGGTCAGTGTCAGCTAAGCGGTCACCCATCTATGTATTGACCATCAGTCGCCAGCCCTGCGGTCATCCATCTAAGTAATTACCTAGGCGGTTATCCAACCTAGTACTGACGGTCAGAGTTAGCAAAGCGGTCACCCATCTAAGTATTGACCATCAGTAGTCAGCCACGCGATCACCCTAATACTAACCCTCAGGTCAGTCAGACGATCGTCCACCCAAATACTAACGAACTAATGCGCGCAAACAATGAAATAAGCAACTTCGTCGAATATGTTTATAAATGACAAAAACGATACAATGTATCATTTTTTATATAACCGATTGCCGTGAAAAATAACTGAATGTGCTTCTATTATTACCACAGCAGACGCAATCATATAAATCTATAAAGTTCGGACTAAATTACACGAATTTCATTTTATGTTTCATATTACCGATATTCAAATAGACAAACAAAAATTGTATAATCATATAATCTGAATGTCTGAGTGAGCTAAAGCGCAGTACAAAAACATCATCCGGAGGGTCCCAAGTTCGATTCCCGTCAATGTCAACAAATTTTAATATGTTTTTTCAGTGATTAACATGTACCATCATGTACAGGAAGATATAATATCTACTTAAAATGCAGGATTACTCGATTTAATAAGCAAAAATTAATATTCTTCAATCAATTTTCTTTATTATTTTAGTAGGGGCTTAATAGGGCAGCCTTTATAGGCCCTAACAGGGAAATCTATAAAGGGCCAAGTAGGAGCCCCAACCATTTTTCTGCACGGGTTATTAATATAAAACGTAGGCAAAGAAGGATGACATACTTTACTGTCAAATGATGCAGATCCTTTTTGTTTTCTAGATATGTTCATCTTAATGCAGTTTTTCTAGGTATGTTCATACGGTTGCTTTAAGGTTTCCACATGATTTAGTTGAGAACCTGTCCTTTTAGTACGTGATGCTCTTAACTTCGGAGCTCTTCGCCAAAGCTTCAAATAGCGCATTCACATTGGTTGACATTTACTAGCAAGGCCAGAATTAATTGCTTAAGGAACGTTTATCAACCTCTCACAAGAGTGATCCTTGACAGGAACTTTTAGACCCATTGGGATAGGGAAAACAGTTGATTACGACTTCCCTCTTTACAGCTTTTCCAATACTCTAATTGAAGTCATTTCGAACTTTGTTCCCATTACCAAGAATCTTCGATACTTTCTTCTCAATTAATTATCCTTGCGCCAACATCATGTTCTTATTAGTTGCCAATCTACTCTCATTAACTTCTCGCTGTGAATGAATGAGCTCGTACACAGTAGCATCTACAAGAACGTTGAAGGTTGAGGATGGGGATTGTTGACTGAAAAGAGGTAGAAGAATAAACAGTAGAAAAAAAACCTCTGCTTTTAGTACGTTGAAACCACTGGAATAGACGTTTTTCCAATTAAACGGACCAATCCGAGAATCCGGAAGAGGGATTCCCGAGATATATATGCCTTAGCAAGCAAGCCCAATGCGCGATCGATCGAACGACCAATTAATTCCAGTATCGCAAGCCTCGTATCTCGGCAGAGTCTACGCAGCTTCCGCTTAGCCAGTTTCTCTTGTTTCCGGTGAAACGACGCTACCGACGTCCGTATCCTCCAGGGGTCGTTTGTACACGTATCGGACATTGGGCTGCTTTCGAATCTTCCTTCATCTCTCTTTGTCTACCTTAATTTATTCAGGATCTTGCAGATAACCGCAACATCCATTCGAGGATTTACCAGTTTGTTTATTTTCCAAAGTAAAAAAAAGCAGCTATTATAACTGCACGGATAGTATGAATTGAATTTCTGACTTAGGCAAAGACTGAAGTTTTTGGCGTTGCACGTATGTGTTTAATTTGTCCGGCAGGAGAGTTTCAAAAGTGAACAAAAATCAAGAGAAATGTATTTGTACTCCGTTCCTGCAGAAATCATTTGTTTCGGGCAGTGGCCTCCTCTTGATTCTTCCTTGTCTAAATCAATGTAATCCTGATCTTAAAAATAACCGTAATATCCATTCGAGGTTTTCCTAGTTTGGTTATCTTCAAAAGTTAAATAGCAGCAATCTCAACTGTACAAATAGTATGATTTTAATTTCTTACTTTAGCAAAGAAATAAATTTTCGGCGTTGCCCGGATGTATTTAATGTGGCCGGTAGAAGAGTTTCAAAAGTGATCAAGAGAAAAGAATTTGTACTCCGTTCCTGCAGAAATCATTTGTTTCGGGCATTGGCCTCCTCTTGATTCTTCCTTGTCTAAATCAATGTAATCTAGATCTTAAAAATAAAAGCAATATCTATTCGAGGCTTTTCCAGTTTGTTTATCTTCGTAAGGAAAAAACAGCAATCCCAACCATATCAATAGTATGATTTGAATTTCTTACTTTGGCAAAGAAACAAATTTTCGGCGTTGCCCGCATGTATTTAATGTTGCCGGTAGAAGAGTTTCAAAAGTGCAGCAATCCAAACCGTACAAATAGTATGATTTGAATTTCTTACTTTGGCAAAGAAATAAATTTTCGGCGTTGCCCGGATATATTTAATGTGGCCGGTAGAAGAGTTTCAAAAGTGAACAAAGATCAAGAGAAAAGAATTTGTACTCCGTCCCTGCAAAAATCATTTGTTTCGGGCATTGGACTCCTCTTGATTCTTCCTTGTCTAAATCAATGTAATCTAGATCTTCAAAATAACCGCAATATCTATTCGAGACTTTTCCAGTTTGTTTATCTTCGTAAGGAAAAAAACAGCAATCCCAACTGCATAAATAGTATGATTTGAATTTCTTACTATGGCAAAGAAAGAAATTTTTGGCGTTGCACGTATGTCTTTAATGTGTCCGATAAAAAAGTGAATAAAAATCAAGAAAATAGTATTTGTACGTCCGTACTTGCAGAAATCATTTGTTTCGGACTTTGGCTTAATTCTTCCTTATCTAAATCAATGTAATCCAGATCTTAAAAGTAACCGTAATATCCATTCGAGGCTCTTCCAGTTTGCTTATTTTTATAAGGAAAATAACAGCAATCCCAACCGCACAAATAGTATGATTTGAATTTCTTGCTTTGGCAAAGAAAGAAATTTTTGGCGTTGCACATATGTCTTTAAGGTAGTTCTGTCATGAAGGCAATCCAAACTTATATGCATGAATTTTTGACATGTTGTAATTTAGCTATTCAGTTTTACTTGCACAAAATCTTGAAGGCTTTTACCGAGTATTTGAATGAACAATTAAAACTTGAAAATCGATCTTTTTACACGGCGCTCACGAGACGGCTGGAAAAATTGATCTTTAGATCGAAAATTAACATACTTAGATCAAAGATAGAGAAAAAATAAAAAGTACTATGGATTTGCAAATCATTCAGGAATTGATGCATCATGAAAAAAGGTGAAGTTTCCGGAATAATGTTTAATTGAACCAAGGTCAAAGTGCAAGATACAGGGCCAAATCACGTTTCCTAACCTAATTATCGTAAAAATGAAGTCAAATCCGCACTAAACATATCAACTATTTAAAAATAATCGTTTTTATTTGATTACGACAATTTTGAAGGATTCTTGATTATTTTTTATATTATTATTGAGGCAGTCAAGGTGATGCGTATGATTATTGTTTAATATCATATAGACTCTGAGATTAATGACTCCGACGTACCGACAGAACTACCTTAATGTCTCCGATAGAAGAGTTTCAAAAGTGAATAAAAACAAGAAAATAGAATTTGTACGTATTTGCAGAAATCATTTATTTCGGACATTGGCCGCCTCTTGATTCTTCCTTGTTTAAATCAATGTAATCGAGATCGTAAAAATAACCGCAATATCCATTCGAGGCTATCCCGGTTTGTTTATCTTCATAAGGAAAAAACAGCAATCCCAACCGCACAAATAGTATGATTGGGATTTGTTACTTTGGCAAAGAAAGAAATCTCTGCCGTTGCACGTAAGGTTGGAATGTGCCCGGGCACGGGAGTTTCAAAAGTGAACAAAAACTGTGAGAAAAGAGTTTGTCGAGAGAATACTGTGTGGAAAAACGGTACATCAGGGAGAAAACTTTTTAACCAATAGCTCACCTTACGCTCCTTACCTGAAAAGGGCATGAAGCGAGTAGCAGTTTTCTGGAAAGACTGAGCGGGTCGCGATATAACATTCTTGAACTGCTTTGGGACGAATAAGAATAAAAGAATCGGAGTAGCGCGAAAAGGAAGTGGAAGAAGGAGTCAGAACAAAAGTTATACAGATCCATAAATATTGCCGTGGAAATGCAAGAGATATCTCGCTTATTCAGCAGTATCCTCATATACTTTCTACCGATGTCTTCTTTTTCGTCTTTCATACTTGGCTTCCACAGTTTGACTATGTACTTCCTTTTATTCTTCGTATGTTTGAGCATATGTTCTTTATCCAAAAGTTGCAGACGTATGGAATAAGGAAGGCAAAACATACTACACGTGGCATCAATAAGCCAGACTTGAACATATTCAACAATGAACCCTAAATTTCGTCGGGAAAATTTACAGCCTCCCTTACAAAGTTCTACGTGAGTAATGTTCAGTTTCTACAGATGTGGAAACGGACCGAGAAACTAGAGGGTGGAAGAGTGAAACGTTCGGGCCACCACGGTGAGCTTTTTAGTGCGGCGATTAAGACCAAGAACGTGGGTTCAGATAAGAGATCTTGTGGTAGGAACGTCGCAAAAGCGACCGGGGCTTGTGCTGCAATGACGACGACGTAAACGAGTGGGCACACTGTCTGTGGTCGTGGTGATAAAACCGTACTCATCCCTTGAAACTATCAGGACGAAACGAAAAGAATTAGAACACACACCATGCCTTGAGTCGTAACACGTTCGCAATCGCCCTTCACAGATCCTACAAAGAATTTCATAACGTGAAAATACTATGTTTCCCTTTGACTTTGCTATTTAGGAGCGCCAACACACATTGAACACCCACGAACATAAGTTCAGAATTTATGTGACTGTCTAATAAACTTATATGACTTAAAGTTTGTAACCTCTATTTCCAAGATTCTTTTCCAGATTGTTTTGTGAATGAATGCTTTGTAGAACGAACAAATATCCTAAAAACAAGATCAAATCTACAGAAAAAACCGTTGGGTAATATGTTTTTTTTTAAATCACTGTAAAAAGGGTTTAAAAGGGTATTTTCTGTGGTAAAATATATGAGTTGAGAACGAAAGTGAAGTCCAAAACGCAATATCTAGGAATAAAAAAAAGAGCTTGGTTCTTGGTAGTTTTGAGCTTAAACTATAAATTCTGGAATCCGAATTGTTCAAAATTGACTTTTTTTAAAATCACTATGAAAGGGTTAAAATTATTATTTTCTGTGGTGATATATATGAGTAGACTACAAAAGTGAATTCCAAAAGTTAATAGGGGAGATAGTGTCAAAACGGGCAGGGGTGCAAAACGGGCACCTCCATTAAATATCGGGATTGGGGGCAAAATGGGCACCGTCTCAACTTTCGTAAATACGATGCGTCTCAGTTTTTTACGTTCCTTAGATAACGAAAGTGCGGAAAATACGTCAAATTGTTGATGAAAAATAATCGATAATGTTCATCAGATCAGAATTTTTTTAACCATCCGTTCAGAACTTTTTTTCGAAACTTTGTTGAGCAAATTACTTTTTTGAAAAATTTGTAATCACATTATTTGTCCGAAAAAAATGTAGTCAAATTAATTTTTTCAAAAAATTTATAATCAAAATAATCCTTCAAAAAAGAATCGTCGGAATAACCCACATAGAAAAATATATATGTAACATATACGTTAAATATATGGCGCCAAAAAGTTCTATATGCTGCATATATTCTGCATATATGTGTGCAAAAATATTGTTATGAATATAGAGATTAGGTCTTATAGGAACACACGGTATGACGATCGACAAACGAATACTTCATATACTTCACAGTAAACCTTCCAGAAGAAAGTCTGGACAGGACTTTGACTGCGAGCGAACGTGCGAACAAAAGCGTTAAAGATAAATAGAACTCTTTGTAATTAATAATATCCGCCCCACAAACAAATATCCGCTTTATTCATTCGCTCGGTCGTAACAATATATTCAAAATATATGGGATATATGTATGGAATATATGTAAAATATATTTCATATACGTTTAGCGCCAAAAAGTTCTATACGTCGACTACATGGTGCATATATTTCTATTTCCATGTGGGAAAATAAAGAAATCAATTAGAACGTAATTTTAAGATTTGTTGCCGATTTTCCTCCCAATACTTATATTTAGCCGAGATGCCTGTTTTGCCTCCCCGCCCGTTTTATTGATATCACCAACTATTTTCCGAAATTTTCAAGTAAGAAATGTCAGGAAATTGAAAAAAGTCGTTTTCGAAAAAATTGGAACGATGCCAGTTTTGCCCCCAATTGTCATTTTCAGTCGTGATGCCCGTTTTGTCCCCTGCCTGTTTTGCCCCCAATTCTCATTTTCAATCGTGATGCCCGTTTTGCCCCCCTGCCCGTTTTACCCCCATCTCCCCTATCTTAGAGAAAACCTGAAGCGGTCGTTTCTTAGCATTGTTCGAGCAGAATCGATAAATTCTGAAAACAGATAAGTTCAAAAATGACTTTCTTAAAATCACTGTAAAAAACTTGAAACGATTATTTTCTGTGGTAAAATATATGAGCGCGAACGAAAGTGAATTCCAAAAGCTAATATCTGGGGGAAAAATCTGAAAAGGTCGTTTCTTGGTACTTTTCAAGGAAAATCCTATAAATTCTGATATCGGAAATGTTTTTAAAAATGTTATTTTAATCTTGTATAATAATTTTCTGTGGTGAAATATACGACTTAAGAAATATAGTAAATTCCAAAATTCCAATCTCTAGGGAAAAAAAATCGGAAGGTTCCATTTCTTGGCATTTTTCGAGCCGTATCTATAAATTCTAAAATCCGAAACTTAAAAAAAAACAACAGTGAAGGCCAAAAATCGACATCGTGAAAAAAATATAAGTCGTTTTTTTCGCACTTTTCAATCTAATTTATGGATTCTGGAATACGGAATTTGGAAAATGTTACATTAGCAAACGTCATGGATATTTAAAAATTGTTTTCTTCTGTCATTCCTGTCAAAGTTACGATAAGTTAAGTTACCACTCAGCCAAGTGGAACCTGTGGTCCTTGGAGAGCAGACGTTGACTTTGCTGAAGGCTACCCGGGCGCTGGAGATCCCGAAAGTGTCTCCAGAGACTCCACCGAACGTTGCAATACGCCCGAGTATTTGCATCTGTCTCCATATAGATATAGATACCGAGGTAGCAACAATGCTGCGAATTGCGATGCAATGTCGGAGCTAGAGAGAACGGCCCGTTATTAATTCGTCAGGGTGTCTCGGAGCGCGCGGCCGAGTGATGGGACGTCTGCTACCTATTGTATGGTGTACTGTGCAACCTCATCATCCCGAGGAATGCAGCAGAACTTCGCTCTGTCGTCCGCGGGGAAACGTGAGGACGATTCAGAGTGAGCTGTTATTGGTGAAGGATGTTTGCTCGGCATTGTGTTAGTAAGGCCATGCTTGAATTGTAAGAGCCATGCAACAATATAGTAATTGGATAGAGTAGTATTTCCGTTTGATCCTGGAATACACTGGAATTTTTACCATTAGAATAATTCGACCACTTTTATTTTCGAAAATGAGTGTTTCGCGTAAAACGCTCCTATAACTTTATCGAAAAGCTGATACCAGTTATTATAATATCAATGTGTTGATGTATCATATTTAAATCAAATAGCTAAGTCTGGAATTTCTTTACAGTACTAATAATTGAGCTACATATTTTCATGTCTTAAAAAATAAGAGAATCCACAAAGACAAAAATTGACAATGCGTGATTGGTTCAATATTTCTTGAATTTATTTCCAGCAAGATGTCAGGCAGTCATTCAAATTTTTGTTGTAGTTTATAATATCTATACGAAGAACACCACGTATAGATATTTTTTTTAGTTTTAAGAAAAGAAAAATTCTTTGCCCTTTGTTTTACTTTTTCTCAGCGGATATTGGAAATAACGATTTGGGTGATTTTTTAAATTAGAATTTTAAATTAGAATATGTTGTTAATTAGTGATTTAAAAAATGCTGTATATCGCAGACAACAAATTTTATTATGTATTTATCCTTTTGCATTTTTCCAATTTCAAGGGATTGTTCGGTGCATGTTTAACAAATAAATGAATACTACATAAATACCCTAACATTTAAGTGTCCTTCTATTATCTGCTTCCCAAAGTCTCATCTATCATAGTCGGCAACCATTTTTCACTCGAATTTCACCACTCAACCTTCAGTTCAATTGTATGTCTACCTTGCCCGTTTATTCCAGCTCGGCTTACACTATAAAAGAGACCATAAAATATTCCTTGTCATCTATCAGTCTATTTCCTGCTATTTCTGTCCTCACTTAGCCTCTCGGGTTATGAATAAACATTCCAATTTGAATACCGACCAGAATTAAGTTTTCTTTTTTTTTTGCTTTCATTTGAAAATCGAATTTATGAATGTCTATGAGAACGATTCATCTTTAAAATAGTATATCCTCTGCTCCTAGAATAAGACTATTTCCCTTTCCCTTTTTGAGCTAAAGAGAATCTTGAAAATCAGAATCAATAAAATCAGAATAGAAATGTTTCATTGTCACAAAAAAGTACTTCCTGGTTCGGAACATAAATGAACAAACTTGAATATGGAGTATCCGTTTTTAATGATTCCAGAACGAACATTTTATTCAATCTCCAGAAACTGTCCAGGATTATGGCGTACTATAAAAAAATCTAGGCTCAGAACATTAATGACAAAAATGGAATTAAAAAAATATATATTAGGGGATATTGAGTATACTGTATAAATGATTGAATAAATACAGTAGTAGTAAGTGTGTTTATTAACAATATATTACCCTTAGTTATATAACGATACATTATTTCCTTATCAGTAATATTATTTCTGGGGCATTCTAACCCGTTTCGACCTGGATTTGACCTCGACCTCTCCGATTTGGCTCATTATTTTTTACAGGCTTAGATGGACCCTCAACTGCACAAATTTTTTTCTTTTTTTTTTCAAGTCCATTTTTTTAAATATATTTTTTAAGTGACATAGAAAACCCCATAATTTAAACATCTGATAAAATTCTGAAAAATACTTTGTTCAATAACAAAATCATCTAGCTTATAGTCAAAGTGGGGAAGATTTTCCTTCTTACAGTTTTTAAGCTTTTTTATTTTAAAAAATTATTAAAAAATAGAAAAAATAATTAATCTACTACAAGCAATTGGTCAAATGTTTATTTATGTAAAACCGAATTTTTCAGATTTTTAGATTATGGGGTTTTATATGTCACTTTAAAAAAATATTCAAAAAAAAAATTAGCATAGTTCGGAAAAATCTGAACAATTTCCTAAAAATCTGAAAAAATTCTGAAAAATTCGGTTTTACATAAATAAACATTTGACCAATTGCCTGTAGTAGATTAATTATTTTTTCGATTTTTAATAATTTTTTAAAATAAAAAAGCTTAAAAATTGTAAGAAGGAAAATCTTCCCCACTCTGACTATAAGCTAGATAATTTTGTTATTGAACAAAGTATTTTTCAGAATTTTATCAGATTTTTAAATTATGGGGTTTTCTATGTCACTTTAAAAATATATTTAAAAAAAAATATATATTTGTGCAGTTGATGGTCCAACTAAGCCTGTAAAAAATAATGAGCCAAATCGGAAAGGTCGAGGTCAAATCCAGGTCGAAACGGGGTGGAATGCCCCTTGTGTAATATTGTTAACTGGCCGTCGACCGTAGTCCTTCAGCCATGAATTTTACATTCATTATTTTTACATTAACTTGTACAGATATAAATAGATAAAAACTCTAATACTACATTGGGTCTGTCGAAATAAATACATTTTATTCCATTTTCAGAATTGCAAAAAAATACGTACAATTAACGTTATTTGCGTAGGTATTCTGCGTATCCAGTATCTTGTTAGATCGGAAGTAACATGGATACGTGGCTCGACTTACTCATCATTATACATCGTCCCTTTTAATATAGGTTCGTAGCTTATTCAGTATCATATTCCCAAGTTTTTTATTGTGGTCTAACCACGATTTGTTTGCATAGATAAATGTAGTTGAGAGAGAGCAGTAGTTACATGAAATGACAAGAGAGGAACTGAACTGTTGATACCGCTGTGTAAACGGTAGGAAAGAAGAGTTGCACCGATCCGCCTGGTTCACTCGCGAGCAAAGTCCGATAACTGAGAACCGAAGCTCTCTCGGCATACGAGAACATTGAAAGAGGGTGTAGGACGAGAGTAAAGTGGAAAGAGCCGAAAGATAGAAAGCGGTGACGCGGAACGAAAGAGAGAAGCTGAGAGCACTCTCTCGGCGAGGTACACTGAGCACTATAGCGATACCGTGGCTTAGCTTGCAACTATACAGCAGCTTGAATACCGCAGGCTCGGTACACGAGGGAACCTTAGTCCCTTGTAGCAGCTTCCAACGGGTCGTTTGGTATATACGTATAGAGAGCTACATGCATTCCGGTAATTCACTTCTTGCGTTGCGAGCAAGTCTGGCAGGCCAGAGAGAAGCTTCGTGGCTCAGAACGATCGTGGAACAACGACCAAGTCGAAGATGGCAACCGAAGTGAGCTGGAAGGCGTAAGGAAAACTATATAGCATGTGGCTTTACAAAAATATTCGTGAAAATAACAATGTGTAGACGTAATAGAGATTTTCAATTGCGTGATCATTTTAAATCTCATTTTTGCTTCCTCAAAAGAAGCTTTGCTTTTAGAGCAAAGATAGAGGAAGCAAAGCTTCCTCTATCTTTGATCTATCTACCCGCGTAAAAATAATTATGTCAAATTGAGATCTCAAATCGCCATATGTCAAAAAGTGCTATTTTTAAAATGCGTTAAGACAAAATATCTTAGAAAAATTCAAAGGGATTTTGAGATCAATTTGATATCACGTTTACTGATACCAAATTACAATTTGATGTCAACATTCGTGATATGCACAATTGATTTTGATCTTTCAAATGTACTATTAAATTTCAGCGCAATAATTGAGCTCAGATTAGTAAAAAAAACTTGGTATCAAATCGATTTCAAAATGGCTTTGAAATTTTCTAAGATATTTTGTGTTAAGGCATCTCAAAAATGGCACTTTTTGAGATATGTCAATTTATGATCACAATTTGACATCATTATTTTTACGAGAGTAAATCTCTAAAAAAAAATGTTTCATAAAAATGAAACATTTTTTTTAGAGATCTCTAAAAAAATCTCTAAAAATCTCTAAATCTCTAAAAAAAAATGTTTCATAAAAATGAAACATTTTTTTTTTAGAGATTTTCATGTCAAAATGTTTAAAATGATCTGAAACGTCGAGAAAAGTGGTTTAGAAAAATTATCCGGATGTATGTATGTAATTATTCCTACGGATTTATACAAAAATTATTTCTATAATGGACAAAAATTTCGTTTTTTATTTAAACCATAAATTTGGGTTTTTTCAAAATTGTGACGAATGGATTGGTATCCATTTTTTTTCTCTAATGCTGACATGTAACGAAAAGTTTTATAAAAATCCCCAGAATTTTTTCTAACTTTTTGTTTTTCTAAGTTTAAGCTTATTTTCATTGCAGTTATTTAAAAATCTGAATGTCTTGTTATTTGGAAATAATTATTGTGAAAATAAATATACCATGTATTATCATAATTAAGATATGAATGAAAGTCTGTCTGGTTACAATGGATCAACGTCAGGAATCGAATAGAGGAATTGGTGCTTACATAATGTAGAATATAATTGTCGTGTGGAAAAGAAAGGAGACAAAAAGGACAGCCGATGATGTCATGAACTCTATCTCGAAAACCCATATCCGTTTCACGTATTTTATTTCTGAAAGGTCGTAGATATGATAGTGTGTGTGATGAAAAGCGAAAAATTCATATAACTGTAACTTATAAAGTATTCGACCGAATCAGCTAAAATTTAAACAACATGTACAGTACTGGCTAATCTTCAATTGGTATAAATTTTACGCATTTCATTTTTATAAGAATTTTTAAATTTTGAAAAAAGGACGTAAATGCTCTAGCTCGAACGAATTTTTAGCTATCGGGCTGAAACTTCGTTTTAAAATTGAACAAAGTGATACGATCTTTCGTATTGAATTTGGGCCAAATCGGTAAGGCGGTTGGGTTTTTATGAGATTTTGAATTTTCCGAAAAATGTTCGTTTTGCTATAATTTTTACTTTATTGCTACCTTTGAAAAAACTTTCTGAGAAAACTTTGTTTTCGTGCGAAAATATATTTTCCAATTTTTTTTAATATCAGAATACTCAAAATGGTCTAAAAAGTCGAGAAAAGTGGTTTAGAAAAAAAAGTGTGGATAGATGAGCGTGTGTGTGGTCGTCACTCGAAATTCAAACTTACATATCTCAAGAACTGATTTAACAATCGGGCTGAAGTTTAGCAAACATGCGAAACAGGTCAACACCTTAGTTTATGGTAATTTCCAAAAAAACTTAAATATATGTTTAATTTTAATTTGACCTTGTAAATTTCGAAAAATGTCTGTACGCACTCAAGCATCGTCAAATTTTGAGCTATTCAGCTAAATATTTTTTTATGAATAAAGCTATGTTAAAGGAGGATCGTTATTGAATTTGGAATGAATCTGTAAAAAAAAATCGGTTTTTATGGGTTTTGAAATTTTTTTAAAAATATTCATTTTGCTCTAACTCACGGCACATCTCACCAAATTAACCGAAATTTTCTACAGATGAAAAATAACATTCAGCGCTGCTCATTCATTTTTATTTTTTTACAAAGCTTCCTCTGTGAGGAAGCCAAAATTAATAAATAAACTTACTTAAAGGCTTTGTGAAAAATGAAAATTAATGAGGAAGCAATGTGCAATATTCTACTTTGCAACTTTTTTTTATTGAAGTTTAGGTTAAATATGTATAATCGGTTTCTTGTACATTGATTGTTGAGATGTGAGGACATCTATTCTATTTCTATCTGAAGAAATATATTTCGATTGTTTTTCTTTTCTAGAGGCGATTTTAGTGTCAGGTACGTAGTTTTCAATCGCTAATGTAACTGTAATTTTTATTTTGCAATCCCTCTGCTGTTCCTTCACTCTTTGTGGATTTATAGTGTATCCTCATTTTTTATTCCTTTGAAGTACTCAAAGAGCAAACGGACGTTTAAAATCCTTGCTCGAAGAATTGTACTACTCCGCTAGATGGCGCGTTTGCTCGACTTCGTATCCTTATACGTAAAGCTATGTATAAAAGATCGCTTGGCGCATATATAACCAAACCAGTTGGTTGTAGCGACAGAAGTCTGTTTTCCTGAAGAAAAATATTATAGCATTACAGATAATTGATTATCATTATATAATAACATGAAGAGCATTAAAATAAATCGCATTAAGAGCATTAAGTAATTATACCTGAGCTTCGAAGATTGCAACTCACATATATATTAGCCCATTCCATATTTAGACCTTCTTTGCTTTCATATGATCGATTTTTCAATATATATTACTTGAGGAGCAGCATTAAATCAATTTAAATCTTATCGACCGATTTCTTAGTTCATGCAAAATACAAACTATATATTTATACATCCATCTGAGCTTCGAAGATTGCAACTGACATATATTTTAATCCAATCCATATTTAGACCTTCGTGTCGTTCATATGATCGACTTTTCAATATATATATATATATATTACTTGAGGAGCATAAAATTAAATTTTATCGAGTGATTTCTTGGTCCATGCAATATACCAACTATATATTTATACATACACCTGAGCTTCGAAGATTGCAACTAACATATATTTAAACCCATTCCATATTTAAACCTTCTTTTCTTTCATATCATCGATTTTTCAATATATATTATTTAAAGAGCATTAAATTAAATCTTTACGAGTGATTTTTTGGCCCATGCAAAATACCAACTACATATTTATACATACACTGAAAAAAAAATGTCATTGATTCAATAAATCCATCGTTTGCGGTCTGCCAAAAACAAGTGTTATCAACTTAATTTGAATAAGAGATGGAAATAATATCTTGAAAATAATCAAAACAATATTTTATTATTTCAATCTTAAAGGGGATTGAACGAATAAGAACAGGAGTTAATTTAACAATACTTCTTTTTGGCAGCCCGCAATAGAATTTTTTTTCTATATGCACCTGAGCTTCGAACATTACAACTGATGTATATGGGCGTATCTCATAAACCTTCGACTTTCACGGCCTCAAACAATAAAAATCTAGTTATAGGAGCACAGGATCGCCAATTTTTTGTACTCATCTTAAGACCTTTAAAAAGCAATATTCGTTCATGGACAAAGTATCATCTAAAGGGTGCTCGCAAAAAAAATTATATTATCATTTTAACTAAAAATCATTAGTTTGGTGCTAATTCATTGTAGGAAATATGTGTTATTGTGTTTTACAACTGTTTAACTTACTTTCAATTTAATTTTTTTTTTTAAATGACCCATTTGAAGGCATAGTTTTATTCCTTCTAATAGTTTAGTTTTAATTCTTCATTTTTCTAATTCAATTTTACTCAATTCGTATGCAGAAAATGGAATGTATGACTGATAATGACTCTACTAACTCAAAATATAATTTAGATAATTTCGGAACGATAATAGTTTGAATTTATTATGCGAATTTATAAACCTGACATTCTCGAACCTGACAATTGAATACATTTTGACCCAGAAAAAAATTGTTTCTCGTTTTGAGGTCGAGCTCATCTGCGCACATCTAATTCGTGATGAGAATAACGTACTCAGATGGAATTTAATTATCTTACTTATCTAGTTTGGCCGGATAACGATGCGAAAAACCTGACATTTATTCTCCACGCAGCAATATGAGTCCATGTCGCAGAACGTTGCGAGCAAAATAATTGACTCTCCGATATAAATTTCACTTCATTCTATCCGTGATGATTCTACCTTGATCTGCATTCAATTCATTTGGCTCAATTAGCTTGTGCTGATATTCCTGCACTATATAACGGTGGATGTCAGGTTCACCATCGAAACCGAGTGACAGACGTTCACAGGATAACCGCTTAATTTTCTGACATGTTTGGTGATTACAATTAGGTACATTATGTTCATTGCACCTTACCAGAATTTTATGATTTTGCTTCCTCATAGAGGAAGCTATGTTTTCATGAAATTTTTTTTTTTCGAGATTTTTATGTCAGGACACTTAGAATAGTCCAAAACGTCCAAAAAAGTGATCTAGAAAAAATGTCCGTATGTATGTATATGTGTGTGTGTGTGTGTGTGTGTGTGTGTGTGTGTGTGTGTGTGTGTGTGTGTGTGTGTGCGTGCGTGCGTGCGTGCGTGCGTGCGTGCGTGCGTGCGTGCGTGCGTGCGTGCGTGCGTGCGTGCGTGCGTGCGTGCGTGCGTGCGTGCGTGCGTGCGTGCGTGCGTGCGTGCGTGCGTGCGTGCGTGCGTGCGTGCGTGCGTGCGTGCGTGCGCGCGTGCGTGCGTGCGTGCGTGCGTGCGTGCGTGCGTGTGTGTGTGTGTGTGTGTGTGTGTATGTGTGTGTGTGTGTGTGTACAACTCCGAAAATTCGAACGCCGATAACTCAAAAACCGTTTAGTATATCGCGCTCAAATTTGGCACACAAGTGTAGCAGCAGACCCTCTTCAACTATAGCAATTTTCGACAAAATCCGTGCGAAAATATTGATTTTATGCTGTTTTGAATTTTTTGACAAAAGGAGGTGGACGCTCTAACTTTCGTAAAATTTAGTCTATTTTGCTAAATAGTTGGTTATAAGATCAGGTGCACTCAACGTTGTTTGGTATTGAATTTGGGTCGAATCGGCAAAATGGTTCAGATTTTATGGAATTTTGAATTTTTCAAAAAATTGACATTATCGCTCTGTTGTAACTTTTGCAAAACTTGAGATAGCGAGCTCAAATTTTGTATATAAATGAAACAATATTCAACCATTATACATATATGTATAATTTAGTGACGAACGGTATGAAATTTTTGATTTTATGGAATGTTGAATTATTTTAAAAAATATCCGTTATCACTTTTACTTTCGGAAACGCTCTAATAATAACGAAATAACGGAATAACGAAATAGAAAAAGGGAATTCACAACACGTTTATTTATATAATTAAAACAAGGATGCAAAGTAGAACCTTGCACGTTGCTTTCTCATTATTTTTCGCTTTTTTTTCTTATTTTTCTGAAGGTGCATATCAATGCTATACCCGCACAAAGTGACGTGAAAATCAGACTTACAACCGAAAACGTTGTTAATTTCCACATTTGAACCAGGATAAAACAGTCTATTGGTGCATTATAAAATTAAATTATTTTTTTTTCAGATAGATTATGCTTCGTACATCTTAGTAAAAGTTTGATACTCGCGTAATTCATTCTGTGTAAATTACTATTGCATTCCGCAGTCGAGTTACATGAAAGTCAAAGGTTTGTGAGATATGCCCATATGTTAGCCCATTTTCATATTTAGACATTCTTTGCTACGATATATTCATACGAAAAGGCAGCAGGATGGAAGTATCGAGGTTGCCAAGTTGATTGGACGATCGCCGTTAAATCTAGACATAAATCTCATCCCCTTTTTAATTCGGGTATGCCTAGAAAAACAAGGCTCATCCTCACTGCTAGCGCGCCTGAGTCGACCTTCTCTTCTCCACCTTCTTTTCCTTCCTTCCTTCCTTCTACCATTGCTGCCATCCCTGACGTATAATTTATCTCCGCGGGCCAGCACGCTGGGCTATCTTCTCTTATGCCCGCACACAGCTTCTCCTTTTTCAATGTACATATCTCGTTTCTTCTCTTCGCCTCGCGATGGTACAACATGGGCTCATCTCTGCTAGCCGCGAGCCTCCCGTCATCATCGCTTTAACAGCCCTCTCCCTCGTTGTGTTCCCTCGTCTCTACACTCTCGTATTCCGCACCCTGGCATCACGTACCAACTTCTTCTGTTTCTCCACTTTTCCTCTTTCTCTCTCTTTTCTTCTGCTGCTTTTCTCAGTCCCAAGCTTTATACTGTCTCTCACTTTGTACTCATCTTTCCAATCTTCAGTTCTTCCTTTCTCTTTAAACCTTAACGCTTATTTTGTTACTCTGATGCAATTATGTATTTTTACTTTTTTATTTTTTTTCAATCCTTTGTCAGCTACTATATTTTTTACACTTTAACTTCATACAACACGATACTTTTTATATGGAGCTACACGGAAAAAAATGCTTGGTTGGAACAACCAAGTGCTGTGGTTATATATGCGCCGGACAATTAATTGGTTAGACCAATCAAGTAATTTGTTAGGCTACCAATTTCTTGGTTGGTCTAACCAAATCACTTGGTTAGCTTAGTTAGCCAAGAAATTGGTAGCCTAACAAATAACTTGGTTGGTCTAACCAATTAATTGTCTGGCTCATATATAACCATAGCACTTGGTTGTTCCAACCTAGCCTTTTTTCCGTGTAGATGCAAGGATGATATTGAATAGTCTTTGGTGATAAAGAAAGTGGCTGAATTATTCCTGCAGTTTTTATACAAAAATTATTTCTATAAAGGACAAAAATTTCGTTTTTTATTTAACCCATAAATTTGGGTTTTTTCAAAATTGTGACGAATGAAATGGATTGATATCCATTTTTTTCTCTCTAATGCTGACATGTCCCAAAAAGTTTTATAAAAATCCCCAGAATTATTTCCTACCATTTTTTTTTCTAAGTTTCAGATTATTTTCCTTAAAAATCTGAATATTTTGTTATTTGGAAATAATTATTGTGAAAATAAATACACCATGTATTATCATAATTAAGATATAAATGAAAGTCTATCTGGTTACAATAGATCAATGGCAGGAATCGAATAAAGGAATTGGTGCTTACATAATGTAGAATATAATTGTAGTGTGGAAAAGAAAAGAGACAAAAAGGACAGCCGATGACGTCATGAACTCTATCACGAAAACCCATATCCATTTTACGTATTTTATTTCTGAAAGGTCGTAGATATGATAGTTTATGATCTGAAACTTGAAGTGAGAAAGAGCTGGCAACCTTGCGGATATATGGGCTAGCCCGGAAATAGATAGATCGAGGTATCAAAAGCGTTTTCTCTACTTTACCACAAAACTCAGGACTGGATATCGTGGGAAAAAGGATGACGTGCCTGGGGCAGTGCATTACCCGGTCGTGAGCAACCGAGCGAACTCGGACTCTCGGACTCTGTTTTTAGCGCCTGAGGGATCCACAAGTTCTATATTGATGTCTTGTGTGCAAGTGGAGAAACTCTGCCATGGCCACGGCATTTTATCCATCGTTCCGTTGCACGCTTGTTCCCAGTACAATATTTGCTATCTCTTCCAGATGCAATATAAAATCGTCATCCGCCACGAACGTCATATAAATGTCTTCTACTCGTTTGCTCAGCGAGACAGTCCAATACACCGTTCGATAAATTGTCCTCAATTAATAAAGCAATACTTCTTCATTTCATAACTGACGGAATGAATTTGTAATGAATGTTGAAATATTTAAAAATTGAAATGTAAAGTGATGACATCTGTTTAATTATTAGTAAGTATTAGTAAACAAGGAATTTTTAAAGCGTAAGTCGAAAGTCGTATAGTCGAAAAGAAAATACAAAAGGATATAAAGATATTTTGAGGTATTTATGGAACTTAAGTTTTTTTGGCTTTTTAGGATAAAAGTAGTTTTAGGATAAAATTTTACTGTCCATTATTTAAAAATATAAAAACAACATATTTTTTGGTTCTAAATTCATAAATTAGTTTTTTATAAATCAAGGTGGACATTTTTAGAATACAAATATAAGGATTTGGAAGTTCTTCGTTGAAATAATAAGAATTCGGTTCAGTATAAAAATCACGCGCCTTTCTCCTGCATTTAAGTATTTCTCTTGCGGAGTATAGAAATTCCAGTATAAAATGGCGGGAGCCAATAGTGTGAACAGTAAAATTTAACCCACGTTTGCGCTCTTAACTCTTTATGTCTACAATTCTCCAGCAGATCATTGAGTACACATTGGAGAACTTGTGACCCGACGACCTTCAATCTCTTCCATTTTATCAAACATTTCTGTAAGTCAATATGTGATACACGACTTATCGGTGCGAGAAACATGTAACTAGATGGCGATTTGAAGAAGCAAAAAAAACACGTTCCATTTTAACACGATTGACATTACAAATCATTTTTTTTATTGTTCAGCATGTTAAACATTTTTTACTTTCTCATCATATACGAGGTATGGAAAAAAAAATATTGCAATTTAAAAAAAAATCGCCTTTTGTATTTTGATGGAAATACATGTTTTGAGAGTCCTAGATTTCAAAAAACACATTTACTAATTTCTGTCTGTCTGTCTGTCTGGCGTTTGTATATACCGTTCGAAACCGCAATAACTTTTGAAAAAAACTATGGACCGCAATGAAATTTGGTATGTGCTATCAGCATTCAAATTCTAGTTTTGGTATTGAAATCCAATCCAAAATCTCCACTTCTTCTGATACTTTACCTGAAATATGAAAAAATAAAATAAATCTTTTTATGCATTTGTGGACCGTAAACTAATGTAAAATTTATTATGCTTCAGTATGATACACAAAGATATAATTACCAGCAAATGAGCAGGAAACAACAAAGGATTTAGTATATAGCAAAAACATTTTTGTTTTTTTCATTCACTCACATGAGATTTCTGAAACTGACCATTATGGAAAATGTCTATTTTGTGAAGTATGGATTGTGTACTTATTTAGTAGACCTATAATACAAGCGATATTTCATTTAATAGACATTTTTTTCCACAATTGATTATTTTATAAATTTTATGTGAATGATAGAAAAACATAATAACAGAATCTTTGTTGGAGTGATAAAATGTAATATGACACGATGCGTGTATGAGTGTTTATAGTCTCAACTTCATGAGTGTGAATAACTTCAAATCTGTTTTGTTTATACAATTTTTAAATCCGACATCTGGTGTGAATATTTATAGTATAGTTCTTATTGAAAATTGCTCAACTTCATTGATAGTAGTTCTTTTTTTTTTACTGCAAGCTAATATGATAGTTATTATGGGGTGGGGATCAAAATAACGAATGACCAAAATAGCGAATTTCAAAATAAGGAACGTCTGAATCTAGAATGACCATCATTATGAAGTTCGCTATATCTTATTAAAATGCAATCAAAATAGCGAGTGGCTAAAATAGAGAATTTCATAATGATGACCATTCGCTATTTTGGTCAATCGTTATTTTGTTAATCGACCCCCACCCGAATAACTGAAATATTAATCCGAATTGTCAATCTATCGCTGCGCCAACAATAAACACCACCAAAACAAGAGTGAGATGTGAAGAAGAGGTGCTAACGTTGCCTCGTGTGCCTCCTCGTGATTGCTTCTCGTAGCTTGAACTCGAATTTAAAAATGCGACCATAACAAATTACAGAGGGCAACGTAGATTGCAAATAATGTACGAAACTCTCAAAGTTCTATTCGTAGAATTCGTCACTATACTCCAGTGAATGCACTATAAAAACTTCACGCCAGTAACAAATGTGATGAAAAAGTAGCGTGTTGCGAATACGCCTTCGCTTCTTTTTATTTTAATAACTCGATATACGAAATCGTAACTGTTTTTGATAAACAAATTGCACTGTTGGAATAAATTTGGAATCAACTCCTTTCAATTGAAGCTTTACCAATTTATACAAACCGTTTTATGGAGAACTTTGTCTGATGCATTATTGTATCTAGGATGTATAGTTGAAGAAGCAGAAAAAAATCTATTTTTGCAATAAACAGCAATTACACTCACTGTTTGTAAAAAAAAACTACATAATTAAACAAAGAAAACATTTTCCGGAATTTCGATTATTACCGAAAACTAAAGTTTTTCATTTATTTTCATTTTTGCAGAATAAAATGGACAAAACATTATATTTTCAGACTCCACCACTGACAAAATGAATTCCTTGTATCATAAATTCTATATTTTTATTTTTAACCTGATTTCTATGTATAAAATTTTTTTTTTAACATACAAAACCTATAAATGTAAGCTGCGTTGTTAGTCGACTAGCAGGTGCACATTTTCCTTTCAAAAGGATCTGAAAAGGATATTCTCACCTATAAGAGCGCCGAGTGCACCTGCCTGTCGCGTCGAGTCGCAAGAGCGACTTCGTGAGCAGGGCAAAATCTGCTCGTTACGTTCAGAGAGGTAAAACCAGTCGCGAGAAATGTCTGCCACCATTAACCTTAATACGGTCGTTTGCGTAGCTCTCTCCATAATATCTAGCTATAATATTATAGTGAACTGAACAGCAGTAGGGAAGTTTTGATATGAGGGTTGCAGTTCTGTGTTGTTTCAGCACCGGGCGAACGCGCTAATAATGTAGTACAGAACAGAGGGTGAAAAGCTGCTAAGTAGTTACATCCTATGCTACAACGCGTCATAACAAATTGCTAAATGCACAAATAATTAATACACAAACTTTCGAGAATTGACTATCGTCGAAAATACGGATACCGCAAAATATAGCGGCAAATTTTTATTCCGACATTATTTACCCTCAGCATGCATACGAATTCATTTTATACTCACATCCGCGTTAATTCTGGCGGAAATCCGGGGGCCTTTCTAGTTTGCGTGGAATTTTTTTATTTCCTTTTTACGTGCACACAAAACAAAAGAGTGGGTGGTCGAGTTTTACACACTGGCTCGTCATTATTTTTTTAACGTACACAAAAAGTTCTTTTTGAGAAAGTATGTTGAGTGGCTTTTGGCTTTCTCATATATCAAGCTGAAGTGAAAAATGGAATGCAATGAGGAAATAATGTGGATATTTTTACTACATATTTTTGTTGAAGAGAATACTTGTCATAACGTTTGATATTTATTGCCGACTCGGTCTAAATATGTTATCAGACAACCTTTGTGGTAATTGCAATTATACACAAAATTGCAGTTCGATAGATTGAAATGTTCTTTAGTAACTGCAATAAATAAAAAAATAGAAACTCTCATGAAACTTTAGAGCCCCTATTACTTTCTATTACATTTACCACCATAATTGGATAGTAAATAAAACATGTGTGCTAACATTCGGCCCAATATGTCTAACCGATCTCAAATTATACGAGTTAAAACGAATGCAGTAATCCAATTTAAAAAATGGTGCACCTTTTTCGACCCTCTTGTATATTTTAACTAAACTCAATACCAATGAACTTTTGTTATCAGTATACAATAATGTCAGAAGTTTTGGTTGAATAGCTTGAAAGTCGCTCGAGTTTGAAACTTTTTGACGTCGTTTACAGATTTTGGAAAACTTAATAAATTTCTCTGAATAAAATAAAAATCGTCTTTGATTTGAAAAAAATCTTCTTGACACCAACATTTTCCCGAAAGTTTTAGATTTTTGAGGACATTAAAACCAGAAAAAACGAAATTCACCAAAAACCCAAGATTTTTTTAAAGATTAAAAAGCACAATCGACAAATCGTCGTTACAATTTTCACCTCTCATAAATTCGGTTATCACGTTGGTCGATTTTTTTCTTTTAAAACTCGATTTGAAATAAAAATACGTCTACCAACTAATAGTTTGCTTTGATTGACGCATTTTTCAGTTTTTGGAAAATTTTATAAATTTCTCTGATTAAAATAAAAATCGTCTTTGTTTTTTAAAAAAATCTCCTTGATACCAACATTTTCCCGAAAGTTTTAGATTTTTTACGACATTAAAACCAGAAAAAAACGAAACTCACCAAAAACCCAAGATTTTTTTAAAGATTAAAAAGCACAATCAACAAATCATCGTTACAATTTTCACCTCTCATAAATTCGGTTATCACGTTGGTCGATTTTTTTCTTTTATAACTCGATTTGAAATAAAAATACGTCTACCAACTAATAGTTTGCTTTGATTTACGCATTTTTCAGTTTTTGGAAAATTTTATAAATTTCTCTGAATAAAATAAAAATCGTCTTTGATTTTTAAAAAATCTTCTTGATACCAACATTTTCCCGCAAGTTTTAGATTTTTGAGGACATTAAAACCAGAAAAAAACAAAATCCACCAAAAACCGAAGATTTTTTTTAAGATTAAAAAGCACAATCGACAAATCATCGTTACAATTTTCACCTCTCATAAATTCGGTTATCACGTTGGTCGATTTTTTTCTTTTATAACTCTATTTGAAACAAAAATGCGCCTGCCAACTAATACGTTTGCTTTGATTGACGCATTTTTCAGTTTTTGGAAAATTTTATAAATTTCTCAGATTAAAATAAAAATCGTCTTTGATTTGAAAAAAATCTTCTTGACACCAACATTTTCCCGAAAGTTTTAGATTTTTGACGACATTAAAACCAGAAAAAACGAAATTCACCAAAAACCCAAGATTTTTTTAAAGATTAAAAAGCACAATCGACAAATCATCGTTACAATTTTCACCTCTCATAAATTCGGTTATCACGTTGGTCGATTTTTTTCTTTTATAACTCTATTTGAAACAAAAATGCGTCTGCCAACTAATACGTTTGCTTTGATTTACGCATTTTTCAGGATTTAGCTGAAATCCGATTAAACCCTCACAGCGTGTTCCCATTCCTCAATCACGACATCGAAGAGTAATTACTTGTAGAGTAAGCGTATTGCAGAGTAACGTTACGTTACACGCGGGGTCGTTTGCCCGATAGTGACCGGAAGTGACACTGGACGATGGAACGGCGTCATTTTTTCTGGGTAACCGTATGGTTCAATGGGTGTATTTGGCCAATCGTTGATTCATGATACCAATCAAGGAATGAAAAATCGGAGCTCTTTACGGACAACTCGGTGATATGGACATCACAAAGGGCAAGAGAAGAGAATCAATATTCATGAAAATAACATTTTCTAACGGACTATGAGTGTTATTTTTAACCTTGAACATTTACCAGTGATACCATTTCACTATCCATGATTTAACCACTAAATTTTCAATGAATAAATTTCCAAACAAATAGTAAAATTACCAAAAGAATTAAGGATTTGTTGAAACTTCGCTGAAGAACAAATAAAAAAATCTTTTAACAAAAACCAGTTTTAGCTTCACATGTACAAAATTTCTATATACATATATCTTTTTTTCCCGAAGAAAAAAATCGCGATTATAATAATTGTACAGTCAAAACTAATTTAATCTGTCTGCACGATAAATTGGAAAGTAAATGCAAATTTCATAGTTACGCAAATGAACTATTAGCAGTTTCCAGAACGACCAATACTTGAAGACGACCTTCATACCTTTTTTTTTCACGACATACATTTCAAGCTTATTCTTTGCTTATGAAAAAAAATTTGCATAAAGATACTAAAAAAAGCGCACTGCAGCTGTTTTTCCAGTTTCAAACAGGTCAACGAGTGTATCAACGACATACAATGTTATACAAGTTTCACGAGGACGAGGATGCTCTGTATGTGTGTCATAAAAGCCAAGTATCGTCTTCATCTCGTTTACTCAAGGAAAATGTGAAAAATATTTATCTCAAGTGGGTTAAGGATGCCCTTCTTGAAAGTAGGTGCGAACACACACAAAAGCGTCACTATAAGCTCGAGTTTTCACATGTAAAGAGCTTTACACTCTTCATTCTCTTTGCAAAAGAATGAAGAGTACGCGAGAACTTGATCTTCTTCCCTCTTTGGAACGAGTGTTTTCGCGGGACTGGTAAAGAGCTTGAGGAACACAAAAAAGAAAAGGTGAGTCTGGAAGGGCTGTAACACACACGGCGTAAAAGAAGAAACGACGAGGTAACTGAGAAAACGATGAGAGAAAAAGTGTATATGTAGAATAGTACAGCGATGGTAAGCTCAAAAGTATATATACAGCTACTATACTTGGAGGAAAGTATAGAAGCACGCGGTGCTATGGAAGCTGCCTCTCGGGACCTCCCAAGTGCGACAGAGGTCGTCGAGCGGTAGTGCGGAATGCTGTACGGGAAGTTCACGCGAGAGAAATGCGGTAACTCCTCGCAATGCAACGGTCCATTTTGTCGTTTTACCTTTTTTTTACTTTTTCTCTTTGTTAGCCTTGCATACGCGAGGGAGACAGAAGCGACGAGAAGATAAAGACGGACAAACAGAGAGAAAGACGCTGAGTCATTTAAGACGATGCGCTGCACGTTTCTGTCGTTCTCGCTTGCACTCGCAAGGATTCAGACGATGTAACACATTGGCTTAAGATGATGTGAAACATATTCCTGAGGGTTTCTCTATCACTCTCTCGTGGGCATCATTAGTTCTGTCTCTGTTGCACATGTCGAGGTTGGGGATCATCTTAAGACGCTGAGACTCACGCTGCCACCATAGGTTACGGTCGGTATAGTCGTGGTCGGTGATACCACTGGCTGTTTTTGATTATCACGCCTACCAACAGAGGCCACTCTGTATCAAGGGACTGCAAAGAATTTGGCGCCTGGTGTATCTGTGCACGTGATTCGCCGAACTGTTTATTTGAGCACTTGAAGCTTAAACTCATTCACTCAGTTGAAGAATCACTAAAATTCACTGGTCTACATATGAATCACTGTTCTAGGATCTAATTATTGTAAGTCTCTTGGTGAACTTTCTCAAGACCTAAATTATTGTCAGTATCCCTGTAATGCAGACTCTGATTTTTCCAAGTTTATTTAGAAACCAGGTCTTGATTTTTCCAAGTTTATTTAGAAACCAGGTCTTGATTTTTCCAAGGTTTTTTAAAAGCCAGGTCTAGATTTTTCCAAGTTTATTTAGAAGCCAGGTCTTGATTTTTACAATGTTTTTTAAAAGCCAGGACTTGATTTTTCCAAGTATATTTAGAAGCCAGGTCTTGATTTTCCAAGTGTTTTTTAGAAGCCAGGACTTGATTTTTCCAAGTTTATTTAGAAGCCAGGTCTAGATTTTTCCAAGTTTATTTAGAAGCCAGGTCTTGATTTTCCCAAGTTTATTTAGAAGCCAGGTCTTGATTTTTCCAAGTTTATTTAGAAGCCAGGTCTTGATTTTTCTAAGTTTATTTAGAAGCCAGGTCTTGATTTTTCCAAGTATATTTAGAAGCCAGAACTTGATTCTTTCAAGTGTATTTAGAAGCTAGGACTTGATTTTCCCAAATATGTTTAGAAGCTCCGATTATTCTAAATCCATCTCGAAACCCGGGCATAGATTATTCTAAGTCCACTTAGAACAAAGGCTCTGATTATACTGAATCTGTCTAAAAATCAGACCCTAATTATCCAAAGCCTTCTTAGAAGCTCGACACTGATTATTCTAAATCCACCTACAACTCAAGCACAGACTATTCTAAGTCTACCTAGAAGTCCTGATTATTGTAAAACCATCTAAAACTCAGACACTGATTATTCTAAGTCTACCTAGAAGTCAAGTCCTGATTATCGTAAGACCATCTAAAACTCAGACACTGATTAATCTAAGTCTACCTAGAAGTCAAGTCCTGATTATTGTAAGACCATCTAAAACTCAGACACTGATTAATCTAAGTCTACCTAGAAGTCAAGTCCTGATTTATTGTAAGACCATCTAAAACTCAGAAACTGATTAATCTAAGTCTACCTAGAAGTCAAGTTCTGATTATCGTAAGACCATCTAAAACTCAAGCACTGATTAATCTAAATCTACCTAGAAGTCAAGTCCTGATTATCGTAAGACCATCTAAGACTCAGACACTGATTATTCTAAGTCTACCTAAAAATCAAGTTCTGATTATTGTAAGACCATCTAAAACTCAGACACTGATTATTCTAAGTCTGCCTAGAAGTCAAGTCCTGATTATTGTAAGACCATCTAAAACTTAGATCATAATTATTCTACGTCTATTTCTTTAAATTACGATACTGTTTTCGCCACCTATTTTTAACATTATAACTGAACATTTATTTTCATTTCTCGGTCCAGAAAAGTGTACGTTTCGCAAGCTGTCGCTTGTCAAAAAATATGAAAAATAAATTGCATCCACTGGAAATGACGCGAGTTGAACTCATATAAAACTGCATTAGGTGAGCCACGAGGATAAATCAGGAAACATCAACTTACTAGTAGTATGATAGTTACCAGCTCAGAGAAAATGGAAACACGGTCGTGGAAAGCTTTTTTGAGTTGGAAATTACTTCAGGCTATACGAACAGTGTTGCATCATACAGATAGCACCTCTACAGAAAATACGCGCGATCGACATTCAACCCCTCACACCAGTTCCAACTTTTAATGCCACTTCAACTTTCGACAAGGCGAAGCTCCGCCTCGTCGCAGGGTTTTACTTTTACTCCGTTTACGTTTGAAATAGGATTCCACCAGCGGGAAGCACAGGATATCCGAACAGATTAAGGATTTTGCGAAATAGAGTATCCCGCAATGCTGAGTTGGATCGATTCTTGACATAGTCTGTAGAACGGACTATAATTGAGAGTCAGAAATATGCTGGGTTAAATTCAATAATGATCAATCTGATTCAATTTCTGTTCCGTAAATCTGGAAATTCATAATTTCACGGCCGCCAGGATATTCTTCAAAGGATAGAATCTCTCACGTTAAAGAATTGTGGGTGAAAATCTCGTATAAAGCCTCAAACCGATTCTGTAATAAATTTTTGGGCTGATAAGCCAGAAAAAATGTATATATACAAAACAAAAGATCATTCAACCGCGTTAACCATCTCCTAAACTGACAGATTGAATTTAATTGTGGCAATCAAAGGATTTTCATTAAACACGCGCAGATTTGGTTTCCTTGTCTGAACTGTAATTTTCGTCTCATGGTGCAATTCCATTGGTCGCAATTTGGATGGGTAAAATAATAATAAACGTGGGACGTATTCGCAATTCGAGCTTCGAAATTAATCTGATATTTCGAAGCTCTTACAAGTGAATATAAATTGATTTCTACTTTAAAAAATCTGCTTCAGAATAATTTCAAAAATTTCGGAAATCTGTTCAAGGTCTTCTGAAAGTGAGTTTTCGAAAATCTGTTTCAAATTTTTATTAAAAAAGATTTTTTGTTTAAAAATCTTCGAAATTGTGTCTCAGACATGTAAAAAAAATCTCTGAAAATCTGTCCCAAAATGTTTACAAATCTAGAAAATTGTATCCTAGAGTTAGTAAATGAAAGTGATTAGAAATGTTTCGCGAATTTATTTTAAAATTTCCAAAAACCTGTTCCTGCCTTGATCGAAATAGTTTTTCCACCCGGCGAGCAAAGGATTTTCATTAAACACGCGCAGATTTGGTTTCCTTGTATGAACGGTAATTTTCGTCTCATGGTGCAATTCGACCAATTCCATTGGTCGCAATTTGGATGGGTAAAATAATCCCACGTAATTGCAATTCGAGCTTCGAAATTAATCTGATATTTCGAAGCTCTTACAAGTGAATATAAATTGATTTCTACTTTAAAAAATCTGCTTCAGAATAATTAAAAAAATTTCGGATATCTGTTTCAGGTTTTCCGAAAGTGAGTTTTCGAAAATCTGTTTCAAATTTTTATTAAAAAAGATTTTTTGTTTGAAAATCTTCGAAATTGTGTCTCAGACATATTAAAAAAATCTCTGAAAATCTGTCCGAAAATGTTTACAAATCTAGAAAATTGTATCCTAGAGTTAGTAACTGAAAGTGATTAGAAATGTTTCACGAATTTATTTGAAAATTTCCAAAAACCTGTTCCTGCCTTGATCGAAATAGTTTTTCCACCCGGCGAGCAAAGGATTTTCATTAAACACGCGCAGATTTGGTTTCCTTGTCTGAACGGTAATTTTCGTCTCATGGTGCAATTTCATTGGTCGCAATTTGGATGGGTAAAATAATCCCACGTAATTGCAATTCGAGCTTCGAAATTAATCTGATATTTCGAAGCTCTTACAAGTGAATTGAATTGATTTCTACTTTAAAAAATCTGCTTCAGAATAATTAAAAAAATTTCGGAAATCTGTTCCAGGTTTTCTGAAAATGATTTTTCTAAATTCTGTTTCAAATTTTTATTAAAAAAGATTTTTTGTTTAAAAATCTTCGACATTGTGTCTCAGACATATTAAAAAAATCTCTGAAAATCTGTCCGAAAATGTTTACAAATCTAGAAAATTGTATCCTAGAGTTAGTAAATGAAAGTGATTAGAAATGTTTCGGGAATTTATTTTTTAATTTCCAAAAACCTGTTCCTGCCTTGATCGAAATAGGTTTTCCACCCGGCGAGCAAAGGATTTTCATTATACACGCGCAGATTTGGTTTCCTTGTCTGAATTTCATTGGTTGCAATTTGGATGGGTAAAATAATCCCACGTATTTGCAATTCGAGCTTCGAAATTAATCTGATATTTCGAAGCTCTTACAAGTGAATATAAATTGATTTCTACTTTTAAAAATCTGCTTCAGATTAATTAAAAAAATTTCGGAAATCTGTTCCAGGTTTTCCGAAAGTGAGTTTTCGAAAATCTGTTTCAAATTTTTATTAAAAAAGATTTTTTGTTTAAAAATCTTCGAAATTGTGTTTCAGACATATAAAAAAAATCTCTGAAAATCTGTCCCAAAAAGTTTACAAATCTAGAAAATTGTATCCTAGAGTTAGTAAATGAAAGTGATTAGAAATATTTCGGGAATTTATTTTTAAATTTCCAAAAACCTGTTCCTGCCTTGATCGAAATATTTTTTCCAGCCGGCGAGATTTAGCTAAAAATGTTAATAAAATAATTTTCAATAATAATACGTTAACAACGTTGTTGCAATTTATATTAAATTACATTTGATCTGCTCCACTTTGTATGTAATAAACTTCCTATTAGTTTCAGAGAAATGTTCTCAGGTGCTCTTAATTGTGCTGCTCTACCATAAGTATAATATAACCATGATATTTCCCAGGTAATTTTCCAGCAAAGTTTTGTACTCACGACAAAGTCTGAACAAAGTTATATAGCGTTAGCCACTTTCCACGGACGTCATTTCGAGGCATCAGAATAAAGTAACTCGCATTCAGGGAATTGCGTCACATTGCAGGATCGCTATTGATACAGTTGGCATTGAACAACCCCGGAGGATCCTCCGGAAACTTCGAAAGAGATCAATGGATGCATTAGAGCAAAAACGCTTTATTCTGCTTACATTCTGCAGTACCCTGTATATTTATACATAAGAATCTACACGCAAGGGATTCTGAATATTCTAGTGATTTATCTGTCACATTTTAAAAAAAAATAAAAAGCAGGCGATGAGTCGCGTTATTTATGCGCTTTCAGCTCAAAATATAGTATTCATAACGTCTGCATAGGTTTGAAGTGGTTTTTTTCAAGGGATCCAACCAACCCGAGAATCTCGAAACATCATTCAAATTAACGATACTTTTTTTTCGTGTCTAATAATTCAATAAAAGTAAAATAATTAATAACAATAATTTTGTCATAACATTAATAATTACTTTAATTAAAATAAGATTTACTTTAAATCAAACGAACCGGAAAAAAAATTATTTGTCATTAATTATTTCTATTAAATTCATAAATTTAATTCAATAGTCATATAAAAAAATGTGAAATGTTTAAAAACCTCATAATTATCATGTTCATTGACGAAAAATCTGAAAATTTCCATAATACTTTTTCGATACAAGAATAAGTTTATAATCAATATTTATTCTACTATTATTCACACGATAAATTTGTTAATATAACTGTGCCACTTATTAGGCATGTTATCAATTTTGTCAAATTAATTATATATTAGGATATTTAATCGATAGTTTTATTTTTAATTATTGCGACGTAAAGTTTATTTAGTAATTATTGCATTATTGCGCTGTTATTATGAGAAACGAATGTAATCATAGCTTTATGGTTATTATGGCGTAACTAGAAACGCTGCAAACGCTCGCACAGGATTCGTAAGGCTGTGCGGAAAAGTTTTTCATCAGAATATTGCGCTGCCGAAGTTCAACCAGAGGTCAGTTGCCTATGAAGTGAACGAGGATTGCAAGCAGGGCTTTACTTTTAATTACGCCAACGGGCCAACGTTAATTAATGCTTCGACGGATTTTCATTCATGGCTTCCTTCTGGCCGTTGTCACAACAGTACCCGGAACTCTACCCGCCCTACGAGCTTTCTGTCCTGCCTAGCCACAGACAATTCGCTATAGAAATGGAGGCCACACAGTCAGAGGATTTAAAATTCTATGAATACCAGGGAAAAAATAAATATGAATTAAAAGCATGCACGACTGAATATTTCGTTTTCCTGTTGTGATATGTGATATTAAATTGGAAACCTTTACCTCCGGCATTAATAGGGTAAAGTAAAAAAAAAAACAAGGATGCAAAGTAGAACCTTGCACATTGCTTCCTCATTATTTTTCGCTTTTTACAAAGCTACCTCTATGAGGAAGTATGGCATTCTCTTTCGCAATTTTGACTTCCTCTATGAGGAAGCCAGAATTGTAAAAAGCGAAAAATAATGAGGAAGCAATGTGCAAGGTTCTACTTTGCATCCTTGTTTTAATTGGATAAATAAACATGTTGCGAATTCGCTTTTTCTATTTCGTTATTCTGTTATTTCGTTATTATTAGAGCGTTTCCGAAAGTAAATGTGACAACGTATATTTTTAAAAATAATTCAACATTCCATAAAATCAAAAATTTCATACCGTTCGTCACTAAATTATACATATATAATGGCTGAATATTGTTTCATTTATATACTAAATTTGAGCTCGCTATCTCAAGTTTTGCAAAAGTTACAATAGAGCGATAATGTCAATTTTTTAGAAAAATTCAAAATTACATAAAATCTGAACCACTTTACCGATTCGAGCCAAATTCAATACCAAATAATATTGAGTGCACCTGCTCTTATAACCAACTATTTAGCAAAATAGACTAAATTTTCCGAAAGTTAGAGCGACCATCTCCTTTTTGCAAAAAAAATGAAAACGGCATAAAACCGAAATTTTCGCACAGATTTTGTCGAAAATTGCTACACTTGAAGAGGGTCTGCTGCTACACTTGTGGCCCAAATTTGAGCGCGATATTCCAAACCGTTCTTGAGTTATCGGCGTTCGAATTTTCGGAGTTGTATATACATACACACTTTTCTGGACATCACTTTTCTGGACGTTTTGGACAATTCTAAGTGTCCTGATATGAAAATCTCAACAAAAAAAATTTCATAAAAACAAAGCTTCCTCTATGAGGAAGCAATAAATAAAATAAATAAAAAGAACGTCATGGAGATTTAATCCCATGCATTAAGGGGTCAACAGAGTTAAAAGCAAAATTAAATTTCCATTTGCAAATTGATGAGTTACATGAGTAAAATTTTTTACATCTGTTGATACTGCAATTCGTAGAAAACGTTTATCGATATTGGCTTTCGCATATGGAAAACTTTGACACGGTCAAAAAATGGTGCGGGAAGGTTTAAAAAATGTTTACTTCACAGGCTTGTTCAAATAGCGTGTAAATTAAATTTTGAATGTTATTAAATCGACGCATTCAATTTATATGCCAATTTTGATAATACAAAAATAAAACATTCATTCAATTCGCCACGCCTGAACCATTCGTCAACATATTCGATTGTAGTATTCTGTTGCCTCTATTGAACATTTATACAAACTTTCAGCTCGATACGTCAAAATTCGATCACCTCGGAGTTTTTGTAATACATTTTTTTCGTATTTCCAAAACGAAAAATCTGATAAAATGTAAACGGTTCGGGAAATTCTCGTTAAATAAAAAACCGACCGAAAAATCCGATCAAATTTAAAAAACACCACATCTACATGTGTGGAAAATTTCAAGTTGATAGCTCAAAGCGTTCTTTAGTTACAAATATTTTCATATTCCGGCCCTTATTCACACACACACAAACATACTCAGACACATACATAAAGATATTATTTTTCTAAAGCTCTTTAATGAATACTTCCGACAATTTCAAGTACTCCCACATAAAAATGAAAAGAAAAAAACCATCTTCACAAAAGAAAATCAACATATTTTTCGTTTGGGTGCAAATTGGGGATAAAAATCAATTAATCCTTTTATAATCTATGACAAGCTGAAAACGTCATCTTTTTATATCACTTACATATCCTCAGTAAAAAAATGCAGTTCATATTATGCAGCTAGAAAAATAATCGATTAAAATGTTTACTGTGTCTTGTTTTTTTATTAAATATTTATATTATTTATAATAGAAAATTTTTATTTTGGTTAATAATAACTAAAATAAGCTCAACCTTATTTTTTTTATTAAATGTGTGTTTTTTTTAATTAAATATTTATATTATTTATAATAGAAAATTTTTAGTTTGGTTAATAAAAATGAAAATAAGCTTTAATGTAACACATTATCTGTAGTTGCTTTATCCGACGCTGTAAAAGCTGGACAGACCTAATACGGTAAATTCTCAATGTTGCAGGTGACTCGAGAAACAGTGAACTGTTTATGTGACACACAGATGCCTGTAGCTCAGCGGGGAAATCGCAATTTTCTCTACATTAGGCTGCCTCGACCTGTGGAATCGGCAAACTTTACGCATAATCTACCCAACTCGAGTCTAACCACAGTCAGCAGTACTTACTCGGACGGTGGAAAGACCTTCAAGCTTTCCTAAGCCACAGCAGCGATGGGACATTCACAGTGTCCAGTTGATTCGAGGATAAACGACCTCAAAGGTAGTTTCAACGTGCTTCATTCCAACACTGAGGCAGCAGGCGAATGGGTCATCGTGCAAAGTTCCGTACTTAGTCACCGACAAACATGACCCTGTTTTCTTCAACGAAATAATATGACTATATTTTATTTCTATTAATTTTTCATCGTATGCGACTATTTCCGGTCAATATTTTCAATGATGAAATTTTACAATGCACATATTTTATTTCTTCACTGCTTTTGCGTTAAATATAAAAAGTAACAAAAATATTTTGTGAATTCGCCAAATGTACAAATATGAATATATATTTTTTTAAATCAGAAGCGATACTAATTTTTTAGATTTGTCGTATTGACATTTTTATTTTTAATTTAAAAAATGAAAAAACAAATTTATTTTTAACTTTTTTGTAATACTGGGAATTGCTATTTTTTTTTCGTCGTTGCAGCCATGACAAATAATATTTTGTGTAATCAAAAATTTTTTAAATATTGACAAAGTATTTTTGTACTTTTTTCAGAATGCTATAATTTGAAAAATGATGGCCGTTTGGTATGTAGGAGTAAAAAAATTCATTTAATTTTTTCTATGCAGAAAAACTTATTTACTGTAAATTGGGATCATAAGATGTGGTTGATATGCACCGGAAAATTTAATCAGATTCGCCTCCAGAACATGTTTCGAGAATCCCTTCGATGCACACCATCGGACTATGGAAAGTGGTTGCCCTACACAAGTTTCGTGAAAAGTCGTCACAATGTTTGCTTTTTTTTTTTTGTCGAGGTATGCGATCAACCTCGCCTCTGGCCTCAAAACTCCGAGAAGGCCTCCGTAATTCCCGGTAATGGAGAAACAGTGTAGCAGTCCTCACATGCCCACCGATATTGGTCCAGCGACCAAAGCGAAAGGTTCTCTCGTAACTTTTTGCTACATCCACCCAGTCAGCAAGTTTCTATACGATTTTCACCCCAGGTTCATCGATCGCCAGGAAATATGAAAAAAAAATTCGTAAAAACTTCATACTTCTCATCCTTGCTGCAAAATTGTACGCAACATCAAACTTTTTAAAAATGTTTGTAAACCAGCTATGACGTTTCTGTCAAATGCAATGAAACTTTTTATAGAAAACATTCTGACAACTTCGTGAAGGGGTCGACGGAATATAGACTTGTGTGTAGGTTTAGATAATTTTAATTGCAATACGTAAATAAATGGTTAAAATATGTCGTTAAAGAAAGTATAATTTAAAAATGTAAAAAGACGTATTGGTGTTTTTAAAAAAATGTGTAACATTCGGCTGAAACTGCAAACGCATATAACAAAGTAAAATTTCTTTCTGTGTATATAATGAAATAGTTAAATAAAATTTAGTTTTATATATTTTTATATAAATGTTGAAGCCTGGAAAAAAAGAGAATCACGTAAAAAGGCTCCTGGAACAACAGCCCAGTAAAAATAGAAATTTGTAGGAAATTTTTTTTTCTAGCGGATGATTTTCCCAGTGACTTTTTATCCTAAATGTATGGTAGAAGTATTCAAGGTTAAAGAAAAAACGTCTAAGAAATAATTATTTCCATTTCTCGAAATAATATTTCCAAAAATACTTTGGAAAAAAAAGATTTTTTTTCCAAAAATACTAAAAAAAAAAAAAAAAGAATTTGTTTCCAAAAATATTTTCGAAAAAAAAGAATTTGTTTCCAAAAATACTTTCGAAAAAAAAAAGAATTTGTTTCCAAAAATACTTTCCAAAAAAGTATTTGTTTCCAAAAACACTTTGGAAAAAATGTATTTGTATCAAAAAATACTTTGGAAAAGAAGAATTTGTTTCCAAAAACACTTTGGAAAAAAAGTATTTGTTTCCAAAAACATTTTGGGAAAAAAGTTATTTCTTTTTTTTCAAAAATACTTTGAAAAAAATCAATTTTTTTCATAATATTTTGGAAAAAATCTTTTTTTTTTTAATACTTGGAAAAAAATCTTTTTTTTTGTAAATACTTTGGAAAAGGTTTTTCTATTTTTTTCAAAAATATGTTGGAAAAAGTCTTTTGTTTTCGAAAATACTTTTGAAAAATGTTGCTATGGAAAAATCCTAGTACTCGAGACTCGTGACAAAGTGTTTGGGTTTCAATTATTTTTTCTTTTTTTTTTTGTATATGAAGCGAACACGGAAGCTTCGATGGAGTGTCGCATCACGTTGACGTGAAGAACTCTGGTGGATGTAGTTACGCACAAGAGTTTTAGTAACGAAAGTAAAGCAATTTGAAGCGCCACAGCCTTCGAAGTTTACCTCGTCGCAAGAGACCCTCGAAGCGTGAACGAAGATACGAGGAGTAAAGTACATAAGCGAAAGAGCGTTGAGGCCACAGCGACTTGGGACACTACCATGGTTTCCAAGGTGTCACAAGATGCAGTCACCACTTGCCTGCATCTCTACAGTAGATTCCCTCGACGATGGAAACCAATTTCTCAACTCAAAACTACTTTGCACTGCATAGACCCTCCGAAGCCTCCCGAAATTCTGATAGAAGAAACCTATATCTAATTTGTATGGAATTTGCAGAGATATGATAAATATATACTGGTCTAGTAACATTCCCATAGAAGAGACAAATCAGCATTGTAGCTCATCAGGGTTGTTTAAAACAAAATGAGCTTGGGGCTTTCCTAAAGATTTTCTGAAGATAAAAATCGAATTTTTAAATACTTGTAATTTTAGAAGCAATAATAATATTATTTTATTTTTCAGTATATCTAAGAAATTGTGAGATGTATAAATCAAAATATTTAAAAAATTTGAGTCTGAATAAATGATTGTTAGCTGTTTTAATTTTTAAAATTTTTTTGTACTTCTGAAAATTCCAATCATACTAAAGAATGTTGTTTTTTGGCAATTATTTTTTCTACATTATTATTCGGCATGTGATTCTACAGAATTTTCTTATCAGCCATTATATCTATTCAATTTTAATTTAGCAAGTATTTTTCCTAAATTTTCGCTTGTACATGTAGATATATAAATAAAATTGGTAGTTCAAGGTAAGTTGGGCGATGCAAATATTAAGCAAATGCAAAAAAGTTTTCAATAATCTATGTGTCACTGCCGCTTAAATATTAGAATTGGTATTGTTGTAACATATTTTTTCAACACTACATTCATCCGATCGATTAAGGTGCATAGTTTTGTTCGAATTCATCACATACCACGTATTATCGAATTAATGGAAATATCGGGCTATCGGATATTCGGGATACCACGTGTAAAAAAGAGAATATCGAACATTTGCTTTACTCACGTCCTGTACAGAAAGAATCCTCGTGGCAGGTTGAATACTGCCGCTTCTCGAATGGGGGCGATGATGAAGCGACTCGGCGGTATCGTCCCGCGAACAGACACCTCTGTACCATGGTAAACCGCTGGAGCTGTTTCTTCTGTTTCGGTATTTTCTCCATGCGTGTCTGAGTAAAGAAAACAAAACGATTTATTGCAGTAACATTTTTTCGATATCCAACATATACATTTTAGATTCCGACACTCGGAGAATTGTTGGCTCAGTGGATACACAAGTCGAGAATTCCATGCGATGGGTTCACATACAAATACTATCGAAACATTTTTTTTCTCTTTTGCTTCCTCATAGAGGAAGCTTCGTTTACGTGAAAATTTTTTTTTCGCGATTTTCATTTGAGGACACTCAGAATGGTCTAAAATGTCGAGAAAAGTCGTTCAGAAAAAAATGTCTGTATGTTGTGTATGTGTGCGTATGTGCACAATTTTTTTTAGCACGATAGCTGTCGCAATTTTTAAGATATCGGGCTCAAATTTGAACCACGAGTAAACTGTCGTTAAACAAGGTATGGCATTGAATTTGGAGTTAATCCATCAAGGTGTTCAAAATTTATGGCATTTTGAATTTTTTGGAGAATGTCAATTCGGGCTCTAACTCGGGCAATTTTTATGATATCCGGCTCAAACTTGGACCAGAAGTGGACTGTTATCAAATAGTATTTGGGATTAAATTTGGTGTCAATCCGTTAAGGGGTTCACAATTTATGGCATTTTTAATTCTTTTTACATTTTTTGTTCGAACTCTAACTCTTGCAATTTTTAAGATATCGGGCTCAAATTTGGTCCACAAGTGGACTGTTATTAAATAAAGTTTGGATTTAAATTTGGTATCAATCCGCCAAGGGGTTCACAATTTATGGCATTTCAAAAAATTTTGACTTTTTTTGTTCGTGCTCTAACTTTCGCAATTTTTAAGGTATCGGGCTCAAATTTCGTCCACAAGTGGACTGTTATTAAATAAAGTTTGGGAGTGAATTCGACGTCAAGCCGTTAAGGGGTTTAAAATTTATGGCATTTTGAATTTTTTGTTTGTGCTCTAATTTCCGCAATTTTTAAGATATCGGGCTCAAATTTGTTCCACAAGTAGAGTGTGGTTAAACTATGCATCAGTTCGAATCTGGCGAGAATCTGTCAAGGGGTTCAAAACTAATGTCATTTAAAATTTTTTCAAACAAGGCTGCAAAATAGAACTTTGAAAATTGCTTCCTCATTATTATTGGATTTTTACAAAGCTTCCTGTATGAGGAAGCCAAAATAGATTAACATGCTTTCTCATAGAGGTAGATTTGTAAAAATTCAATAATAATGAGGAAGCAATTTGCAAAGTTCTACTTTTTTTTTTTTGAAACTCAAATTTGTTGATCGCTAATTACGTATTTTATCTTCGTGCATAAAAAGTTGCAGTCCATCGTCCTTAGGAAATCTAGGAAAACCATCGACTATAATGGGGCATAACGCCAGACTGCACCCTGAAAATAAGGGTGTTCATTCAAAACGGAAAATGAATGAGAAATTTTGGATAGCAACATTTTTTTATTACTTTTTCACGAGAAAATTTTATCAACTACTTTTATATGAAAAAAAATATGTTGATAAATTTTTGTATTCGCATGGAAGCAGCACACTATTTTTTACAGAGCAAAGTGTTATGAACTTTTAACATATTTTTAATGAAAATTGTTGTGTAGCACAGCAAGTAATTAAGTGGAAGCTTCGGATATTAAGTTAAATATCCAAGTATGGTGTAAAATTAATGTACAGTACACTGAACACGCTTACAAAGTCACGGTTAATATACGCGCAATATTGTTTTATAATTGTATATAAAATTTAATATGCAATTTTCCTGTATAAAACTGTTCCACAAAAGTGTACAGATTATTATCATTTTGTTTGTGATATTTTTGGTATATAAAGTGACATAAATATACGAAATAAACGACAATTTACAACGTGTCATAAATTCGCCAGTTGCTCCACGATATTCATTATTACAACCTGCAATAAAAATTTTTAAAAACGTTACAAACTACAATTTTAAATCGTTATCTAAACGTAAAGGCACAGGCCAACCTTTTCTTCTACAGTTATATTTTAGAGTGACCTGATAGAAATTTCTATAGTGCAAAGAGCTTCTCGCACAAATACACAATAGACAAATTATTCGCATGGCAGAGTTTCGTTCGTCTCGTTCGTCGCTTGAATCACAAAGTCTGCAGTGTTTCACACGCTCGCTCGTCGATTGTGTGTATATCGCGTCGCCTCGTTATTAAACCTGAACCCGTTGGGAAACGGCGCATCCTTCGTGCGATAGAGGAATGCGAAAGGTATAGAGTGTGCGAGGAGAGTGAGAAGGCGGCTCTAGGCTGTTCTGCATATGAGCGTGTATATTCCATGAAATGAAACAATATTCTAGCACAGAACACGAACGTGAGCTTAATAAATTTGGTAATGAGACGCCAGAGCGCTCTCGCATGTTCAGTCTACTACTATATCCACCACCTCTGGTGTATTATGTTTAGACAACGATAATGCCATTGGTGCTGGGGTTATTTTACCATAACCATTGACTATTAATAACCGAGAGTGCAGGAAGACGAATATTAAAACGCCACAATCGACGTGCATGATTAAATATTGTTCTATACATTGATATGATTGAGAAAACCAAGCAATTGTATGGCCCAATTAATCATTTACACTGGAAAAACAATATTGTTGTGTCAATGAAACTGATGCACTTGAAATTTACTTCATTGATTCAATTAATTCAATTTTAAGTACATCAGTCTTATTGAAATATCGGTATGTCTTTTGCTTGTATTTCGTCCAACAACCGATCAATGGTTGTACCATTCAACTGTTTACTCGAGACATCCAATTGATACTAACTAATCGAACCAATTAGTTGGATGTTCCAACTAATCATATAGTAGAATAACCAACTAATCGGATGTCGGAACAACCAGTTAATCAGATGTTGAAACAACCAACTAATCAGATGTTAGAACACCCAAATAATCAGTTATAGCAACAACCAACTCATTTATTAAAACAACTAACAATTTCTTTACAACAGCCAACTGGCTATTTGGATTAACCAACTAGTTGTTTGGATCAACCAACTGGCTGTTTGGATCAACCAACTGGCTGTTTGGATCAACCAACTGGCTGTTTGGATCAACCAACTGGCTGTTTAGATTAACCAACTGGCTGTTTGGATCAGCCAACTGGCAGTTTGGATCAACCAATTGGTTGTATGGATCAACCAACTGGTCGTTTCAATCAACCAACTGGTCGTTTCAATCAACCAACTGGTTGTTTCAATCAGCCAACTGGCAGTTTGGATCAACCAATTGGTTGTATGGATCAACCAACTGGTCGTTTCAATCAACCAACTGGTCGTTTCAATCAACCAACTGGTTGTTTCAATCAACCAACTGGTCGTTTCAATCAACCAACTGATTGTTTCAATCAACCAACTGGTTGTTTCAATCAACCAACTGGTTGTTTCAATCAACCAACTGGTTGTTTCAATCAACCAACTGGTTGTATCAATCAACCAACTGGTTGTTTCAATCAACCAACTGGTTCTTTCAATCAACCAACTGGTTCTTTCAATCAACCAACTGGTTCTTTCAATCAACAAACTGGTTCTTTCAATCAACCAACTGATTGTTTGGATCAACCAACTGGTTGTTTGAATAGACTAACTGATTGATTATGGCATACATATCAATTTTTTGCAATAATTATGTTAAACTTCGGAAATTGTGCCAAATTATAGACCGCAGCATATGTGATGAGTGGTACCAGTCCGCATAATGTGAAAATAGTAGTAGGGGCTAAAGCCGCAGGTACATTGAATGAACTCGAACACGGTTATCCACTTCATGAAGATGTTCAAAGCGCTATAAAGCCTGGGGGTGTACGAGTACCCCATATTCACGGGTACCCGACGCTCTCGCCTCGCCTGGTTTTGTTAGTTTCAGTAAGTACCGATGGGTACGTGGGTGTGTTGGGTACTCGATGAAATACAAGTGGCCAGATGCGTACTGATTTTACCAACCATAGAAACAGATCATTGAAATAAATGTCTACGTATTTTGGCACAAGCAGAATTATGCTATAACAATAGTTGTATTTTACGTGTGGTATATACGTTAATTTCAATAATATATCACTCTGAATCAATAAGTCGGTGGATTGCGATATATTATACTACCATCAAGCCCTTAACAAATCATACACGTAATTTTTCGTCCCCAATGTGTCTAGTGACTTTGTCCAGAAAAGGTATTCCGAAAAAATGGTGGAATAGTTTTGACATTGTAAAACTGGAATTCGGTGAGTCTATCAACAGTATCACGTGTTCTTCTAGGTAAAATGTCGATATTCAAATGTTCTGCTGGTATTCATGCTATTCTGATGATATGGCATTTGATCACGTTTATTTCGTAAAATTGTTATCCCACGTATTTTTATAACTCACATAACGTTAGGAAAAATGCGGTACGGACTATGAGACTGCACAAACGGTGAAATCTATTCAGATATATGATCCACAGTTATGAAACGCCATTAAAATCAAGTTACGACAGCGAGAGTTTCAGACCTCGTACCATTTTTGCCTGGCCCAGCTTCAGACCGATTGCTGGATATGAAAAATTTATACGCAAACCATCTGCCGACATAGGCGAAGGCGAGCCAAAGAATATTGATAGGAAATTGCAATCAATCGAGAATGTGGGTTTATCCGATCGTGTGTCACGGGGAGATGTTATGCATGCATGGATCCATAGATAAGCCGGGTGCGAAACAGTTGACTGTGATGGAGAATCTGGTGATCCGGCTTGCTATTGAAAAGCCACATTAATCAACGTCAATGCGCTTGCACTGCTTCTTCCGCCGTATTATGTTCTCTCTCTCTTGCGTCTGGAGAGAAACCAGATTGAAGACAGGGAAAATGAGTTGCATCTTTGAATGAATGAAGAAGTTACGACTCTGCTTCGTTCAGTTCCGTTTTCCGCGTTCCAATAATCCTCGAATGGAGACGACGTCTTGAAAGTAAAAACGGAAGCACCAGGCAAAGATTGTGGAGCTAGCGAAAGAGCATAAGAGCGGAAGGAACAGCCTGGGTAAGAAAAGAATCCTTGAGAGAAAACTAACCCAAAGGCACGACTAATCTTCTGATGGAGGCTGAAGACACGAATCCCTCATCTCAAAACTCGACGTATTCTATATACGTTTTCTGGCTTCTGTATGAATCCTGTACCAAATGGACTCAGGAGATATCAGTACTGCGAGATTGGATGCTGGATTTCTCATGGGATGCTGGATTCCAGTGGCTATCATAATACTGTCAATCAAAATTCTGAATTTCGATGAGACGCGAAGCAGTAATGTGGAATAATTTAATTAGAGTTCCATCAACCGAACCGCATTGCGGCTAATATACTCAGCAATTATTCTACATGCCATTTTCTATTTGACGATATGATGAACGTATGAAACAACATCAATTTTGGACACCGTTTTACAGAATTTCGATGATACAGAAATGCCATATTGTGATTGTTTTTGAGGAAACACTAAAATACAAATTTGATTCGGATGGGAATTCATTGTTTTCGGTGTATTCCAATTCATGTAGCAATCCTCTTCCGGATCTTGTTTATCCTAAGTCCCTCTAAGAACTCTCTTTCAGGTTATGATCAGCCAAATTACTCTACAATCATTATTCTGCCCTTCCAAAAGGAACGTAACTTTTTTAAGGACACTTTTCACTTAGATGTCTCTGATTGAACAAAGTCCACCTTAGAATCTCCTCTCAGTCCTCTCAGATTCTATTTACGCTAACAATAAGTCTATCACAAAGGCCCTGATTATTATAAGTCACATGGAAGGACCACCAGCTCCGATCATTTATGATAGATTAAGTATGTCCCAGGGAATGGACACTTTATTCAAGGACACTTGAAGTTGTATACTATTATACAGTATGTCGAGGATATAGAAATGCCATATTGTGATTGTTTTTGAGGAAACACGAAAAAAAGAATCTGATTTGGGTGGGAATTCATTGTTTTCGTTGTATTTCAATTCCTATAGCAATCCTCAAAGCATTAATGTGGAATGATTTAATTAGTTTCATTAACCGAACCGCATTGCGGCTAATGTACTCAACAATTATTCTACATGCCATTCTCTATTTGACGATATGCTAAACGTATGAAACAACATCAATTTTGGATACCGTTATGCAGAATTTCGATGATACAGAAATGCCATATTGTGATTGTTTTTGAGGAAACACTGAAATACAAATTTGATTCGGGTGGAAATTCATTGTTTTCGTTGTATTCCAATTCACGTAGCAATTCTCTTCGGGATCTTGTTTATCCTAAGTCCCTCTAAGAGCTCTCTTTCAGGTTATGATTAGCCTAAATTACTCTAAAATCATTATTCCGTCCTTCCAAAAGGAACGTAACATTTTTAAGCAAACTTATCACTTAGATGTCTCTGATTGAACAAAATCAACCTTAGAATCTCCTCTCAGTCCTCTCAGATTCTATTTACGCTAACAATAAGTCTATCACAAAGACCCTGATTATTATAAGTCACATGGAAGGACCACTAGCTCCGATAATTTATAATAGATTAAGTATGTCCCAGGGAATTGACACTTTTTTCAAGGACACTTGATGTTGTATATCGTTATACAGAATGTCGAGGATATAGAAATGCCACATTGTGATTGTTTTTGAGGAAACACTAGAATACAAATTTGATTCGGTTGGGAATTCATTGTTTTCGTTGTATTTCAATTCCTACAGCAATCCTCTTCCGGATACTGATTATCCTAAGTCTCTTTAAGAGCTCTCTTTCAGATTATGACTATCCTAAGTCTCTTTACGAGCTCTCTTTCAGGTTATGATTATCCTAAGTCCCTCTAAGAACTCCCTTTCAGGTTATGATCAGCCTAAATTACTTTAAAATCATTATTCCGCTCTTCCAAAAGGAACATAACATTTTTAAGGACACTTTTCACTTAGGTGTCTCTGATAGAATAAAGTCCACCGTAAAATCTCCTTTCAGTCCTCTCAGATTCTATTTATGCTAACAATAAGTGTATCAGAAAGGCCATGATTATTATTAGTCACATGGAAGGACCACTAGCTCCGAACATTTATAATAGATTAAGTATGTCCCAGGGAATTGACACTTTTTTCAAGGACACTTGATGTTGTATGAAACAACATCAATTTTGGATACCGTTATACATAATGTCGAGGATATAGAAATGCCACATTGTGATTGTTTTTGAGGAAACACGAGAAAAAAATTTGATTCGGGTGGGAATTCATTGTTTTCGTTGTATTCCAATTGCTGTGGCAATCCTTTTCCGGATCCTGATTATCCTAAGTCCCTCTAAAAGCTCTCTTTCAGATTATGACTGTCCTAATTCTCTTTAAGAGCTCTCTTTCAGGTTATGATTATCCTAAGTCCCTCTAAAAACTCTCTTTCAGGTTATGATCAGTCTAAATTACTCTAAAATCATTAGTCCGCTCTTCCAAAAGGAACGTAACATTTTTAAGGACACTTTTCACTCAGATGCCTCTGATTGAACAAAGTCCACCTTAGAATATCCTCTCAATCCTCTTAGATTCTATTTACACTGACAATAAGTCTATCACAAAGTCCCTGATTATTATAAGTCACATGGAAGGACCACTAGTTCCGATAATTGATAATAGATTAAGAGACAGGGAATTGACACTTTTTTCAAGGACACTTGTAACTTGGAATGTTTTCCCCCAAAAAATAATACTAGCGATGCAGAGGCAATGTTATAACAAATATTATGAGAGACACTGACAATACAGCTCATGACAGTATTCTCACGTCTCGGTATTTTCATCTGTCGGTATTTTAAGCTTTTGGTATTTCGTTCGCTGGTGTTTTGAGGGTGGTATTTTGAGTGCAGGTCATTTGGACGGCATCCACTGGAAAATACCCATTGGTATTCCAAGCATTTTTATCGGTTCACTCTAGAATATCGCTTCTGACGGAAGATAGGTAAGCTGTTAACAATTGATGGTACATTTGATAGTAACCTCCAAAGAGAAATAAGTCTCTATTGAGGTCACAAGAAATAGCCGGAAAAAAACCAGGGAGCACGACTCGATGACATCTAGCTGAGTTTGGATTTCCTGCCAGAAGTGAATCGTGTGGAAGTCAATACCGGATACTGCAGAGGGTTTCGAAATGATCATCGGGGTTAGTTTCCGTCACGCCTCTCAGTGACAAAGACTGAAAGCGAATGAAGCTGAAGATGAATCTAGAGCTACGTCGATCACGGAGTATACGGTTAGCTGTAAAACGTTTATGACGTAGCACCTATCAAAGTTACGGACAAAACCCTGCACGCGCAGTGAACGTAAGTTTTGATGGTATCATTCGGGACAACATTGTCGTCACTCAGTCCCGGGTACCTTTACGGGTATTTTCCTCATCTGTCTAAAAGCTCCACGTTCTCTCACTTCACTATTTCCGGTTTTCCTCAGCAAACCCTTAGCTTTCCTGCTCTCAGTGCAGCTCTCAAAGTTTACATAAAAAAGATGAACTCGCCCAAGGCGGAACAGCGGAACAGAACTATTTTAATTGCATGCAGATTGTCTTCATTCTGTTCTGACCTAACTTCGGCTTAATTTCATCACCTCGACTTATAACCTGTGAAATAATATTGAGCTATAAATTCATTGATTAATTAACAATTGTTCTCACAAAAACTTCTGAACAAGGCGTCAATCCAGATTATCTATTCAGAATTCAATCTAGCAAGATATGGTCCAGTCTTAACCTACTAAAGTGAACAAATAAATTACAGAAAATGTATGACTGTATGAAAGATAATGGTAAGAGATATAAATGCTTTACTAACCTTACACCGAATCCTATTGCCAGGGCAGCGATCAGCGGAAGCAGCGTTGAAATGCAAGCCAGAAAGACGGTCTGCATGTCCGAGAAAGCCGCAAGTATGCCTGAAAGGAAATATACGAGTGACCTCTTCGTTCACGAACGTGATAAAAATTTCTGAGCATATAGAAGGCACGCGATGGCACATAGCGAGTGTATAGAATATACCTGCAGAGCTCACGAGCTTAGGTCTCACATAGATGGGCGGTGACCCGTAAAATACTTGCTTGCACAGCACGAAACTCAAGCAGAATCTGTAGTGAAGAACATACGCATGTTGGAAGCGAGTGCACACGAGGCAAACGAGTAGCACTTCTGGAGAGTTTAGAGAGTGAGGGGCAGAGGGGGTGGCACGGCACCAGGGCGAGCAATCGAAATACCCTGTGCTCCGCCCCGCCGACCCCGTAACCCCATTCGTGTTTGAGACCAAAAGCTTTCGAACTCTATCGTTGGTTTGTGAGCTCGCGCCCCTTTCACCAACTTTCTCCGTTGTTGCCAACCACGATTTTCCTTTAACGACATTAACAGAAAGCTCCAGCTTCTGCAAACTACTCCTTTCTACCAATAATTAACACAAACGTCCATCCAGTGTTCGGCATCATTCATATTTCTGCAGGTTATTAGGAACGTGTATGTCAATGAAAAATTTTCCTTTTCCTTCAATCTCTAATATTTCATGTACCCACTTTCAATATTCTTTATCGTCCGTATTTCATATACCAGATTTTACTTTAAGATTTTATTTCAAATAAATCAAGCTTTAAAATATTATGCAGCAAATTGGGGTCGGTTGAGGTTTTAATTTTTTACAAATTAAAAAATTCGGAACACCGAAAATTGACAATTTGGAGTATTTTCTCTTTTTTTGGCCACTATTTACGACCATCTCTTGGATTCAAAAATAGAGGTATTGTTATGATTTTGACTCCATTCTTCCCATTTCGGTGAGTTCGTTCGAAAATTAATACATAACTCATTATGAAATTGCCAATCTTTTTGTCGGTAATTCAAAAACTTCGAGTGTCAAACATAAAAATCTTGTCTTCCAGATTTTTCAAGATTACAAAATGGATTTTGTTTAATTCGTTAAAAAAAATGTCTTATCTCAATTTTAAGAGTACCCTTCGCCAAATTTGATGATAAGAATAGGCCTAGTTTTTTAGGTTAATTATTTTTGGTTAACAATGACAATTTTGGCATAACTTGTATATATTGATGATATTTGCATACTTTGTCACGCTGATACCTCAATGTGAACCCGATTGTTAAGGATTGGTATCTGCCTGTTTGCATGTCAATCTTGTGACTATGCAACAAACCCAGTTATCGTCATGGTGGCATTCCAGATTGAGATGAACTGGAACTACCCGTTGAATACAGAAGCAGTAGTGAGGTGTGGGAGGTCTGTACAGCAATCACGCGGCAGGTCCGTTGGTATAATGTAATATCCAATGTCACGGGGATTAACCAACCAATTCTGAACGCTGACGACACACGTCAAGTACGCCAGCTTGCGGTTAAGCTCGTCAACTGTCAACGCCGTTGGTTCCAGTCGCCACCACACTACCGACATCATACTAGGTACTCCCTGCAAGGTACACTAACATTTGACCTCGCATACGATATCAGCTTTTTTCAGAATTCACATGGATTCAAAATAAAATGGCGTTGATTCACTCGAAAAACAAGATCGTTGAAGGGATTTGCACAAATTGTAGCCAAGATCCAACTAAACGTGCACACCATAAGAATCCTTTGTAAAAAAAAGGATACTAGTGCAAAACACATTTTTATGATTGTCCCTTTCATAAGGCTCTGCGTCTGCAGCTAGATGTTTTCGCATATGAAGATGACATTGACGACCCTCGCAAGCCGTCCGGTGTCTAGCGAGTAACTGTATAGTAGTTGAACTCCGAACACAGTGGCAAGTTTATAGGTTATAAAACCATCGCCCATTTATGGACCTCACGAAACTCCAGAACAGCTGTGAAACTTCGGCTTACATCAACATTTCTACCAGATGGCACAAATTGAAATGAAAATGTAAATACCAATGCAAAAGTTTAGGTGGGACGAGTTTACATAAGACTGATTATATAGTTAAGGCAGATGGAGGTTAAGATGTTGATGTTAATATCAAAAGATTTCAAACAAGATTATTACATAAGGTAACCTACAGGTTTCAACAATTGTTTAACCTTTACTGAATTTTAAGAACGTCAAAATGAGTGTAACAAATGATTCTAGGATTTGTTGGAACAATACTAGTAAAGCATGGGGTTGGATTTGGACATGCAACAAACCGTGTAGGAAGTGACTTCACAAATAACACGCATGAAACGAGTAAAGAGAACTTTGTTGTTTTCATAGTGTACACAGGAAGAAAAAGGAAAGTTGCAATTCCCCCGTTTACCATTCATGCATGGATGTTCAAACGACCATCAGAATATCGATAGTATGCATTGACTACCACCCCTACAAAATTACCATCGGTGAACCCATAGATTTATCATGAGCTGTCAAAGTTGATGGTTACCATCAATCGATTGTAGGAAATATATTCCAACGTATTTATAACCATTAATCTTATAAAATTTTTTTTTTACAAATTACGCATCGGGATCTCATTTTTCAAGTGTTTTGAAGCTGACGAGTGAACTCATCTTGTTTTTGATTTAATTCAATTTACTTTTCGATGAATCTAGCGAAGCGTACGATTTCAAGGGAAAAGGAGAAGAAATTTAGAACTAGTGAAAGGCTTTCGAGAAGTAAAGGAGCAGTCGTCGACAATATTGAGCGAAAATTGGAGACGCTCCTTGACACAAACTGAAAGGAGATACCGAGAGACGAACTGGTCTAAGACGACGACGATGGTGCTTTTCTATCTAGAGTCCGAGTGACGGTGGAGAAATGGCTGACGGAAAAAGGTTGAAACGATGCTGGGTCATTTCAATCTCGCCAGGAGGTCGCACGCGGTAGCAAAGCCGGAGAAAGAGCCGACGGCAGTTCTGGATTTGTCTCAATTCAGTGTCCAAGGAGGAAGTTATGGGAACGACGAAGATGTCAACCGGCTAGCAAAAACAGAAACGGCAATTGAAACTGCCGCTCAAAATGATCTGTCATTGGAGCAGAAACAGGTCAAAGCAATCGTAATATTAAGTAGTCAAGGTGAACGTTCACATTACAACACACGATAGATTTTCTGAGCTATTCGATTATACGGGACAAATGTATTCGAGATAGAAATACTGAATAAGGTTCGTTCTTTATTGACTGCTCAGCGAACTGTTAGAATCGTTGAGCGGAAGAAATCGAAGTACGCTCAAGAGTGAAGTAATATGTCGAGAAGTAAGAAGAAAGTTTAAGGAGGTAAGGAAGTTTCACGAAAGGAAGTTAACCTTCAAGGGTGCGTGAAAATTGTCTAGAGAAGAAAACTTGGAGCTGAGAATCTAATAGCGTAATATGGATATAAATTCGTCACAGATTCGTATAAAGTTTTGTTTATAGTTACCATACAAAACTATGGAAATATTTGTATCAATGTTTGAATAAAAATGCATGAATTTCTAGTCATTTTCAATTCTGAATCCTCTAAAATGTAAATCCCAGGCATTGAAGAAACCTCTTCTGAGAACCAACAAAATTGTAGACGCTAAACTTCCTGAAATTTTCCCAAGAACCCAACCTTTCAATAACAATAAACCCAAAAAAGTGTTACTGATTCAATTTTTTTGCATTCTCATTATAATTTACCAACATTTCCATGAAAATTCTTTCACATATGGAATCAACGGTAGGTTTTTCATTTTCAATTTTCATCTTAATACTTCATCGAAGTCGAAAAAAGTGTTTATTTTAAGCCGAGAATCATTGAAAAACTGTATGAGAGCGTTGCACACAAATTAAAAATTACACATTTTCAAAACGTAAGAAAATTTCCACATGTACTACATACAAATGCGTAAAACCTATCAAAGACCCTCCGATTTATAATAACAAGCGAACGCAGATTCATCACTGAAAGCCGTATGTAGGTTAATCTTTGAAAATTCCGTCACAAAAAAACCCTCGTTAATCAATACTCAGTGTTCATAATCTGGGCCTGACCCTAATGGGAAAATTCTGAAGTAAACTATGGTCCAATCTGTGTCCACGTGATGAGATGAGTCGTGGGGCACGGTTGAAAAATAATATGAAAGGAAGCATTCAAGACCAGCAGTATGCATCTTCAGACACTGATATTCTTAAGCTGGTGTATCTGTACAGAAGTTACCCTTGCCTGTGGAAGCGAGACGATCCCTTCTATCTCGATAGTGAGAGTAGAGTTGAAGCTTACGACAAGATTTACCGAGCAATGGTGACGTGCTTGTGCCCGGGAAGAATTTCGACCACCACTTTCCTGGAAACCATGATGAGGATTCGAGAGGTCAGAAAGTTGTACATCTGTGAACTGAAGAAGGTACTCGAGTCGGAATCAACTTGCTGCCGGCACGAGCCACGAGGCAAATGGTTCTACGAGCTCCACGATTTTCTCTTTCCCTTTCTGGACTACGATGAAATGGTGGAACTCCATGTTCGTCCTAATACTTGAAAAGCCCATTCACTCGAGAATCCACTCAATACTCAAGTGAAATTAATCATGAACGCAGTATATTGCCGGTCGTTGGATGCCTGAAGGACTTCCGAGGGTTCGTTGTCAGAGGACGTCGCATTTTTTCAAACCCGAAGAATTTACCGATAACGAAAGGATGTCAAGGAGAAATGCAGATTCCAATGCGAGCGGAAAACACAAATTTCCTTGCAGCTCCGAATACAAAGCCACGCAATCGACTAACCGATCTTGTCAACATTCCCCAACACGATCAATGGCATCAACCTATCCAACATCCAGCAGACTTGTCGATTTTTCCAGGAAAGAATCGAATACGGATTCCTTGTTGTCATTGTCCTCCAGCCAAATCTTTGCAGAATCGGACGGACCAAGTTCTTCAACAATTATTTGTGAAAATCGGTTGACTTGCCAGTGCAGATCATCATCGGAATCTTGTGAACGATATGGCAGTGCATTCTTGAAATATAATGGTGATTCGTTAGGCATTCACAGTTCACATTCGAATGAGACTTTTGATGATCCGATTGGGATATTCGGATTGAACGTTGCTCGTCAATTGAGGAAAATGGAACTGAGCTCAGCGCTTCAAGCCCAAGCCTACATTCAGATGATTCTAACCGATCGACTCCATTTGTGTGACCCCAATGTACGTTCTTGAGTGTCCAACTGTCGGAATAGACCATTGCTTGATCCAATTAAACTCCAATTAAGCGATACGTAACGATGTTCCGCACTCTGCTTTAGCATTCTATACCTCGTTTCTATCTCTCTAGGCCAACGCCAACTAACCGAATGCAGTCAGCCAGCCAAGCACCGTTTCGAGAACGGTCGTATAACCCGTCGAATATCGATTCCAGGATAAAATGATTCCACGGGCCTAGTTGGTAGCTCTGGAGTGATCAGAATAACCAACACGACATACACACTATCGGTTAGATTCTTCCACTGTGTCAACCACTCATCTAATATTGACTATTCCGCTTTTAGACTATCGGAGACAGAAGTAGAATAGAATTTCCAGGAGGATCCACCTGTCAGTTCTTTTGTTCAATCATGAATTCTTTAAATTGTAAATCATTCCAGGCCACTTCATTACAAATTCGACGCTTCGAAGATCGTCATTGATTATTCAATCCAGTTTCCGGTCTATTGTAATATGTGAGCCATTGAAAAATGATCTATGCATTTTTGGAAAAAACTTCAAACTTCAAAAGGACTATTTTAACACAGAAATCGGTTACATGATATGTATGTATATCTATAAAATAAAATGTCTTGACTAATTGACACTAATTATCACTTAGTCTAATCCCCTGAACCAAGAAACAAAAAATTTGCTTCCATGTCGCAAATATGCTTTGAGAAGAGATTTTACGAAATTTGACCGTTAAGGGGTTGAGAAGGGGTAAAATGTATTTTCCTGGTTTCCTCAAAGTCTCTTAGGCCCAATGAGATATCGACTTGATTTTTATTTTCAAAGGTTATCTACACAAATACTTAGGAACAACAATTAGGATTTCGTCTTAAGCCCCTAAATAAGCAAGTTGGATTTCAGTGTGATCAAAGGGTATAATGGAAAAGAAGTTAGGACTGAACATTTTTTCACATGGGTTGTGGAAAAAGCTTCTAGTCAAAACTCTAAATTTCGAAATTCATTATTTGTAGCTCTTGTTTTTAATTTTCGAACAGAACTAAAAATTTTTTAACTAATATTTAAAGTGTCCGACAAAATTGAAAAAAAGTGAAATTGTATTTCCATTTTCTTATTTTTTGCGATCCCAATTTTGGCTCTATTTCACTATAATACATATATAGACGTTAATGCACTGGAATAAAATTCCGGATGAGATTCGGTGGAAAAAAATTCTATTTCCAACTCTGAATTCATTGAAGGATCATTAAATATTAATATTCTGAGTTAAAATTTCAACACTAACTAGGTACCGATCAATAAGATAAAAAGGGGCGAATGGTGAAAGATTTAAAAGTAGGTATTTAAGTCACTGAGTGGTCTTCAAATATTTATCACCGAGGTAAATCCCAGAAATCCGGATTGCAATTTTATGACCGAAAGCAACGTTCCTATTTCTAGTTAAGCTTTTTTTTAATAAGTTTAATTTAAGATCAATCGTCACTATTATTATTCATAATTTCACTATAATCATAGGCTAATCATAATTTCTAGATCTGATAATCAAAAAGATATTTAGATTACTATAACTATAATAATAGTGAAAGAAAAACCTTTTTTTGTAGCTACAATACTATTTCCAATCAAAATAACATTCACCTTTTTTCGATTTGGGAAATACCTACTCTACGAATCTTCGATATTTTATGTGGAAGATTGGACACAAACCTTTCTTGAAGATTTTTCGCATCTTGTACAACGAGTCTGAGCAAAATCGTGATGACGGTTTCCGAGGGTATGACAGTATACGCGAATTGGGATGGAGGCTATATAAGGTAGGGGTTGCTGTTTTCGCAACCGTAATTTCGGTCGTCCACTGTATCCGCTCTCGGCAGTTTCAGTGTATCCGTGGTCTCGACTTTATAACCGTATTTCGTCAACCTTCACGACATTCCATCAACATGGAGGGTGAATCTCTTTTGAATATAATCCTGGTCTGAGAAATTTCAGTAGATTTTCAGTAGAATAAAGTTACTAGTAAATAAATAAATAAGCATAAATTTTACCATAATTTTTAATCAAAATTACTCCAATCCATAAAACTGTTAACACTCGAAATGAATAAGAATTGTATGAAATAACGATAAAGAAATATCGTGTTTTTTTTTCAACCGTATATTATTTGAATATACGTAATGTTTAATATAAAAATGAAAAAAAGGAAGTGATATTCAGAAATTAGAAAATCCAATATTTAATACTGAAATATTATTATATTTAATCTACAAAAATTTGTAAACATTAATATCCATAATCCGATAATGTTAATATTTTAGAATAAAGAATTCAATATTTAAATAGCAAAAATTCTTGTATTTAAACATAAAAATGTTTATTACTTTTAAAAGGTCGACATGTAGCAATAATCGGTGAATTTAAGGGTACCCAGTCATCTAAATAAAAGTCATCAAAAATCATTTTTTATTGATGATTCTATTCTGTCTAAAAATCTTACATTTAAACTTTATAAAGTACATACCAAATACCATAATTGAGCAATTTTGCACAAACATATGGAACACCAGAATGGCGTAAGGCGAAATATAAAATTTATCGTTTTGAGCAACTTTCGAATCAAACCAGTGAACAGATTTGAGCTTCCGATTTCTTATTCTGTTTAGGAGGGAGGTAATTCCGTAATGAGCATAGCGATTAAAGATGCAGTGGAAATTGAATTAACCGCAGCCTAGTCCTCAATCGGTTTTCAATAAATAAAGATTTCAATACTAATTTAAATTCATAAATTTTGTATAAAGACCTGGAATAAAAGTCCCTATATTCATTACGGAATGACTTCTCTTACCAACAAAATAAGCCATCGGAAGTTAAAATCTATTCATTGGTTTAATTCGAAAGCTGCGCAAAGTGACAAATTTGACATTTCACCTTACTCCATTTTGATATTCCATATGTTTGTACAAAATTGCACAATTATAGTACTTGATATCTACATTATGAAGTTTAAATGTAAGATTTTTTGAAAGAACAGAATCATCAATAAAAAATGATTTCTGATGACACTTTTTAGGTGAATGGATTTCTTTAAGACCCAAATCGTCTGAAATTCTTAAAACCCTAAAAAGACCATCAGTTGTTTATATCTGCCTGTTTATTTAGTGGTACATTCACCCAATGACTTATATCTCTAGATGCCCTACTTCTCCTTTTGAAAGTGTGGCTTTTTACGCCATGTATGAAGTATAGAAGAGACATGTTCGTAGTAGTGGAAAGGCCAGGCTTATATGTGTTGGTTGCACCTGAGTGACCTTGTAGCCCTTTAAAAAAGTAGCAACAGCAAAGCCTGCACTCACAGCAGTAGAGAATACTGCGTATGCCTGTCGTATCGACCCGGTTGTCTGTGCCTGGCGAATCGCAGACTCCTCCGCGGTGCTTAGTATGCTAGTGGAGGAGCCACCGAGCGGTCAGACGAGAGTGTAGAGAAGCTGGGGAGGTTTGCTCTAGCGTAACAAAGGGTGACGAAATGGTCGCAAAGCGACCAGCCGAGTGGCAGAGAAGTCAGCGATTATTTATTATTTACCTGACTCTAACAGTGTCGTAATTACAACCTAATTTTCATTTACAGTTAACATTTATAAACTGTAGGTTTAAATTACGAAAATCATTTGACAAATTGATACAATCGTTAAATCTATTTTAAGAACATTCACGAAACCGAAAACTGACCACATATAAAATGCAACAATGTAAATTAATTAATGTAAATTACAACTGTTTACAATTATTTATTTTTATATAATACTGAAATTAAATAAACTAATCATAGTTCCTAACCGCCTGAACGAGAGTTTGTGCTTGCACTAATATAATAAAATCAACTGTTATTAGACATTACTTACGTAATAAACTATTTCTCGATACATTTTCAAAATAATAACTGAAATTACGAAAGTAGTTGCAAAACCTTACAAAATCGTAGTACCGCCGTTAAGAACTAAATTTTTGAACCATTACAGTTTCCAGCAATAAACAACTGCAAATCGAGCAATTATCTACAATAGCAAAATTGTAAATACAGACTTTTAAATGTATTAAATTTATTAGAAAATAATTAAAAACTGATAAAATGTGATGATTGAGAAATTATTTAGAATTTTAGCTTTGGAGTCGTTGAATTACATGTTACCATTGATCAGTTGTTTAATGCTGACGACAAAAGCAGTAAAACGCCTCCGCTATCAGTACCATGAGGATCGGTTCAATGCTTGTAATTCTGTAGAGAGGCGGCATCGAAATGCTGGTGTTTGGCGAGAGGGTTTGTGTATAAAGACTCTACCGAAAGTTCGACCTTTAAACACGACGGCAATTTGGACGGATCCAATAAGTGGTTCAGCGACAGGGATTCGTTCCTCGCCTGTGAGCTTTTCGATCCCCTCCCTCATTCCTGTTATCTCTAGCCATGCAAATGGAAAATCCTGGTTCGTGGCGCTCAGTTGTTAAAGGAAAACTCTCGTGTTCCTACAAATGTGCACGAATATACAAACAGTAAAAAAAGTTACTTTATGGCCTACTAAACATTTAAATAATGGACTACGATTTTTACACCCTCATTGATATGAAATATTAATCTGATAAATACGTAAAGCAACTTTTGACAATCGAAATGAGCCATAGTTTATAAAATATAAAATGTACATTTGTTAGTTTGATACATCCATCGATATTATTATATATCGGATAATGATATAAAACAATGTAAAAATGGGATCTTTACTTTTTTGTTTGGTCACTAAAGTGGAAATTCCAAATTTTTTTAAAATATCGGTAAGCTGAATTCATCTAACTTATAACATTGAACAAAAAATCCTTGGAAATAAAAGAGCGTCATTTTAATTGCAAATAAAGATGAATATTAGAAAATAACGAAAATTCTGTACACATTTCAGTAATAAACAAGAACGAATAATCGCTTACGATAGTGAATGAAAAAATGGATACTCTTTTTAGTACATCCCTGTACTGAAATCCAATTATTTCTCCTTACTTAAATTTCTTATTTGTTCATAAGAAAACAAAACCTAAAAATTCCAAGCCTCAAAAAAGATCCTCAAGTGTCCTTAATCCGACTCATGATTTTAAACAAAAAACCTGGTAAGAAAAGGCCGACATTTAAATCTAAAGAAAAGCAACAATTCGTTTTCTTAAGCTCACTCGAAGACAAATTGTTGTCGTTCCTAGTCCCATTTAGTTACATTACGAGTATTTAATACCCGGGGACAACAATGAACGCTGGAATCTCTGAATTGAAAATGTCTGTGGTAGTTTCTCTCTACCTCTTTCACTCTCGTTTTATTACTCACTGTATTCGATCTCATCCTGCTCAACGAGGTAGCCCGTTGAATTGTAGACGTGTTGGTCGGGCTTAGCCGTGGTCGTAACCGCGGGACTGGTTAAGGCCATGGACGGATTAGTCGGAATTGTCACGCTATTGCTAATCGCAACCGCCAGCATGGTTGGCGGCGAAGGGGGTAGTAGTGTTGCACCCCCGAGGCTCCCTCTACCTTCGGGCGGCGGATTTGTCGGGGATATACTGGCTGCTCCCGCAGTGACCGCGAAACCGGCGCTCGTCGTCAGATTCGTGAGAATGTGTCGCAGCATCCGGCTGCCTGCACTTCTCTCCCCTCGTGACATTGTAAAATCAATGTTTTATATCCGCACAATTGAAATCACTCACAAATCGAATTTTCAACACACTTAAGCATCACGGAATTTTCATTAAATTCACGCATCAATAATTTTTCATCATTTTAATAACATGTGAATTTTTTATTTTATTTTTTTTATTTTTTTAAAAGCAAATACAAATACTAGTATTTACTTTGGAATACCGTAGGAGAATGCACGATTCGATTCAACGGAAAACACTGACGCAGTTGCACAATCCATAATGCATTTTCGATTTTCCGAGAGAAGAGCTGTGCATCCAACAGCCCCATCAATTCCCATGAGTTTATACTCCCCCAACGAGACTCCTGCAACAGAAACATATCAATAATTAGAAATACAAATATCCCATTATACACTTGCGGCATAACCAGAGTAAACAAGTTAAGGGGAAAGAGGTACCAGATCGATTCAATCATGCTACCGATATTATCCATCCGCTGGGACATCCAAGCAAATCTGGGTAATGCATCAAAATTTGTATCTAATGGCAAAACGGGATTATTTAATATTTTTAAACAGTGAACGAGTGGCGCAGAGCTTTCAAAGCTATTTAAATATGAATATAGCACGTTTTTAGCATTGGGTTGGCTTAAGAACGCATCACATGTATTTTTATGTTAAAAAAAATAGTTTCATGAAAAGAATGCTTCTTCTATGAGGAAGCACAAAAGAAAAGAATTGATAAAATGTACAAAAATGTATTAATAAATAAGAAAGTTAATATATAATTCTCCTAAAAGTTTATAAACCTATTTTTGTTTACCCAGAATAATGATACCTTCATGGTTCGATTATAAAATAACATTTTTTTTTTGCTAAAAGGCTAAAATGATTGACAATGTTCTTTGATTGAAAGAATGAAAAAAATTTCTTTTTTTGCTGGAAGATGTTCAATTTGGTCAACATTTTGATTAAGAATGTATCTGTGATCCCTCGTGTTTGCGATCAAAAACTTTTTATGAAGCACAGTATACATATGTTCGCCAAGTCGAATTCAATGGAAGCAGCATAAATCTTGTTGTAAATGAATGGTACATCGTTGGATATTCGCAGTTTGTGTATCTGCCAGGTATAAACCTGACGCTGTTTGAGGCTGTATTAATTGGTATGCGAACATTGAAAAGAGCTTCTATCCACGATTGATTACCGGCCTCTCGTCCCGATAGTTCAATATCACTGGCAACACCGCCGAGTGACATTGATTACTAATGGATCGAGTTCCACCAGGTACCGTAGGGGATAGGGTATTCTGGTATCAGGTATATTATTCGGGTCGCTGTCACGTAACAGGCTTCAACTTTTGAGGTAATTTCACGATTCTTTTGCAATCGAGTTACCATTACGATATGCGAATAAGGTTATAAGTATATTACAACCTGATTGGTCCTTCATCTCAACATTTTTTGATTATTTGATGTACCGGACTGTAAGTTTATATGTATGAATAAATATATATTACTATATTTAATTAAAAATACAATTGCCATATATGATTAATGCACTTTTACAGTAGAATAAATATTATGATAGTAATGTAATGATAATCAAAAATAAATTTTATTTCAAGTGTTTTTATTGTTTTCAGACTGTTCTTTTCTATTTTTTGTAACCATTCTTCGTAAAATATTACAAAAATGAATTTTTGAAATAAACTAGTAGCGGATGCGCGCTTCACGCGCTAACCATCAAATCTCGATATTAAAATTTTTATTAGCATACTGTGACTTGTACAGATTATTGTGGGTGAAATAACTTGCATTTCCGATATAATAAGTCGGGACATTTTATTAATTTCGTGAATTGCTATTAGAAATGGAGCATGGATAGAAATTACACTACCATTACAATATCATCTAAAATAAAATTAGGATTTTCCAACCAGATCTGTGAATTCTGTAATCAGAGACGGAAGAAAGTGACTTTTTCAAAAATCATCGTAAAAAGTCATGTAACCGGTACTTTCTGAGGTACAATATGCGACTTGAGAAAGATAGTGAAGGCCAAAATTCGGTATCTTGAAGAAATAAAAATTTAGGTTCTTTAGGTTCGATTTTCCGACCAAAAGTCGAATCTGTGAATTTTGACATCAGAATCGGCCAAAAGTGACTTTTTCAAAAATCATCGTAAAAAGTCATGTAACCGGTACTTTCTGAGGTACAATATGCGACTTGAAAAAGATAGTGAAGGCCAAAATTCGATATCTTGAATAAATAAAAATTTAGGTTCTTTAGGTTCGATTTTCCGACCAAAACTCGGATCTGTGAATTCTGACATCAGAATCGGCCAAAAGTGACTTTTTCAAAAATTATCGTAAAAAGTCATGTAACCGGTACTTTCTGAGGTACAATATGCGACTTGAGAAAGATAGTGAAGGCCAAAATTGGATATCTCGAAGAAATAAAAATTTAGGTTCTTTAGGTTCGATTTTCCGACCAAAAGTCGGATCTGTGAATTCTGACATCAGAATCGGCCAAAAGTGACTTTTTCAAAAATCATCGTAAAAAGTCATGTAACCGGTACTTTCTGAGGTACAATATGCGACTTGAGAAAGATAGTGAAGGCCAAAATTCGATATCTCGAAGAAATAAAAATTTAGGTTCTTTAGGTTCGATTTTCCGACCAAAAGTCGGATCTGTGAATTCTGACATCAGAATCGGCCAAAAGCGACTTTTTCAAAAATCATCGTAAAAAGTCATGTAACCGGTACTTTCTGAGGTACAATATGCGACTTGAGAAAGATAGTGAAGACCATAATTCGATATCTTGAAGAAATAAAAATTTAGGTTCTTTAGGTTCGATTTTCCGACCAAAAGTCGGATTGTGAATTCTGACATCAGAATCGGCCAAAAGTGACTTTTTTCAAAAATCATCGTAAAAAGTCATGTAACCGGTACTTTCTGAGGTACAATATGCGACTTGAGAAAGATAGTGAAGGCAAAAATTCGATATCTTGAATAAATAAAAATTTAGGTTCTTTAGGTTCGATTTTCCGACCAAAACTCGGATCTGTGAATTCTGACATCAGAATCGGCCAAAAGTGACTTTTTCAAAAATTATCGTAAAAAGTCATGTAACCGGTACTTTCTGAGGTACAATATGCGACTTGAGAAAGATAGTGAAGGCCAAAATTCGATATCTCGAAGAAATAAAAATTTAGGTTCGATTTTCCGACCAAAAGTCGGATCTGTGAATTCTGACATCAGAATCGGCCAAAAGTGACTTTTTCAAAAATCATCGTAAAAAGTCATGTAAACGGTACTTTCTGAGGTACAATATGCGACTTTAAAAAGATAGTGAAGGCCAAAATTCGATATCTTGAAGAAATAAAAATTTAGGTTCTTTAGGTTCGATTTTCCGACCAAAAGTCGGATCTGTGAATTTCGACATCAGAATCGGCCAAAAGTGACTTTTTCAAAAATCATCGTTAAAAGTCATGTAACCGGTACTTTCTGAGGTACAATATGCGACTTGAAAAAGATAGTGAAGGCCAAAATTCGATATCTTGAAGAAATAAAAATTTAGGTTCTTTAGGTTCGATTTTCCGACCAAAAGTCGGATCTGTGAATTTTAACATCAGAATCGGCCAAAAGTGACTTTTTCAAAAATCATCGTTAAAAGTCATGTAACCGGTACTTTCTGAGGTACAATGCGACTTGAGAAAGATAGTGAAGGCAAAAATTCGATATCTTGAATAAATAAAAATGTAGGTTCTTTAGGTTCGATTTTCCGACCAAAACTCGGATCTGTGAATTCTGACATCAGAATCGGCCAAAAGTGACTTTTTCAAAAATTATCGTAAAAAGTCATGTAACCGGTACTTTCTGAGGTACAATATGCGACTTGAGAAAGATAGTGAAGGCCAAAATTGGATATCTCGAAGAAATAAAAATTTAGGTTCTTTAGGTTCGATTTTCCGACCAAAAGTCGGATCTGTGAATTCTGACATCAGAATCGGCCAAAAGTGACTTTTTCAAAAATCATCGTAAAAAGTCATGTAACCGGTACTTTCTGAGGTACAATATGCGACTTGAGAAAGATAGTGAAGGCCAAAATTCGATATCTCGAAGAAATAAAAATTTAGGTTCTTTAGGATCGATTTTCCGACCAAAAGTCGGATCTGTGAATTTTGTCATCAGAATTGGCCAAAAGTGACTTTTTCAAAAATCATCGTAAAAAGTCATGTAACCGGTACTTTCTGAGGTACAATATGCGACTTGAAAAAGATAGTGAAGGCCAAAATTCGATATCTTGAAGAAATAAAAATGTAGGTTCTTCAGGTTCGATTTTCCGACCAAAAGTCGGATCTGTGAATTCTGACATCAGAATCGGCCAAAAGTGACTTTTTTCAAAAATCATCGTAAAAAGTCATGTAACCGGTACTTTCTGAGGTACAATATGCGACTTGAGAAAGATAGTGAAGGCCAAAATTCGATATCTTGAAGAAATAAAAATTTAGGTTCTTTAGGTTCGATTTTCCGACCAAAAGTCGGATCTGTGAATTTTGACATCAGAATCGGCCAAAAGTGACTTTTTCAAAAATCATCGTAAAATGTCATGTAACCGGTACTTTCTGAGGTACAATATGCGACTTGAGAAAGATAGTGAAGGCCAAAATTCGATATCTCGAAGAAATAAAAATTTAGGTTCTTTAGGTTCGATTTTCCGACCAAAAGTCGGATCTGTGAATTCTGACATCAGAATCGGCCAAAAGTGACTTTTTCAAAAATCATCGTAAAAAGTCATGTAACCGGTACTTTCTGAGGTACAATATGCGACTTGAGAAAGATAGTGAAGGCCAAAATTCGATATCTTGAAGAAATAAAAATTTAGGTTCTTTAGGTTCGATTTTCCGATCAAAAGTCGGATCTGTGAATTCTGACATCAGAATCGGCCAAAAGTGACTTTTTAAAAAATCATCGTAAAAAGGCATGTAACCGGTACTTTCTGAGGTACAATATGCGACTTGAGAACGATAGTGAAGGCCAATCGATAGCGAAAGCCCGACGCGGGGAACTATATATATTCAGAGTTAGATCATTTTACCATTCCTGTTTGTTTGGACAAACAGTACCGCAAAAATATTCCGCTCCGAAGACACGTGTAATTTACAAAAATAGGGAAATTAGCAGAGGGACATCAGTTCGTCTTTCCTGGTAGTTCTCATATCAAGGAGCATATTTATATGGAGTATGTTAATAGCTTTCGGACTTTCTAACGGCGGACCACCATCATCTGATCGAACAGTACTTTCCTTTCTTTCTCTCATGCCCTTTTCTCTGTTCCTCCTTTTTCGCGATTTTCAATAAACAACATTATAAATGAACAATAAATAATCAAAATTGTAAATAAACACCAATTTCTCTTTTATGACAATTGATTATTTACTCCCCAATTTTATGTGAGGATGTGAAACAGTTCAACATCCCGAGGACGAGAAGGGGAAGCAGGAACCTGTATATATTCAGAGTAACCTCATTTTACCATTCCTGTTTGTTTGGACAAACAGCATCGCAAAAATATTCCGCTCCGAAGACACGTGAAATATAGAAAAATAGGGATGTTGGCGGAGGTGCATCAGTTCGTCTTTCTTGGTAGTTCTCATATCCAAGAGCATCTTTATCTGAAGAATGTGAATAGCTTTCGGGCTTTCTAACGGCGGACCAACATCATCCGGTGGAACAGTACTTCCCTTTCTTTCTCTCATACCATTTTCTCTGTTCTTCCTTTTTCACGATTTTCATATTGCTTCGACGTTCCCACGGGTATGCTCTCTATGTTTCCTGTAAACTCGTGAAGGCGGGTAGAGAATCGAACGTGGGCCGGAAAGCGATCGTAATAAATATTGGAATATAAAGTTTCCATGGGCTGAAGCGTGCGTGTGTTAAGGGAATGGTTAGTGTCTGCTGGTCGATACTGTTTTTATAACACATCTTTTGCATTTTATTGATAAAAAAAAACAAACTTTGCCAGGCTTCGCTAGAACGATCGTATAAACGGGAAATATTGAATCATGGAGTGAGCATACGGAATTAATAGGTATGAGTCAACAACAAAACCTTGCCAAGCTTTTATTATTTACCATATCTGTATTTTGCACGATAAAAATATATAAAATATTGAAACTTTTTATGCATAAACTTGTTAATTCAATTACTTTTAGCATTTTTACAATACCGTAAACTAATTACTCATCACACTTGTATATTAAATTTAGTATACCAATTTATACATTAAAACTTCCAGCTCTCGTACATCAAATTTCAAAGAGGTTTTTAAATATGCATTTTCCTTCTGCAAAATGCTAATTCAATTTCTTTTTCTAAGAGATTTTTCATTTTTTATCTTTTATGAACCAATTTTGTTGTCAGTCAAGATGGTAAACAGAAGTCAGCCACTGATAGTTTTATACTACGTTAATGTCTAGTATTGTAGACTACTCTGAATAAAAAGTCATTGATTCAATAAATCCATCGTTTGCGGGCTGCCAAAAGAAGTATTTTTTAATTAACTCTAGTTCTTATTCGTTCAATCCCATTTAACATTGAAATAATAAAATATTATTTTGCTTATTTTAGTTATTGTTTCGATCTTGTGTGGAATTGGAGGAATTAGAATTCAAATTAAGTTGATAACGCTTATTTTTGGCAGCCCGCAAACGATGGATTTATTGAATCAATGACATGTTTTTTTCAGTGTATGAATAAACGCCAATAGTACGTTCGTGATAATTATTTATTTTACGTTACATACTTCGCATATATTTACTTTCTCATCACATACAAACTATGTAAGTGAGAAAGTATTGCAATCCAAAAAAAAAAATCGATTCTGAGATTTTTATGGAAATATATGTTTTGAGTGCCCTAGATTTAAAAAAAGGCATTCACATTTTTCTGCCTGTCTGTATCGTCCGGAAACACAATAACTTTAGGAAAAAGCCATGGAAATTTGGTGGTCGCAGTGAAATTTAGTGTATACCAAAACTACATTTTAAATGTAGTTTGTAAATAATTATAAGATTTTTGATTGGATTTCAATATCACTACATTTTAAATGTAGTTTTGATGTAGTCAATGCTTCTGATAAATTACCAGATTTATGAAAAAAAAAAAATTTTGATTCATTTTTGGACCGCAAACTAATATAAAAGTTATTATGGTTCGGCCTGTCACATACACACGACAAAAAATGCTTGGTTAAAACAACCAATCGTTTGGTTATATATACGTCAGCCAATTAATTGGTTAGACTAACCAAGTTATTGGTGAGCGCCACCAAGCGAATTCTAATACATCCAATAACTTGGTTGGCATAACCAACAATCTGATTGGTCTAACCAAGAAATTGGTTGGCGCGTATTTAACCAAGCTTTTTTTTGCGTGCAGACACAATTACCAGCAAATGAGCAGTGAAAAAAAAGTGATTCAGTACAGCGAAAAGTTTGTTATTATCCATCATTCACATGTAATTTATGAAATCATCAACTATGAAAAATTTCTATTAAGTGAAATATGAATTGTGTTACAGGTCTACTAAATTATTATTTTTGTATACCTTCAAAATAAAGTTTCAAACACACGTATGCTTGTTATTTAAAAAAAAAAATCCTTTTTTGACTAAAATTACATTATGCTCAAAAAATTAATTAAAAAAAAATTCCTACATCAATTTAAAAAAGCATGTGTTAAAATTTTAAATCATCCAGAATCGTTCAGAGAAAAAAACAATGTTGAAGGGTGTGTCACCTTAACATTACCATAACATATTGGCATAACCAACAATCTGATTGGTCTAACCAAGAAATTGGTTGGCGCGTATTTAACCAAGCGCTTGATTGTTCTAACCAAACTTTTTTTTGCGTGCAGACAGAATTACCAGCAAATGAGCAGCGAAAAGTTTGTTATTATCCATCATTCACATGTAATTTGTGAAATCATCAACAATGAAAAATTTCTATTAAGTGAAATACGAATTGTGTTACAGGTCTACTAAATTATTATTTTTGTATACCTTCAAAATAAAGTTTCAAACACACGTATGTTTGTTATTTTCAAGAAAACCCTTTTTTGACTAAAATTACATTATGCTCAAAAAATTAATTTAAAAAAAATTCCTACATCAATTTAAAAAAGCATGTGTTAAAATTTTAAATCATCCAGAATCGTTCAGAAAAAAAAAAAATGTTGAAGGGTGTGTCACCTTAACATTTTGTTGTAATCTTTCTGCTGATCACATTCCATTTAAAAAATGTCAAACCGTGTTACGTATCCATTCAGTAGTTTCACTTCCATTATTTTTTTTGTTGTCGACTTGATCACATTACGACAGTCCTTGTTCGGATATCTCTACGGCGTAGTTCTGGCATAAAAACTCTAGTTTGCCGTGGCGATTGTGTGCGTCTAGTGCGTCTGCCGGCGCTGCTACTGGTACACTCGAATAAATAACTAGACGTTGACGTAATTGAAAGGCTGGTGTGCAGCGCAGTAATCTATTTTGTTCGCTTCTGTCCCCCCGTTTTTCTGCCTTTAACTCTCAGCCTCTGGGCTACTGCACGTACATGTCCACCTCGACGTATCTCGCTTCGTGACCCGTCCAACGACGCTTCATGTTCAATCGAACTCGCACTCCACATGTACCTGTAGCACGGTATAGCTATTGTAGAGAGCGATCCACTGTACAGCTCAACGAAAACTCTCGACGAGGCCACTCACACGCCCACCGCGAAGCTCGCTTTCCCATTTCCGTCAATTCAGGCTCGTCCAGCGTCCGTATCGACTGACAGTATTAATATTTATTTACCGAGGTTATTTTCATTTTTTTTTACCGGAGCGTCGTGGCCGCTGCGAAAGAAATTTACGCACTGTCGCGTAAATTTCTACTATATATAGGGCATTATACACCGATCGGACCATCTTTTACCATGACCGTCGTCGATATAGTTGATTCTTTTTTTAATCATTCACCCCGATGAATGGAGCTTGCTCCTTTTTTTTCAAAATTTTCTCTGCATATTTCGCGCTCTTGTGAATTTTTTAAAATTGGGTTTAAAAACTTTCGAAGGCACGTATCTTCTTGGATATGTTCTTGTCGTAAAAAAAGCTGCATAAAAATTTTTCATTTTAAAGTATACTTTTATGTCAATTTATTTGAAAAATTCTTTAACTCCTCCGGAGCATTGATTTTTCATTAATAAACATAAAAAACCATTTTTCAAAAACTTGGACATTTTTAATTTTTTCCGAAAAAATCTCTAAGATACTACTCATAAAGACGAACATTTTAAGCCTAAACGGGAAGTGGGACAATCCTTTTTTCGAATTTGTATGAGAGTTTAAAAGATAAATAAAAAATGAAACCTCCCATCAAAAATCGGAAAAAATTGTCTCACTGCCAACTTTTTGTCCTAAAGTGGGACAATTTATTTCCAATTTTTTATGAGAGTTTTCATTTTTTATCTATCTTTTAAACTCTCATAATAATTCGAAAAAAGGATTGTCCCACTTCCCGTTACAATATTTTAATATTTGGTTATATTTTAATATTTGTTTAATAACTGTAAAAATAATTTTTCTATTTTTTTATGCGTCGGTTTCTAATATTATATCCCACTCATTTCTATTTTATTGTGAAAACAGAAATATCGTTTTATCAGAAAAAAATATGTATTAAAATGACTATAAGCTGAATTTCAAGTTAAAGTGATAATGTTAAAAAACTCTCAGATCCCATTATGATTAATTGTAGAAGAATATCTACTTTTTAAAAACAGGAAATAAAAAACACGTATAATGTTAAAATTTGTTATAATCGGTCTTAGTGTTTAAAAAAAATATAATCAAACTACATTACAAAAAATCAATTATACGAACATTTTATTAATCTTTTTCGAAAGAAAATAAAATACAATAACAAAATTTCGTGCCACGATTGAAAAAGCTCACAATAAAAACAGTAAACATTAGTCCATGATTTCTAAAAATATAAAATCAAATTTGTAACTATAAATACTAAATAAATTTGCAAAGTTCTACTTTGCAGCCTTGTTTAAAAATTTTTAAATGGCTTTAGTTTTGAACCCCTTGATAGATTCTCTCCAGATTCGAACTGATGCTTAGTTTACCCACACTCTACTTGTGGACCAAATTTGAGCCCGATATCTTAAAAATTGTGGAAGTTAGAGCACGAACAAAAAATTCAAAATGCCATAAATTTTAAACCCCTCAACGGATTGACGTCAAATTCACTCCCAAACTTTATTTAATAACAGTCTACTTGTGGACCAAATTTGAGCCCGATATCTTGAAAATTGCGAAAGTTAGAGCACGAACAAAAAATGTCAAAAAATTTAAAAATCCCATAAATTGTGAACCCTTTAACGGATTGACACCAAATTTAATCCCAAACACTATTTGATAACAGTCCACTGCTGGTCCAAGTTTAAGCCGGATATCATAAAAATTGCTGGAGTTAGAGGCCGAGCTGATATTCTCCAAAAAATTCAAAATGTCATAAATTTTGAACACTTTGATGGATTAACTCCAAATTCAATCCCATACTTTGTTTAACGACAGTTTTCTCGTGATTCAAATTTGAGCCCGATATCTTAAAAATTGCGACGGCTATCGTGCTAAAAAAAATTGTGCACATACGCACACATACACACACACATACAGACATTTTTTCTGAACCACTTTTCTCGACGTTTTAGATCATTCTGAGTGTCCTGACATGAAAATCTCGAAAAAAAAGTTTTCACGAAAACAAAGCTTCCTCTATGTAGAAGCAATACATCATGTGTTGGGTCAGGATAAAAATATAGCCTTCAGGCACAACGTCTAACAACTTGAGGCGGAAATTGAATAATCCTACTGGTAAAGCTTGGCAAGTTTATGTCGCCTTCATCGATTTCCCTTGCATCCTTGTTGCGATGCTGATGGTGGTGATGGTGGCCGGTTCGGTCCCTCGTATAACAACGTTTCGATAACCTTTCCACGTAAATTGAGCATAGTAATGTAAATCGACTAAAACGACCACGCGGTTGCGTGAATTTCCACGTCAAACGTGCTTCTATATACATATATAGGTGCGATTAATTTTTGCCTGTAGCCTTCAAGCTACGCGAAATCGATCAAAGCCCTGCGGTTAGCAACGCTGACTACGTGATTAATATTAAGCTCTAGGAACACGTCGAGCGTGAGGTACTAAGAGATTGCTTATAATCCGGATTATCGAAGGAAAAACATTTTTCATAGTGAAAAATACTGTTATAATACGTCGTTAATGAGTTGCCGGAAACATATTACATGCATAATCTTTATACATAAAATATATATGAGAATTACATCAAATTATAGACACCTGAAAGCGGCAGTTTGAAATTCATGAATCATGGCTTTTGGTCATGCAACGATAATCAATCACCTTTTATGGAGCTATTGATGCTGCCCAATTTTATATCTTTGTCGATGTAGGCAAAACCGGACTACTTTGTAATATAAAATATGCCTTGTTACGCAGATACGTTACGACATATATGATATAAAAACTGATTTGTCTCAAAGAAATTCGAGATAATTATTTTTTACGCTTTTTATTCGATTTATTTTCTCGATGGACAATACCAATTATTTCACTACAGAAATAATCCGTTTGAAATATTTTTTGCAATGATTTTTGAAGAAATTATTTAGCGACATTTCGAATTTCAAAAAGTGCCAAAAGTTGGATGCACCGACTTCTTTTTCTCTAGATATCGATTTTCGGTTTTCACTATCGTTCTTAAGTCGTTTATTTCATTTTTCAAAAAGATTTTATGGGATATTTCCAGATTCACAGATCTACCAATCAAAAACTGCCAAAAAAAGATTCCGATCTGACTGCCGGTCGACAAAAAAAACGTTTTTTCTTTTCGTTCTCAAGTGACATATTTCACTACAGAAACCAGCCGTTTTAAACATTCTCACAGTTATCTCTAAAAAAAAGTTATAAGCCACCAGATTATATCATACTGTGCAGTTTGAGTTACAGTTCAAGTTTACTACTGGCATATGTCAGAAATAATAGGTTATGCACTATGCAGGCTATGTACCATAGGTTAGTCTAATCATCCAGTGGGGTTATTCCGTGTTATGACTTAAACGCTCATAGCGCTATCGCGACATATTCTGCTCTCTTATTGGCCCTTCTAACTTCATGAACCAATTAGAGAGCAGAAAATGTTGCTATGACGCTACGCGTGCTCCTAAGTTATTACTCGCAATAACCTCACAACAAATTAAACGTGTTAGCATAATTTGCTTTGCACAACGTTGAATTTTTGGCAATACGTCGTTTCTACAGAACCCGATTCTACACATCACCGACTCAACACCACCGACTCTACACAATGGCAATTCGACACATGCCTCGATTCAACACAACAGCAACTCGACACATCATCAACTCGACACATCACCAACTCGACACATGCCTCAATTCGACACAACCCCAATTCTACATAGCCCCGATTCTCCACAGTCACAACTGTCACGAGCCAAATGCACAACGGCAATACTCTACACAGCCCCGATTCTACACAGGCACAAATGTCACGAGTAAAATTCACAACGGCAATACTCGACACAGCCCCGATTATACACAGGCACAACTGTCACGAACTAAATTCGCCAAAGTCCCGATTCAACACATCACCGATTCTACACCGTCACCAACTCACATCCAATCATAGTACGCCGATGAGTTGGAATACTTAAACGACATACGTTGATTGGATGTGAGTTGGTGACGGTGTAGAATCGGTGATGTGTTGAATCGGGACTTTGGTGAATTTAGCTCGTGACAGTTGTGCCTGTGTAGAATCGGGGCTGTGTAGAGTATTGCCGTTGTGCATTTGGCTCATGACAGTTGTGACTGTGTAGAATCGGGGCTGTGTAGAATTGGGGTTGTGTCGAATTGAGGCATGTGTCGAGTTGATGATGTGTCGAGTTGGTGATGTGTCGAGTTGGTGATGTGTACAGTTGCTGTTGTGTTGAATCGAGGCATGTGTCGAATTTCCGTTGTGTAAAGTCGGTGGTGTTGAGTCGGTGATGTGTAGAATCGGATTCTGTACAAACGACGTATTGCCGAATTTTTAAATCAAGAATTGTTTATATTTTTTCTTGTTTTGCTGTTTGAACATAAAAAATTTGAAATTAAATTACACCCCGTACACTCAGGGAAATCGTAATAGTACAGTCAACTATAAAGTGACAACTATTAATTTTTGTTACATGCAACTATTTTCATAGTTACGGTAACTACGAAAATAGTTATGATAACGATTTGCTAGTTACAGTAACTATTTGATAGTTGTGTCAACTGTAAAAAAATTCTTGTACCAACCATAAATGAATAGTTGTCACATTATAGTTACTAATACCATAATTTTCTCTCAGTGTAAAAACTGAAAGTTAGAAGTTCCTAAGAGATACTAAATCGAATATTGATACCTAAAAATTGAGGTGCGATTAGGAATAAATTTTTCCTAGCACCAATGATGATCAACATAATAACCTATTGACCAGCGATGAATCGTCCATCTTTTGTCTATACATTGTAGTCTGCATGTGGGTAACAGAGTTGCAAGGATCAATTAATCAGGACTGTCCAATTTATGTTGGATTACGATGAATTCTAAAGAAAACTAATTAATGTATCCATGGGGAAAAGAAAAATTGAGTTTCGTATCGATTCTTTCAACAAGATTCCATTTTAAAAATTAATTAATCGCCAAGGCGTTATTCCGATGGAAAGCTGTGATACTAACGTTAGGGAAGAACTAACTCAGGAAAGACGCGTTATCAGGCTGTTAAGACGTGCAGGGGATTGGATAGCGGATAGAGAAAAACCGGGAGATACGACGAGAGTAAGAAAATGTGCATTGCTCCGTATAAATCGGAGTTAAAGGCGATCGTAAAAATCAGATCACACGCAGCGCCGAGGCCAGTACTTTACACGATAATGTTTCTCGACGTGAAGCGATAAAATTAAGCGACGTCCGTGCACTCGCTCGATAACGATCATCGGTACCGGAGAGAGCTTTGCAGAATCGTTCAAATGGGAATGCTGCAGGATTTACGCTCAATATTCTCGCTTCGGAAATGGAATCAGCATGGCGGAGAGACTAAACGATTGTCTTATGAATTTTTCCACTAGTGAGTATCGAAATCCTGTGCGGTTTCGAAAACATTTCACAGAGAAAACAAAGTTTAGTTGCTTAAACCAACTATGCATGGATATTTTAAATATAATCTAGAAAATATAACAGCCGCATGGTTTAATGTGGTCTGTAAGATTTAGTTGGTTACAACAACTAACCTCATGGCAAAATATGGGTTGGAAAATTTAGTTGGCTACAACAACTTACTGCATCGCAAAATATGATCCGGAAAATGTAGTTAGTAACAATATCCAAATGTTATGATATATGATTCGGAAAATTAAGATGGTCCCAACAACCAAACGCATCGTTAAATTTGATCCAGTTAGTGATGCCGTTCGAGACGAGACAAGAACTAGAAATTTCTCGTCTCGACCAAAAAAATTCTCGTCTCGAAGAGTCAAGACGAGAATTATTTCTCGTCTCGTCGAGAACGTGACGAGACTCTCGGCGAGATTCTCGGCGAGACTCTCGCCGAGGTTCTCGGCGAAACTTACCAAGTTCGAATTCAAATTATTTTGTGTGTTTGAATATAATTTTGCAGTTTTGCTGCGACTGAAAATATGACCTTGAAAAATCTTAGCAAATAAAAAGAATTGTCTCGAAAAGACTCTGCGACTAGAAAGTTGCTCTTGTAAAAGCTTAGCGTATAAAAGAAATTGTCTCGAAGATGTTCAGCGACTGAGAAGATAACCTTGAAAAAGCTCAGCGGATAAAAAAACTGTCTTGAAGAATCTCTGCGAATGAAAAAAAATGTCTTGAAAAATCTCTGCGACTGAAAAGATAACTTTGAAAAACTTATAGAATAAAAAAAATTGTCTCAAAGATGCTCAGCGACTGAAAATATAACATTGAAAAAGCTCAGTGAATAAAAAAAGGTCTTGAAGAATCTCTGCGATTGGAAAGATAACCATGAAAAAGCTCAGCGAATAAAAAAACTGTCTTGAAGAATCTCTGCGACTGTAAAGATAACATTGAAAAAGTCCAGCGAATAAGAAAAAATGTGTTGAAAAATCTCTCTCCAACTGGAAAGATAACTTTGAGAAAGCAATTTTCTGGAATTACTCACCTCAAGATTGTGAAAATATTTTTTTGCAATTGTAGCCAAGCGACCAGTGACGTAGTGAGTGGGTGGGCCCGAGGGCTCGTCTGCCATCGAAAGCAGTTCTCTCCCCCCCCCCCCCCCCCCCCCCAATCCTCATTACGCTACTGCAACGGACCAAGCGTTATTTTCACAAAACGAGACGAGAAATAAAAATTACTCGTCTTATCTCGAGAATTTGTCGAGATTTCCGAGAAACGAGACGAGAAATATATCTCGCCATTGTTTTCGAGACGAGACGAGAACTTGATCTCGTCGGTTCGAGACGAGACGAGAACTTGAACTTGTCAAGACGAGACGAGACGAGAATTCGCCATTTCTCGTCTCGTTTCGTCTCGACGGCATCACTAGATCCAGCACCTAGAGAAATCGGTTTAATGGGTTTATTTCAGTAAAATACGGGATCTATTTCGAATTAATGACATTTTATTTCGAACAAATAAAACATAGCTGAAATCAATACGATTTATTTAAATGAAATAAATTCTATTTAATCAGAATAAGATCCTAATATGTTAGCATTTGAAGAACAAATTTATTCAATGTCTGGCCTAATAGGATTTTATTTCGATGAAATAGAATTTATTGCATACAAATAAAACGTATTAAGTTTTATTCAAATTTATTTGACTCAAATAAACCCATGAGACCGAATTCTCTGCACAGAAAGAAAAAAGTAGTTGGGAGAACCATCTCCAGCATATGGTGTACCGCTGAATAGTTGCAGCAACTAACTCACTCCTGTAACCAATCGGAGTGTTGTTTTCACCAATAGCAATAGGTGGCGCAACCAACAGCGAGTTTTTATAACCAACCACAGCGGTTCGTATAACCAACGAGTAGTTGTCATAACCCACTGAGTATTTGACGCTATATCAACTGTTTCGAGTGGTTGTCGGAACCCATTTATTGGTTTGTCCAACTACTTTCTTTTCTCCGTGTGTCTGACGAAATATAGTTAAAGGGAGGGAGTCAGGTAAAAAAAATTGATTTTGGAAATTCAATATCATCCAAATCCTATTGCATATAAAAATGTCCAATGCACTATATTGTTGGTGCTCGATGAAAGGATTTTTTACTGTCGTCTGACTTGCATATGCTTTTCAATATTATCTTAAGCAAAGTTCTTAGGTTTTCCATTCTGCGCATAATTCAGATCAAACTACTAGGCAGATTGGAATGGTTGACGTCTCATTTTCTTCTTCATGAAAAGATACACCGGCTAAAATGGAACAAACTATTTTTTTTCATTCTGAAAGCAAAGTTAATCACTGATTTAGAAAATAGCATAACATTTGTTTATTAATAATTATGTCACTTAAAAAATATTACATTTTATTAACATTTGCTCCATTTAGCCGGTGTATCTTTTCATGAAGAAGAAAATGAGACGTGAACTATTCCAATCTGCCTAGTAGTTTGATCTGAATCATGCGCAGAATGGAAAACCTAAGAACTTTGCTTAAGATAATATTGAAAAGCATATGCAATTCGGAAGACAGTAAAAAATCCTTTCATCGAGCACCAACAATATAGTGCATTGGACATTTTTATATGCAATAGGATTTGGATGATATTGAATTTCCAAAATCAATTTTTTTTACCTGACTCCCTCCCCTTAATTACAAGAATCAACTACATGGCTGGAAATGTGATTCGCTGCAACAGCTGCATGGTTAAGGGGTTAGGCTACTCTAGAGGGCCACAAAAAAGGCTTTTTTTGGGAATTTTTTTCAGAAAATCTATTAGAGACATCGATTTTTCGAGAAAGGGTATTTATTGTACATATCATTAACTATATATAGTAATTTTTTCATAGTCATTAATTTAAAAATGGCGGTTGTACAGCGTTGTTGCGATGACATCTCTTTTTCTTTGGAATCCACGGCCGGACACACAGCTTCAGTAATTTTTTAATTATGATGAGTTTTTTAATGGTTTTCACTTATACATAACAGTAGCTAGAGAAGTACGTAGGATTCGATACAGGCATTTTTGACAAAATGGCGAGCATCTAAAGTGAAAGTTCAAAAATTTGGCTTAAAAATCGTTCGAAAATTGTCAATAACAAAAAAACTATGCAACTTAAAAAAAAATCCTACGTACTTCTGTGGATAATGTATTTTTGAAGATATATCCAAAATTTCAAATAAATTGGTGGTAAACTTTTTGAGTTATGTTTCCGGCCAACTTGAAAAGAGCAGTTTTGAGATAAACGCGTTTATCTGCCGTATACCTGCTTTGACCCTTCTCAGTACTGGCCTGAGACTGTGCCAGTACGCGAGGCTCGGCCAGCCTTGGGCCAGTGCTGGGATGTAACCACCAGCCGGACTTAACCCCACTGGGGCTGCTAACCGGACGGCCTTCCATTAAAAATCGAAAATGGGGCATTTACAAATTTTTGCCTGCAATAATCTTTTGTGACAGCATTCTAGAAACCCTAATGAGTCATTTCCAAGGAGAAAAAAAAATCGATTTTTCGAAAATTCTAGAGTGGCCTAACCCCTTAAATGTGATCTTGAAAATGTTTGACTGTCGCAACTAATCACTTTTTTGGGATGGCCAATTAATTTCTTAGCAAAATAACTCATTAGTTAGGCTATCCATATAATTCAGGAAACCAATAAAATTGTATAGTTATCCAAATAGACATCTTTTTTTCGGTTTTCGAAGTGGAAAAATTAAGAAACAAAATACAGTTGGTTAAATAAACAATAAATATTAAGAAATAAAGTTTAAACATTTACCTTCAAATTTTTATCACACAACGAAACAAATTAGTCGTGAAAGGAAAAAAAACTTACAAAATAATTTACCCAGTAATATGCTGATATTTATGACGGAAAATCACATATTCCTTAGCGATAAAAATGCCATTATGACTTAAAAGTTTTACAAGAAGGACCTTAAGTGATTTGAAACTACTTTGATACAAATGTTAACCGACACCTGAACCCAAACGAGCTTTCAAGCTCTGTTCAGCCAATGAAGGTGAACTGTGGAAGAGGGAGAAACAAAACTCCACCGTGAATGCTCCTTCGATTCCATTGAATTCCCGCAGAATAGGGAAGTTGGCTCAAGTCATCCTCCCCCCAACTGAGAGCAAAGCTGTTAACAGTGGCGACGTCGTTTTACAACCTCCGAGTCTCCCTGCACAACCTACAGTTCGATAGCGTGCTTGGGAACCTGTTAGAAGGCTATTCTACGAGTTAATGAGAAGTTACATCGACGATTCAGATCCGAACGGAGGAGAAACCCACTTTCGCTTTCTTCTCAAAGCTTTTTGCCCTTCTTTCCACACCTTATTTCGCCCCAACTAATCTTTCAGCACTTATGCTCGACCTGCCCTAGTCAAGAGCAGCACCCTCAAGGTTTTCGTGATTCTCGGTAAATCCGCTTTGATGGCATCAGCCTAACGTTGCTACGCTCTTTCTTCCATCACTCCATTCTTTATAGAGAACTGACAGACGGCTTTAATAAATGTCCCAATGTATATACGGAAACGGAAGCAAGTCATAAATAAATGACTAAATTTTCCGCACGGATGACGTTGTCGTGAAAATACAGAACAAGACTACAAATCTTCTCATTGTTTGCTTTGAATATATTATTTTTTTCGTGGCTCTGTTTTCCATTTTCATTTTTTATTATTTATTTGCATATCCGGTGGTACGAACGCCAAATGCGACGCTATTGAAATTCACCGGCGTACATTCTTTTGATAAATAAGTTACGAATATAATGCATTCTCTGTAAAATCACACTTTTTTGGTTCTCTGTGATATTTCTTTTAGTTACCGAGATTTGAACTCTACTAGAGAGGATTTCCCATGTAGAAATCAGTCTGGGCATCACAGTTTGAAACTCGATCCTGGTCATGATTGGTTCGGGTTTCCATAAATGGGTTATCCAACTTGGAATCCGAATAGATCCCAAATAGAGTTCCGGTTACGCACTCGATGACAGTTTATCATCGATTAGGATTTGCTAGGGTTACTCTAAAAGAGCCGTCCTAATTAGAATCGGGATGGATTCTGGATCGGGATCGTGCATCGGGATATGTTAGGGTTACCCTAAGAGGGGTTCTACTTGGATTCTACATAGAATCCGGATCGTCTTCCCGTTACTCAACGATTTGTCCGGAAGTAATTTTATTTCACCCGTTATGCAGTAAAATGTTGTAGAATACACGTACGAAAAACGTTTCCTTAACTCGCGTGATTGTAACAACATGTGCAGTTCATGTTTCCCCAGACACGTTCTCGTCGCTGCCCATGCAGAAATTCCGACAGGGTTCCAGCTGGAATCAGCTTGGTATTCCCATCTTTCGATAAGGATCCAGGTGGATCCAGCCTAGTATGCCCATCTAACGGCTGGAATCCAGTCAGTCGTCGGATCGGATCCCAGTTCGAGATCCAGATCGGAATCCAGTTTCCGCGCGTTACATCCCAAGTCTGGAATCCGATCCGATGACCGACTGGAATCCGACCGGAAGATGAGAATACCAGGCAGGATCCAGCTGGATCCCTGCCGAAATTTCTGCATGGGTTTGTCTTGATTTAGAAAAATATGATTGTTCTACATTTTCGAAAATGCTCTTTTTTTAAGTCACCTCATCAGTTAAACTACAGGATGCAGCAAAAGTCGCATCAGAGAAGACGCAGTTTCAGTGTAATTATTAAATAAAAATTTGCAAATAATTTTGTTCATATGATAACTTTGATCTTTCACACAAATAATATAAAGATTTTTTTTTCTTTCAGCAAAATATGCACTGAAAAAGAAATGTCATTGATTCAATAAATCCATCGTTTGCGGGCTGCCAAAAAAAGTTTTTTTGAATCAACTCTAGTTCTTATTCGTTCAATCCCATTTAACATTGAAATAATAAAATATTATTTTGCTTATTTTAGAGTTATTGTTTCGATCTCGTATGAAATTGGAGGAATTAGAATTCAAATTAAGTTGATAACGCTTGTTTTTGGCAGCCCGCAAACGATGAATTTATTGAATCAATGACATTTTTTTTCAGTGTGCTCAAATTTTAATGTGGGTCTGAGTGTACTTTTAGGCATAAAAATGTAAAAAGCCACAAAAAATGTTTGAAAAATGTAATTAAATATGACATTCAAAATTGTATGATTGGACATTCTCGTTTCGTGATTTTTATTTTCGACTTGCGTTAACGAAAAACAATTATTTATTTTCTAAAATGTAAATTTTTAAAATTCTGTAATTTTTTTCTAATCTAAGAAAGTCAGGAAAAATAGGTAAATTGACTCAGATTGAGAAAAAAATATAGTAGAATAGTAGGTGGAACTAGACCGATATAATTCCCAGGAGAGACGATCATAGCGATTGGATACTGGAAACTATGTGCTTGATTAGTTGAGCTATTATTATATTTGCAGCTATTATTTTTATCATTGTCTTAACTATACTGTATAATCGTCCCTCCTATTATCCTCCTAGTATTATTGTTTCAACCAGAGTTGTAAATACCTAATACTTTCAGAAATAACGATGATGATACGATCAGCCCTATAATTATGATTTCACAATAATAACGTGAAGCGATTATAATCCGATGACAAAACTTGTGAATAGCTGCAAAAATGATAATTTTTCAATAAAATTTCATGGTGATCCTTTAAAAAAAATAATGGAAAAATGTAATTAATGCATTAAGAAAGAAATGCATTAATTATCTCTTCCATCTTTTCCACTATTTCTTCCAATATATAAGCAAAAATTAGTATTTTTTGCAGCTCTTCAGCTGTTTACACACTATTTTATAATCCCTACATATCATTGTTATGAAATCATAATGGCAAAACAACCTGTACTGTAAACAATATTTCATGAATTAATGAAGATTTACAACTCTGGTTTCAACCATGTATTTTTCTCTCAGTGCAGAATCCTTAATACAGTCCATCATAAAATTCGCGCTTGCGCAATAATGAAGATTGGAATGGACCAAAAAAAATATGTGTCCTCGTTCCTAGGAGTTTCCGGTCCGGGCGAAATATCCCGGACGAGAAAATATTGGACGCGGGGTTAGAACATATACACAGCTAAATATACATATATCTATATTAACGTGTATGCATGGAGCTGACTAACCCGAGCGTTGTGTATTGTTCTTCAAACTCGCGAATAGAGGGAGACGCGCTTCAGAGTTGTTGGAAAGTGGTGAGAGCAACCGAGGCCCTCTCACCGAATTTCCATAATTTACGGGTCACCGGCGAATGGTTCGTGATCAAGGCTTACAATGAACAACAATCCAAGATAGTGGGGGTGTTCGCTTGGTAGGAACCACCCCCACCATCTCCCTCAACTCCCTTAACCTTGCCATTGTGGGCGGCCGCATTATGTCCAGAGGCAAGTTGTATCCCCTTTTGTGTACGAAGGGGATTAATTGTTTGGTTTGGATTGGAAGTACCAAGACTTGGGCAAGTCGTAATTCTCTATGTCGCGACTCTGCATGATAATGTGCTGATGCAACCTCCCAATATTGTGTATTTTCATCATCCTATATATCGTCTATTACTCTAGCGCGTTAACTCAGAACTGAAATTCATTAATAACAGAGTAACGGATACGATGTATGAGCTCATGTTGCATTATGGTTTGACAAGTTCAATATCATTGCAAATACATGCATGTCTGTAATGATTGGAATGTAATATTAACAGTGAATTAATATGCAATTTTAGTTTTCAGCGGAAAGAAATTTTCATTAAAATGGGGTTTTTGATCGTTTTTTGGGGAGTTTTTTTTTAAAGGTTTCAAACCGTTTATCCTCTGTTTGCTGTGATGCGGCGATACACGGGATAATTTAAAGTTTCTCTAGTGTTTACAGTTTGAACGCCGGAAGGGTTTAAAATCCTTTTGTATGAACTTCGATAGCAGCTTTGTATTAGTATAGGCATTATTCTACTCACACCCCAAAAATTTTAAGGCGTTGATGCCTGGGATGAGTAGACGAAAATCAATAAGCTGTTAGCTATCAATGCAGAATTATGGCAGGAATAGAATGCTATGTATTCAATGAATTTGATTGAAGTCTGTTCAATTAAACTGTGTGTCTGTAGTTTTTGAGCTTATAATACAAATTTACACGAGATCATTTTTAACTGGGTTAAAAATCACATTATTAAAATTGCTGGTCGTGGAATTTCATACTTTTCATAGTATTCGCTCAGAATGTTTGTTAATATGTGAGTTGTACCTTGCAGCATATGTATCATTCTATGCTAATCAAAATTAGCATCACGATTGGTATTCCTAACAATAATGTTACGATTATCAAGATTATTCGAGGGTAAACAGAATGTAAGGGATGACGTAGCTTGACTAGATATCAATAATTACAGGAAATAAAGACTCAGACGTTAATCAGTAAGAATCCCAGATAGACAAACGTGCCGTGAAATTATCCTACCGTGTCACTGTGGTAGCATAAACGCGTCACACAATGGCATGCTATGTCGGAAATACCGTAGCGATGTACGTTCGAATTGAGCTATTATGTGACGGCATACCGTGCCGTGCATTCCTTAGTGACATTCCACTGTCGCCATGCTGTAAACTCAGATCATGTCTCCATGGTGTCATAATTTGTCCATGTCGTGGTGTGAACGTCATTCTCTTACTATGGTATCATTTTTACACAATTTTTACAATGATGTGTACGGTACCGTAATGCAGTACGGTGGCAGCATAATGATGGCACGCTATGCTGTGCTAAAAGTCGTTATGGACATTTTTTTATTATCAGCTAGACATTTTTAGTTTTAGTTTTTTTCTTGTCTAACATTTCAAATTCCGAGTCAAAAGAATAAGACAGAACAGATTCTTTTATCTTCTTCAGTATTAACAGGCAGTGATACCCCCCCCCCCCCCCCCCCCCGCGACCCCTCTCCGTCATCACATCGAAATTTTGAAAGCTATTTTCTTCGAAACGGTGCAACGAATCGCCACGAAATTTGGAACACACGTAGGAAATGATGGAAAAATTGGGCTAAGCTTTTGGTTTTCCAGAATTCCAAAAAAAAAATTACAGTTTTAATTACCCTCGAAGTAATTATTATTTTTCTACTCTTACGTTTACCAGATCGTATCGTCAGAAGCTTAGCCCATGCACGGCTAAAAAACACACTATTTGCACTTTGTTTCATCCAAATGGATGCACTAACAACGAAGAAAACAGCTTTCAAAATTAGTGTTATCATCACTCATTAGTCGTTCATAAAATTCACAAAAAGCAGAGCTCAGTGAACATATAGTAATATTAAACAAGTAAAAAATTGCGCGGCGTGCCATCTAGCGGTAGATTGTAGGTCGGTGCTACGACCCTACATTATCGGCCCCGACTACAAAATTTTCGGTGTATCACTGCCTCTTAAAGGGTCGGTAAACCCAAGAGGTTTGACACATTCAAAGACTAGACCCCTCTTGTGTAGTCAAACACAGGAAAACTCTGCATTCTTATATACGCTCAGGCTTCAAAACACTCGCGAGAAACGCTCCGTCCGTTCGCCATCTAGCGGAGAATTAGGCACCAGTGTTTCGTATGATACCACTAGATGGCGAACGGACGAAGCGTTTCTCGCAAGTGTTTTGAAGCCTCAACGTATATAAGAATGTAAAGCTGCCTGAGTTCAATTACACACGAAGGGTCTACTCTTCGAATGTGTCAAACCTCTCGGGCGTACCAACCCTTTAATATCGGAGAAGATAAAAGATTCTGTTCTGTCTTATACTTTTGACTCGCGATTTGAAATGTTAGACAAGAAAACAACTAAAACAAAACATAATGCAAGTAACAGATGCAAAAAAAACGCTTATGATTCCTAACTGACAGTCAAAAAAGATCGATAACGACTTTTAGCACAGCATGGCGTGCCGCCATTATGCTGTCACCGTGCTGCAATTACCATCCCAAATATTCTGCAAAAATGGCACCATATTAACAGAATGTCGTTCACACCTCAGACACTCAGTGATACGACATGGAGCAATTATGGCACCATGGAGACAAGATCTGAACTTGAAGCATGGCGACATTGTAGTGCCACTAGTACACCACGCCATAATATTTAAGTACCACAAATATGGCTTCGCCTTGGCGTCATGATAAGATGGCACGGTATGCCGTCACATAATGGCTCAATTCAGACGTACATCGCTACGTTAATGCCGACATATCCGTTGTGTGACGCGTTTATGCTGTTCCTGTGCCACCAAATGTCTATCTGGGTAATATGTGAAGTATTTGTGACCGGTAGTAAAATCAACACTGAACATTTTTTTGGACCACTTTTCTCGTTATTTCAGGCAATTTCAAGTATCTGAACATTATAAAGTCGGAAAAAAAAGATTCTTCCAACAGAAAGCTTACTTTTCGAGGGAGCAAAAAAACAGTCTTTGTAATTAAGTCTGCTCAAAGCACAAGATACGTGTCATCAATTCGCCCGGTCATTACAATTCGCTCGGTACATGTTCACACAATCTTAAGTGCTACACTTGTAGAGTAGTGAACGTAGAGTTAATCACCGTCATTATTTTTGAGTGGCGGAACCTCTACTAGGACTTTTAGCTTACAATGAACATATACAACAAAACACGTTCAACAGCTTAATGGCCTGTACCAGTGCTGCACAGATATAACGTTATTGATAGAAGCATGCAAAAGGGTAGGCAATAAACGTCAAAGAACTCTCATTTTATAAAAACGAATTTTTATCAAGCACAACCTTTGTAATATATTAATTAGACCTTAATTTCCTTCTAATTACGACAGCAAAGTAAGGAACGGGCGATCACGGTATAAATAGTACACTGTAAAAAATGCAAGAGAATTTAATATACAAAACGATATGAGAAACATGTACAATAAAATCTAAACACATTCCCGTAAGATCTTAAAGTGGTCGCTAAAAACCGATGTAGTTAATGCGACATTAAATAAATTCTTGAAAAAAAAAAAAAAACGATATGAGATTTACGAAACGGGTATATGAATTTCATATTAATATACTTTTATTGTAAGCTTTTAGAATAGTATGAGAATTCCCCGATACAAGTATTTGAAAATTACAGTACGTGAGTATTGTAATCTTCATTTTAATATACAAATATTGTATTTGTCAACGACGAACGCATCTGAAAATTAATATACGGTATATGCATCCTGGTTTTATATACTGTATATTAATTTTCAAACAAAAATTGTTTACAGTGTAAATTCCACATCATATTGAGAATTTAATATCATAATTACTTACACTTTTAATGTTCTGCAAAATAAAAAGAGTAAATATTATAACAATCATTATAGTAATTAATTGATAACACTTATTGGAACATACACGGAGAAAAAAGATTCTGTCGCTACAACAAAAACATGTCTGCTGAGTTTTGAGATGCTACACTTGCAAAATGCAATGCAGTAATAATTTTGTACGCCTAGCAAAAATCGTTTGTTTTCATAGCAACGAAACAAATTTGCTACGGAATATTTTCTGGAACAGCAAATCATTTGTTCGGATAACGAAAGATCTTATTCATTTAATAAAAAACAGTTTATTGCTGTAGCAAAAGACAAATTGTTAATTTTGTCAAACAGTTAATTATTTTTTTTTGCATTCAACTATCCAAAGTAATTGAATTTATTTTGCAACAAATATGTCACAGCTAATGTCATAGAATTCAACAGAAAAAAACTACATATTCACGAAATTTTTTGCGTTACTAATTGCAAATTCAAAGCAAAGATACTTTGTGCAGATTTTCTAAAGCACAGTTTTCTTGTACAAATTTTCTGTCTTTACATTTCTTTTCTTTCTTTCTTATGTACTGTTTTCTGTTACAGAATTTCTTATCTGCAGTTTTTTGTTATAGATTTATTTTATACAATTTTCCAGCGCATATTTTCTTGTCGACAATTTTCACATGTCAAGTCCAAGCTATTCCAGTTATTTCTGTAATATCGCGTGTATCCGTAAATCCTAATCTCCATATCCATAACAACATTAATCAACGGAATGAGAGAAGAAGATTTTAATTTACACAGAGTGTATATTGCGCAGCAGCATCACCGAGAAGAAGTCAAGGAAAATAGAAGCACTAGTGTTGTTTTCATCGCGATGTAGTCCGACGCCAACGAGAACGGTTGTACATAAGATTACCAGGATAAATCTACAGCGCGAGGTCCCGGGACCAGTGAGTCGTTTCTTCCAGCAACGCCTTGCATCCATAAGTGCATACTACCGCGTTTCTTGTTTGTTCGTAGCGTAGCAAAAGTGTATTGTAGTTGAGAGTAGTGGTGGAGGTGGATGGTAAGAAAGAGAGTGCAAAAGGCGGAGTCGAGACATCCTACGGGAGTTGGGTAACTGTGGGGCTAAGGTAACCGAGCGTTAAGAGGGTTCATAGTGTTGCTGCTTTTTTCTCCCCTCGATCTCTCCAGAAAACCGCGTAATTCGGAGTCAGCGCTCTTTTCATCCTTTTTGCCAATACTCCTCGCACTTTTGGGGTTGCCGAGCTGAAGACGATAAAGGTTTTGTCTCATTGCTACTTCCATGAAACCGAGCTGAATATATTCACCTCATAGATGCTATTGCAATTCCACTTAAGTACAATTACAGTCATTAACGTGGATATTTTGTTTCAAAACTACTCTTTTAGAACTTAGCGTTATCCGCCAACTCGACTACGTTTTCGCGATCTGTTTCAAAAATGGGCATATAGGAAATCTAATTCAACGTACCATTAGTGAATTTTTTTAGATTCTTTAATTTTACTTTTGTAGGGAATAGTTTTTTTTTGTCTAATCCATATACCTTAGGATGAAGACGCCAGGCAAAAAAATGACGAGTCGAAAACGTTTATCTATAAAATATTTATTTCAATATGTTTAAAATATTTTATTTGTATCAAACAAGCCATTTTTAACAAGAAAAAATGGAAATTATAAAAATGTGCAAACAACACAATTAACAAATACCGAAACTGTAAACTTTTGATTGCGTTTTACACGTATAACTTCGAATTTAATGGAATTCTGCGTAAAATCGAAAATGTTGAGATATAAAACCATTGATTGATCTGTTCACAGAATTAGTTTTATTTATTTGAAAATAAAAGTAAAGATTTTACGATTGTTGCATTCAAAATATTTACAATATTTGTTATCTCTAAATTGTCTTGTATTATTTATCTGTTCCTACATATAAATAGATTTTAAAAAAATGCAAACCCTCCATTTTTAGGACAATATCTGTAACAACTAATGTAAAGTATTTTTGAGTAGTTATAAGATCTGCTAACTTGTGAATAAATCGTGCCAAGAAATGACTTGCTCATTAGAAGCTCAAACTTACTGAAGAAATTACGGTTTTCCGTTTTTCATAAGATATTTACACATTACCGTAGCAATACGATCAGAAATTGTAGAAAAAAAAATAATTGCAATAATACTATTTATTGAATATTTAAACAAATCAATCGAATTGCAAAGTAATTCAATGGTCACAACCCCAGACGCGAACAAAGACGACCTGAATTTAGTTTTTTCACTTAAATTGTCGTTATTTCTCACCCAGAAGAACACGTAAAAAATCTTCAATTAACGCTTTCAAGACAGAACCTCAGAAATCCTTAACTCGGAGGGTTGTAGGCGCGGCATATGTTTAGAGGCAAACTGTGTCATTAGTTGAAATCCTCCCCTACTACTGAAATGAATCACTTCACAGAACCCCAGCTGAAATCGGGGTTCTGCGAGAGAGCTGTGACATTAAATGGTCCCTCATAGAATGAAGAAGGGAAGTGTCCGTTCGCTAACGGTAATTAGTGCATCAAAGCGCAATTATCCGCGCGATGAATGTCGAGCCCGGCGAGCCGGAAGGAGTGATGAATGAGGAAAAGAAGCGCAGAAGACCGCGGCATATTCTCGCAAGGCCTTGCGGCTCGTTTCTCTTGAAAAAAACTAGTTGAAAACTAGTCATAAAAACTGCTGGCTACCTCCAGGGGCAGGATTCCTTTGGAGCCCGAGCACTAATTATTATTATTATTATTTTTTTTTTGTCGTCTCACGTATCTCGTTTTCTTCTTGGTTCCGTCACCGCCATCATCTTCTTCAGCTTCTACTTCAGCTACTTCTTCCTATTCCATTCCCTTTGCCAGGTAGAGCTTTTCGTTGAAATTTTCGTTAATTATGCAAGCCAGTTCATTAACGTCGTGGCGGAGAAAGGGTCGAAGGCCACAGTTACCACCAGCCATGGTGGTAAGGAATAGGTATACGGGAGTGGCGGTGCCATCCCAGACATGGATAGCCGGAATTTAGTTGAGATTTCAGACACGAGAGGAATTAAATCGTAAAACCACGATGAAACGTTCTTCGTATACATCTTCCACGGACTGACTTCGAGGAGAGACACCGAGAACTTTGAATTAACTGCTGCGTTATGTATACATGTTAGGGGTGCGTGCTCTTAAATCTTTTTACGACAGAATCTAAAGAACCGTTTGAAATAAATGAAACTAGGGAAACTATCTGCTAGAAGTGATCACGCAGCATTCTTGCAAAACAGAAATTTAATTTTTCGGGTTGTTAAGAAAATAAATTAAGTGAACGTCATGATAAAGTTCTGACTAAGTCCCGGCAGGATCCGCCCATATTACTCGCAAGGTTCTGTTGAAAGTCTCGTCAGAAGTTCCAGCAAGTTTCTGTTGAAAGTTCTAGTCTGTCTAAAATTCAGGTTAGGTTCTGACTATAATCCTGGTTGGGTTGTGGTCAAAGTTCTAGCAAGATCCTGCCCAAAGTTCTAGAAAAGTTTGGTCCAAAGTTCTGGCAAGGTCCTATCCAAAGTTTTGACAAGGTTTGGCCTACCCTAAATTCTGCAAAAGTTCAGCTCAAAGTCCTGGCAAGGTTCTGCCCAAAGTTATGGCAACCTCCAGCCTAAAGTTCTGGCAATCTCCAGCCCAATGTTCTGGCAAGGTTATTCCAAAGTTCTGGCAAGGTTATCCCAAGGTTTTGGCAAGATTATTCCAAAGTTCTGTCAAGGTTATCCCAAAGTTGCGACAACATTTTATATGGAAATGTAACCCTTACATCCGAACCGATATTTCAAAATCCATTTTGTACATCAACACATCAAAACTTAATTTCCACAAAGCAGAAAAAAGTGAAACAATGATCAATCCACACAGCAGTGACATCTTTTTCAACTGAACTAACGAAAAATTTACTAAACTACAATAAATCATCAAATTATAATGCGAGACCGCATTGGATAATGAAAACAATTAGGTTTTCATGATTAAATAATTTCTGTAAGTGTAAGCTGCAATGACAATAGGAATAAGATGGCCTTTCAGAGAATTGACAATGCTTTTGCGCAGAGAAGCATGAATAACTGACTGAGAAAAGCCGAGACCGTTGAGCGGAGATTTGGTAATTGCAGTCAATGCGCCAATCAAGATACGTTATCATATGGCCAATAATTCACGTTGACAATAACCATGCTATAGGGTTGAATAATGCAATCACCCTTCATTGCCGGTGGACGCTGCATTGTCCATGCAATTAATCAAGTATACACTCTCCCCTTCCCGGGTATATACCCTGGCATATATAGCCAAAGCTGCCTAATGTGGATGCACAACGTGACAGACGTCAATGTCCCTATTACTCTTCCATGGCGCACAATTTAAACCTCGCCATTTTCCTCCCTCGAAAAATCTCGTTGAAATGCATTTTTACTACGGTTTCTTAACTTTTCAGGTGGCACCCGTCACGGACGAAAAATCACGGAAACGTTTGCACCACCGTGAAAAATGTCTGCGGTTGTACGTTGCACAGTCGGGACGCGAACGGTGTCTTTTTCAAGCTTTAAAAAGTAACGCCTCGAGAGATGCTCTGTTTTACGTACTCCACTTGCTCCCCTCGTTCTCGTTTACTCTGTACGCTCTTCCGGCACTTCTGCTGCATACACACGTCTACGTATCTTCCTGTTTTTTCCTCCCTCTGACTCGTTTTTTCTCCCTTATACTGCGATCTCATATATTCGGTCAGACTGGACGTTGGTTTATTCCCCTTGAATTTTTAACGTACATAGGTATTTTATTGTCCATGGCGGGTAACGTGCTGATGAGAAACGGCAAAGTTCGTCGACACTGTGAGATTTCCACGTAATATATCTGTATATTTAAAAATCTCATGCACGAGACACTTGATATGCCTTGAGAGACACTCTCGTTGAGTGGCGACAGAAGAGGTCAAGAGATGTTGACACCTGGATTGAAGCAAGCTAAAAACCCTCTTGTTAAGAAGCAACGACTATTACTCTTGAATCTTCCATGTATGTGAGATGAACTTAAGTGCAACTGTACCAAATTATCGCCAATATTAATATTTTTAATTGGCAATCACAATATGATGCTTATCTGATGAAAAAGTTCGCTTTTTTTAAATTAATTAACTGAAGTATATTAAGAGAGTCTCAAAAATGACTTTCGGATTGGTTTGTGGTCATTTCAAATCCAAGCAAGACATATTCTCTTTTTAAAAAAATTTGTAAGTTTTTTGAGTAATTACTGGAAATAGAAAATTAATATAGATAATAGTGATAAAAAATATTAAACATCTTTTTATAAGCACTGCATAATATAGTGTAAATAGTTGGAAATATTTTTGAACTTTGAGAAAATGTCTATTTTATTCATTGTAATTCGGTTAAGCGTTTATTACACCTGTTGGTTGTTAAATTTCAATTATCTGTAGAACGATATAAAAATAAAATAAAAAAACAAAACGCAAGAAAATTTAATTTCCGAAACTGATATAATATTGTTTGCTAACGAAACCATAAGAATAGTCGATAAAACCAGATTTTGCATATTTTGGCTCGTTACGCTGAAATACCAATTACATTTTTATAACAGCTTCTACCAAATAATAAAACGTCAGCCAATTTTGTTAATCTCACACCTCCCTAGTTCCTATAACAGCAGAATTTACAGCGCTGCATTACTCGGAAAATTATTTCTTCTCATTCAATTCCACGATATTACTTCATTTTTATTACGAGTATTTCAAACTGTACGTGCCACGATTAAAATTTTTTTTTTACTATTTCAAGCATGCTCAGTTAATTAGGTATGCATTTCCGACCTTTACTTACTTCGGTGCCTTAAAAACAATTTACAAATTTATATAATTTATATAGTTTATGTTTTTCTGCAAACTTGTTGGCAAAATTGTTATGAGAAACATTTGCATATTCACGAAACAAACTCTTAACCCTTCAATTTCAAAAATCATGCTAGGTTAGAAAATAGCTGTTTTAACAAATATTATTTTTAATTATGATACAAATATTCTGTTGAAATTTAACAAACTGAATTTTTTTTATTAATAATCAATGCTAAATTTTTATTTTACGGAAGAAAAGCGCATTTACATATATATAATTTTTTAAATCTATTTCTGTTCAGAAAAGTGTCCATCGATTGAAAACTTTTTTTCCAACACGAAAAAAACAATTTGCGATAATTTTGAGCTTTGTTAAAAATAATTAAATTCTTACCAATTCCAAAAAATGAAATTTCTCCCCAGTCTCCTTAATTGCAAAATTTGCATAAACGAATTATCCGTAAAATTACTCAGCATAGAAGCCTACGAAGTTATTTTATTTTATGTTGCGTATTTGGAACTGCAAATGTGATGTTTAAAGTTTAGTCTTTGCAATTTCACGGAAGATTTACTCCCTTAATCAATTACGCGACTACGGCCTTTACTTACTTTGGCGGCTTAAAATAAAACGTAAAATATATGTAATTTTGTGTTTCTTCCCAGTTGTTGACAACATTGTTATTAAAAATACGACAAAACAAAATTTACATATTCTGCTTCATTAAGTTAAAATACCAATATTTTTTTTTTACCTAATTGTCGAAGTATCTTTTTTAATTTACATCCAAAAATTCTGCGAAAATTTTACAAGTAGTAGAATTCTATTGGCCTTACATTTTAATCCCCATTTAATTCTTTAAAAAAAGTCGTGTTATACATCTTAAAATAAAAAAGTGCTGTTTTAAATTGTTTTCATTTAAACGAGTGTCTAACTTTAAAAATAATTCTATATTTTTTAATGAAAAGGGGCTGGACCATATAAGTGTTTAAAAAAAGGTAATATATATTAATTTTGAGCCTTGTTAAATTTGAAAAATATTATTCCTCCAAATTTACCAAATTGTAAAATTAACTAATTTTACAATGAGCCTTGTTAAATTTGAAAAATATTACTCCTCCTGTAAAATTAACTAATTTTACAATACGGTTTAGTAAATTGTAGTAATGTGTTACAATTGTAGTAATTGTAAAATTAACCAATTTTACAATTCGGTTACAATAATTAAAACTAATTTTGAGCCTTGTTAAATTTGAAAAATGTTATTCTTCCTGTAAAATTAACTAATTTTACAATTCGGTTTAGTAAATTGTAGTAATGTGTTACAATTGTAGTAATTGTAAAATTAACTAATTTTACAATTCGGTTACAATAATTAAAACTAATTTTGAGCCTTGTTAAATTTGAAAACTATTATTCCTCCGAATTTACCGAATTGTAAAATTAGCATAACTGCATTATCCGCAAAAGTGTTCCTCATTAAATGCCACAAGGTTATATAATTTTAATTCTGCGTATTTCGAGTTGCGAGTGGAATGTTTAAAGTTTTAATTTTCGCGATTTCATAGAAGCTTGACTCCTTTAATCAATTATGCGACGGTGGTCTTTACTTATTTTCAGCGTCTACAAGCCGGTGCAGTGAAATTAGCACAGAAATATAGTCACGAGAGAAATATTGCTTTAGTAAAAATCTAGGTAAATTAGTGTGCAACATATACAGAAGAGAAAGGTTGCCGTAGGCGGGCAAAGCTTATTCCAGGTATAAACGAACAGTGTTTTCATGCGTAATTCTGCAGAATAGATTTTCCGAGGCAGCGAGGAAAACGAGAACGGACGTTGATGGGCACACACGCCATTCATCTCTGGGCGTACACGTACTCCAAATGTTGCCCATAGCTAACTACACGCAAGCGGGAGAAACGCAATACAGTATCTGCCGCTTTAAATTCAGAGGAACTACAGCAGCAGGAGCAGCGATGGCCAGAGCTAACCCAGCACTCGTCGCTCAATTTCCCTTCACTGTGAGCGCACCACTCACCCTTTAATTCGCTGGTACTTTTCAGCGTGACAAATTTCATTCTTGCCAAGGTACGTGCATCGAATAACTCTTTCGTATTCTGCAAAACTGTATATATATATATATATACATATACATCTACAAAAGGCTCTCCCAAGCTAGGGCAATACTTCAACCACATTTATACAACAAAGAAAAAGAAAACACCCACAGACTTCGGAACGCGCAGGACTTGTAAATGAATGGCCTTACAACGAGTATTATTAGTTTATGGCACTCAGTGAAATATCGATTGATCATTGATTCCATCGTTCCAGCCGAGTATTGAATGCGTAATACAAATACAATGAAAAAGAATTTTGGCGATATATAATATCATGAAGAGACTGGTTTTTTTTAGTGGTTACCCAATATCGGGAAAAAATTGCATTTATTGATACCACTTGCGAGATGACAAAAACATACGTTGTCATTTTTATTCTATATCCAATTCCCACTGTCTCATATGAGGCTGGTACAATTTTTATTTTTTTATTTTTTTGATTGACAGGATAAGGATGACTGCCCTAGGGTTTCAACTTATAAAGGTTTGAACTTTGCAAGCATGCTAACGACGGATATCCATCCAGATATTTTTTTCCTAAATCATTTTTATCGATGCACCGAGAGAAGGAATATAGTACTCATTCCCAGATTCCTATAGTAATCGGGATACAAAGTGGAAAAATGGAATTTTTTTCCAGACACATACGAAGATTTACTAGGCGTCGCCCGCTGTACTATTTAGCGTATGCTAACCACGGATATTCATCCAGATATTTTTTTCCTAAATCATTTTTATCGGTGCAGCGAGAGAAGGAATATAGTACTCATTTCCAGATTCCTATAGTAATCGGGATCCAAAGTGGAAAAATAGAATTTTTTTCCAGACACATACGAAGATTTACCAGGCGTCGCCCGCTGTACTATTTAGCTTAAATTGTACAGCGGGCGACCCTAGTAAATGTTTGTATGTGTCTGGAAAAAAATCCCATTTTTCCACTTTGGATCCCGATTACTACCCATGTAGATATCAGTCTGGGCGTCCCAGTTTGAAACTTGATCCTGGTCGGGATTGGCTCAGGTTTCCATAAATGGGTTATCCAACTTGGAATCTGAATAGATCCCAAATAGATTTCCGGTTACGCATTCGATGATAGTTTATCATCGATTGGGATGAGCTAGGGTTACCCTAAGAAAGCCGTCCTATTTAGAATCGGGATGGATTCCAGATCGGGACCCAATTCTAAAGGACGAGCTGTATTACCGTGCATCGGGATTTGTTAGGGTTACCCTAAGAGGGGTTCTACTTGGATTCTGAATAAAATCCGGATCGTCTTCCCGTTACTCAACGATTTGTGCGGAACTAATTTTACTTCACCCTTTATGTAGTAAAATTTTGTAGAACACATGTACGAAAAACTTTTATTTAACTCGCGTGATTGTAACAACGTGTGCGGTTCATATGTCCCCATACGCATTCTCGTCGCTGCCCATGCAGAAATTTCGACAGGGATCCAGCTGGAATCAGCTTGGTATTCCCATCTTTCGACAAGCATCCAGATGGATCCAGCCTAGTATGCCCATCTAACGGCTGGAATCCAGTCAGCCATCGGATCGGATCCCAGCTCGAGATCCCGATCGGAATCCAGTTTCTGCGCGTTACATCCCAAGTCTGGAATCCGATCCGATGACCGACTGGAATCCGACCGGAAGATGGGAATACCAGACAGGATCCAGCTGGATCCCTGCCGAAATTTCTGCATGGGTGTACGAATCTGGGAATTAGTACTATATTTTTCTCTCGGTCTGTTTTGTAATCTGACAGGAAAATTTATGATTTTTTTTTGTTCGTAAAAAGGATTATTCTGCGAGGAAATGAAAATTAACAACTATCGTTTACCGGTTGATGGAAAAATGTATTCATCGTTAATTCCAAACTCGAAAAGTGGACTTTAAATGCGTATAGCCAGATAAAACGCCTGCGAATTATTAGATCAGTCACAGAATATTTCAGTTGTCATTCAATACCGAGTGTTATTCAATAGTGGGATGTAAATGTAAAAAAGCTATTATTTGTCTTGTAATAAAGCCCATATTTTGATTGTAAACAACTCAGTTAATATCAATATTCAAATATTTTTAGTATTCCATTTTCAAACCTGAAATTTCTCCTGCATAGTTTATTACAATTCTGATAATATTCAGAAATCTTGTTTGTTTTGGACAAACTGTTGCACTATATAATATCACGTTCACATTCAGAGAAACCGAGAAAAATATTGTTCCTGACTACAAATCACGGGGATGATGCACGAGAATGTTGACAAAGAAGCTTAAATATAATACCCAATCAGAGACGATTACGTTTTATGTATGATTTCCATGGCTATGACAATGAATAAAATGGAACGAAGAAAAAATTATTAGACATTTTAATAAGCATTTCGTTGTCAAATAATAATCCACAAATGAGGCTAAATTGTATGAAGGATAGTTTTTACATGTCCTTGACCGTTTTTATATAAATTTTCACCCAAAAAAATTGATGGTGAATTCAACTATACACATGTTTCCTGAGATGACAACTACCCACATGGAAATAGAAATATATGCACGATATATTCGATGTATATAAGTTTTTGGCGCTAAACGTATATAAATATATTTTACATATATTCCATGCATATATCCCATATATTTTGAATATATTTTTGCACACATATATGCAGAATATATGCAGCATATAGGACTTTTTGGCGCCATATATTCAGAGTTGTAAATGCCTAATACTTATAGAAATAATGATGATGATACAATCAGCTCTATAATTATGATTTTATAATAATAACATGTAGCGATTGTAATACGATGATTAAACTTTGGAATTGCTGCAAAAATTATTATTTTTCAATAAAAATTCACGGTAAACCTTTTGACAAAATGGAAAAAAATAAGTAATGCATTAAGAAAGTAATGCATTACTTATTTCTTCCATTTTTTCCACTATTTCTTGCAATATTAAAGCAAAAATTAGAATTTTTTTCAGCTATTTAAATGTTTACACTCTATTTTATAATCGCTACATATTATTATTATGAAATCATAATTACAAAACAAATTGTACTGTAAACTATTAATTAGTAAATAGTAAATATTAAATTAATGGGGATTTACAACTCTGCGTATATTTAACGCATATGTTACATATATATTTTTCTATGTGGGTATGTTTTTATGCACTGAGAGAAGAGTTTGTTAACAGTTAACAAATCTAGTTTAAATATGGCGAAATTACCCATTTAGTTATTCTTATTGAATCTCACTTCAGCCAAATAAGATTTGTTAAGGGGAGGGAGTCAGGTCAAAAGAATTGATTTTGGAAATTCAATATCATCCAAATCCTATTGCATATAAAAATACCCAATGCACTATGTTGTTGGTACTCGATCAAAGGATTTTTTACTGTCGTCTGACTTGCATATGCTTTTGAATATTATCTTAAGCAAAGTTCTTAGGTTTTCCATTCTGCGCATGATTCAGATCAAACTACTAGGCAGATTGCAATGGTTGACGTCTCATTTTCTTCTTCATGAAAATATACACCGGCTAAATGGAGCAAACTATTTTTTTTCATTCTGAAAGCAAAGTTAATCACTGATTTAGAAAATAGCATAAAATTTATTTATTAATAATTATGTCACTTAAAAAATATTACCTTTTATTAACATTTGCTCCATTTAGCCGGTGTATCTTTTCATGAAGAAGAAAATGAGCCGTCAACCATTCCAATCTGCCTATTAGTTTGATCTGAATCATGCGCAGAATGGAAAACCTAAAAACTTTGCTTAAGGTAATATTGAAAAGCATATGCAAGTGACACGACAGTAAAAAATCCTTTCATCGAGTACCAACAATATAGTGCGTTGGGCATTTTTACATGCAATAGGATTTGGATGATATTGAATTTCCAAAATCAATTTTTTTTACCTGACTTCCTCCCCTTAACTATTAAAAAATGTCAGCGAGTTTCATTTGCGACAAGCAAATTTTATTTATCTCAATTGAGATTCAATAAGAATAACTAAATGGTTCATTTCGCCATATTTAACCAAGATTTGATAACTGTTAACAAATGTTAACAACCTTTTCTCTCAGTGCGGTTGCTGTAACAAAATAAATAAAGTATCTAGCAACTAAATTATGGCACGTTTCATTATTTTTATAGTAGAACTCACTATATTTAGCAAATTGTCACATTTAGTTTTCTCAGTGTTCACAGTATTCCTACCAAGGCAGTTTCTTATGTAAACGTTTTTTGGAAAAGTAAAAAAAAAACTTGCTTTAAGCAAAATTGAATATCTCGAACACTATGCGGGCTAAAATTTGGTATGATACACGAAATTTAAGTTAATTATTCAAGCTATCAAATGCTCTCATAGATCCACATCCACCGTGTTAAAAAGTAATGGTATCAGTCCAAACGAAATTCTGGATATTCTACATATTAATCAAATGAAAAATACAAAACGTTATTGCGCCACCTCTATAAAAATTTGTACGAATCTTTCCTTCAACGAAGACCAATATTAGGATCTAGACTATAGTTTTTTTATGTGACAAGTGAAAAAAAATAAAAGTTTTTTTGGGGCAGTCTAATCTAATAAATAAATCTAATTTAAATAAATAATTAAAAAGTATATGGAGATTTTAAAAAAAGATCACAGGCTGAAGAACTTCGTTCGATGGCCCGTTGGTCGAAAAACACATAAATTTGAAGGTTAAAACTAGCTATATTGTAAAAATTCTGTTCAAAAGTATTGTATCAGTACTAAAAAAATTACAGCATCTAATTCTGACTTCAGAAACTTTCATAAGATACCATAAGGTATAAAGGGGGCAATTTAGGTACAAGAACACATTGAACGAAGAACCGCGAGCTTGTAACAGATTGATATAGAGCGAGCGAGGAAAGCTTCGGTGATTTGGAAACTATTAGGTAGCTGTCCAACGTGCGGAATTAATTGCTGAAATATTTACACGTTCCAGCCATCGACTATCCTCCTATAAAGGTCGCCTTCGTTGTATGATAGTAGAAGTACTCTCCGACATATGTTGACGCGTGTTTCGGGAAACGTACGTCGCCGACGGGCCATAAACTGTGCAGGCATGCTGTTGATACTACAGTATATATTTATGCAGCCTATAGCCATTCACCTCTAGTAAAACTTCAGGGAATAGGTTATTCGGGCTTCCAGAATTGAGTCGTTTTCCGAATGTCTTCTGTTACTTGGATAGCGCCATTTGATTTTATGTCCCGCTTTGTATATCCTTTTTTGCATAGACGATCCTAAGATCTTCGAGAAATAGTTGATATTTAGATACCTACAGATTTTTTTTCGTCATATTTATGGCAGTAGTAAAATGGTATCAGGAAATGGCCAGGAAAAGTGGTTTAGACAAATTTGCATGTATATATATATACAGCGCTGTCCAATATTTCTTTGATATATATTTTGTAAAAATCGGTTCAAGCATTTTGATTTTTTGTGATTTTTTAGATTTCGAAAAATTTCTGTTATCACTCTAACTTGAACAAATTTTCTATTGTCAGGTTGAAACTTAGCATAAAACTTGAACGGAGTGATGCGACTTTAGGTATTGAATTTGGACAAAATCTGTAAAGCGGTTTCGATTTTACAGAATTTTCAAATTATCGAGAAATAATGACGTTATTGCATTAACTTTTGCAAAGTTTGATCTAGCGAGCACAAATTTACTGTGTGAATGAAAAAATGGTTAGTCATGTGAGATATCTAATTAAGTGAAGATCGGCAGAAGGATTTTATAGGAGTTTCAATTATTGTTTGTTATTTTTTAGCAGTAAAAATTTTGCAAATTCAGTTTACATTGTTAATTGATTTAATTGAAATAAGAATTCAAAGCAGTACCTTACATATTTCTATGTTATTATTTGTGGCTTCTCGCAAAGCTTCTCGTATGAGGTAGCCAAAATCGATTAGCATACTTCCTCATAAAAACTTCGTAGAAACGTGATAAATAATCAGAAAGAAATGTGCAGGGTTCTATTGTGCATCCTTTTTTTAATCCACAGTGTGATGACGAGTATGGACGAAAATAATTATCAGTGAATGACAGCATTTTTATTGTCGCATCAAAATATTTTATAGTAACATAGATATAATTACCACACTGAGAAAAAATTATGGTATTAGTAACTATAAAGTGACAACTATTCATTTGTGGTTAGTACCACAATTTTTTTATAGCTGACACAACTATCAAATAGTTACTATAACTAGTAAATAGTTACCATAACTATTTTCGTAGTTATCGTAACTATAAAAATAGTTGCTTGTAATAAAAATGAATAGTTGTCACTTTATAGTTGACTGTACTATTACGATTTCTCTGAGTGCAGGTGATAGTTTGATAGATAGATAGATTTGTTAGAAATCGTAGAAATAATTATGAATTAATAGCAAACGTTGTTGTCCATAGTTGTTCTGCCAGATATTAAATGACAACTGTTATATTATCATTAATTATTTGTATAGATGTTCATTTACGTTAATTATTTTATATAGTTACTATGACTTAAACAATATACTTGAGTTAAAGAAGAAAAGACCAAAAAAAACAGTCGAAACTATCGTTTTGTTGATTTTCCTAACTTAATCTTTCTCTTCGTGTAGTCACAGGTCATAGAAGTGAATATATGCTATACTGTACACCACGACAACAGAAATTTAACCGTGCCATACAGCCGTACGACTATTAATTGCGAGTGCACTCAGATGAGCCCAAAGGGACGAAACTTCGTAGGACTCAGACTGCACTTTACTCTGAGAGCAACGTAAATTCACTAATCTCGAGAGCTCTGCTCTACTCGAATACGGAAAGGTACCAAAGTCACATGATGAAAACTGCCCAGTTTCTCCCAATATTTGTCATGGTCATTGTAGTAAATCAGCGTATTTTACATAAAAGGTATTCTAAACAATCTCATACTTGAATGACGATGTATTATTACGTTAATTTATTAAAATTATTGCAACTGCATGAAAACGTTGGCTTCTGCACAATAATTGTTCACATTTTTTTTTAAAATAATATATGAGGCATTCCATCTCGATTCGACCTGGGTGTGACCCTCGGCCTCCTTGAATTGGCTCGTAATTTTTTGTAGAATTGGTTAGACCCTCAAATGCACCAGATTTTATTTTTCAATTTTTTCTATGCAAATTTTGTTTTTTTAAAGTGACATATCGAATGTCCTAATTTAAAATTCTGAAAAATACTTTGTTGAATATCAAAATTGTCTAGCTTATAGCCAAAGTGGGCTAAATTTTTCTTCTATAGCTTTTAAGCTTTGTTGATTTTTAAAAATTATGAAAAAATAGAAAAAAAATAATGTACTACAATTGATTGGTCAAACGTTTATTTATGTAAACTCGATTTTTTTTTAAATTTCTTCAGATTTTTAGAAATCTGCCAAATTTTTCTGAACTAAGAGTATTCCAGCACCATACATGCCACATTCTATCACCAGCATGCCATAATTTAAAAATCTGAAAAAATTCTGAAAAATACAGTTTCATTTACAGAAATGTTTGTCAAGTCGTCCATAGTAGTTTGATTTGTTTTCTATTTTTTTAAATAATTTTTTTAATCAAAAAATTTTAAAAACTATGTGAAGAAAAATTTTCCACACTTTGGGTCCAAGCTAGAAAATGTTGAGATTCAATAAAGTATTGTTGAGAATTTTTTCAGATTTTTAAATTATGGCATGCTGATACTAGAATGTGGCATGTATGGTGCTAAAATAGTCTTAGTTCAGAAAAACTTGACAAATTCCTAAAAATCTGAAAAAATTCTAAAAAATCCGAGTTCACATAAATAACCGTTTGACCAATCGCTTGTAGTAGATTAATTTTTTTTTCTATTTTTTTCATAATTTTTTTAAATCAATAAAGCTTCAAAATTATAAGAAGAAAAATTTTGCCCACTTTGGCTATAAGCTAGAAAATTTTGATATTCAACAAAGTATTATTCAGATTTTTAAATTAGGGCATTCGATATGTCACTTTAATAAAATATTTTTAAAAAAATTTGCATAGAAAAAATAAAAAAATAAAAACTGGTGCATTTGAGGGTCTAACCAACCCTACAAAAAATTACGATCCAAATCGGGGAGGTCGAGGGTCAGACCCAGGCCAAATCGGAATGGAATGCCCCATATACAAACGAAATATTTATTCAATAATATTTACAATCGAAAATGGAATATGATGAGTGCATCAGCAAATGAATTTTAAATATTGGCTCTGAGTGTCATAAAAATTTTTATCCCAATTTTGGCATAGAAATAATTTCGATAAAAAGTATTATTTGAATCGGCATTTTTACTCACTGGTATTCTATTGTGTTATTCATTCTTTGAATACTTCGAATACGGTGATAAAAATATGATATTTTGAAGTTACACACATAATATGATATTTCATTTTGCAACAATTTTCGCTGACAATCTTAAGTCATTGCTATTTATGGAAACCTAATATAAATTTTTCTGCGGTCTGATCATTAAATGAAAATTAATTTAGAATACTTAATTCAAATAAATATCTATGATAAATTATTCCGAATTAAGCATTTCCCCATTTCGCAAAAATTTAAAAATAATTTCTAGTGTTTAATAAAAAAAAATAATCCACATTGATTAAGTCATTAGATTTTTGAAAATACATATTTCATTGAATGAATAGCCATCCCAATTCCGCTTAACTCTTCATTCAGTGTCTTCTTTACCCTTTATTGTTTTTGCTGAGCCGTCTGTCTCCCCTTCGTCACTTTAGTGGTTATACGCTATTGACTTTATTCCTGGCTCAAGCTCCAACATTGTCCCTGTTCTTCTATACGTTTTTTGTCCGTCTATAGCTTCAGGCGGATTGCCAGAAGGGTGCGAAAATTTGGCTTTTCTTCGTGACGTGAGCACTACCCGAGGCATCGAGTGCTATGTATACATATAAAAATATACATATATTTATATACATACATATATATTACTAGTGGCTCAGAGAAATCCCCGTGCGACTGAAAGACTGCTACAGAATCATCATCCACGTATCGATACGGTCTATTAAATCCTGACTGAAGGAATAGAAAAAAATACGAGCCCATCGACCCAGAAATCTGTGAGTCTTTATATTAATCTTCCAACGAAAAAAAAAAAAAAAAAAAAAAAAAACTACGTGGCGGTCTATAGAGGGTAGTTTGATAAATGAAAGTGGGTCATACGCCGTAGCGCTCACGGAGAACCAGCGGCTCGAAAAGCTTCTTCAATTTTTTTTGTCTGTTTTTGCTTCAATCTGTAAAGCCTCCTCTCGACGCACTGCATGGCTGCAAATCGATAGTCATCGATTGATCGCAATCTATATAGCAGGAAAACGAGGGTCCACTCGATAGTGTAAGCTACAAAAAAAATGGAGAACCTGATACAGGATGTCTCTGATTAATCGGAATCCTTTCACTGTTCACTCCTTGAAACTCATATTGTAGTCTCTGCAGCACAATTCTAAAGAAAATAGTGATCCATTACCTGCAAGTATCGAGGACTTTACGAAGGATTTAATACTGCCGTTACTACAAGTACTGTAGTAACGGGAGTTATACTGTAACTTATAATAGTCAGGTACGAATTGAAAAGCGAATACATTCGGCAGTTTGAAATAATGGGAATTTTTATTTACGTCACATTTATCAATTTGGACCAAATGATATTATGTTTTTGGATTTTGAATAACAGGAATTTTTGCAAACTGCATTGATTAATTTCGTATAATAGGAATAGTTTTTTTTACAACGTCCATCATTTTGCAATAATAGAAACTGTTTTTTAAGCTGCGCATATCAATTTGAAATGATGGAATTTTTTTAGGCTTTTAGGAAATTTGATTAGGCCGACTGAATTTCATATTACTATTTATCGTACTTTTTGTTGCATGTTTTATTAAAAAATCTTTTTTGTTTTTATTTTTTATTGTTTTATTTATTAATTTTTTATGTTGATGCGCTTAGAAAAATTGTAATAGTTCTGTTAACTATTAAATGAGGATAATTAATTATTGGACTCGGCAACTATTTTTATATTCCTATTAACTTTTTCCATTGTTATCTTAGCTGACAGTAAATCAATCATAATTACGGAACGAAAAGTATAAATACACAAAGTAGCATGAAGATACTCATATGGACAATAAATAAATTGTTGACAATTAACAATTTCCAAAATGACAATTATTCCCTGAAATGAATTATATTTCTATATTTAAATATTTTCGCGACACTTTTCTTCATTACAATTTAGACAATCATAATCCAAATGTAATTTATCTGTATAATATAATCTGTAATAATTTTTTCCTACCTGATAAAAATTTTCTATCATTTTTCTTATTTTCCGATCTATATAGCACGTGATGTGGCACAACGTAAAGATTCCTTACCAGGTCACGAGGTTTATCACTGTCGTACTTTGAGGTCCTTTCGATATTTTCTTCCGAGCGAATTCTCCTGGTTGCACAAAATTGTTTATCTCTTACATCACAAAAACTTTGCTTTTTCTTTTTTTTTTTTTCTTTTTTTGCTTTCAGATAATTTTTTAAAACGTAAATCACCGCATCAGTTATCACATTGATGATGACACGTTCTTTTGAAAATTCGTGCTGTTTTAGTGATTATGACACGAACATGATGAAAATTATTATTATTTTTTTTTTTGTGGTTTTATTGGTATTTCGGTAAACTTTTGCTTTTACGGATAAGCGAGAGAAACATTTAAGCGCGGCGCGAAGTAACACGACGGACGGCACACCTCTGGTCGCGGCGCTGATACGGACCACGGAAGGGAGGCTGCGAAACTGAGATCCGACCACAGAAGAGCGAATGCGCGCGCGCACTCACCCCCCGGAATACGGAAGCCCGGCCAACCCCCCAGTCGACGAACGTTTCTACGCCGTGATGACGAAACTGAACAAAAATAATCTAAATAAGCTTAATTCCACAGTAGTAATTACATATGGTATACACATAAAGGTCGATAACTCGAGCCTTGGGGCAGATTTTACGGAATTTGTCATGTAGGGATGTTACGTGTACGTTTATGTGGCTTTTGTTCTGCTCTGTCAAGCGAATGAACGTTGATAACATACGAGTACAATTAGCTTGAAAATTGATTGTTTTTATTTTTAATGACATTATATATATATTTTTTTTTTATCGGTATTCCGAGCAACAGAATTCGCTGCAGCAGAGATTCGGATTATCATTTTCCAGCGTTGCGTTTCGTGCCGTTTCGTTAAACATTCACCGTGTAATTGACTTAATGCTACACAATAATAACAAACAATAATATTGTTTTTCAATAATTGTATGCAAGTTTTTGGTAAATATCGGCAAACAGCAGCTTTAATAAATTTTGGATAACATATTCACAATTTGATGGAGTTTGTAATGAAAATTAATGGTCTCTTCCAGTTATTTAATAGCTTAAGTGTTTTACACACGAGTGCAATAAGGTTGAAAATTTATTGTTTTTTTTATGATGTTTTTATTTATTGGTATTTTGATCAACTGTTCGCTGCGGCAGAGATTCGGATTATCATATTCCAACCTTGCGTATCGTTTCACGTCGCTAACAATTCATCGTCTAATTGACTTAATTCTATTGTTTTGCTTCCTCATAGAGGAAACTTTGTTTTCATGACATTTTTTTTTAGATTTTCATGCCAAAACGTTTAAGGGGAGGGAGTCAGGTAAAAAAAATTGATTTTGGAAATTCAATATCATCCAAATCCTATTGCATATAAAAATGCCCAACGCACTATATTGTTGGTACTCGATTAAAGGATTTTTTACTGTCGTCTGACTTGCATATGCTTTTAAATATTATCTTAAGCAAAGATCTTAGGTTTTCCATTCTGCGCATGATTCAGATCAAACTACTAGGCAGATTGGAATGGCTGATGTCTCATTTTCTTCTTCACGAACAGATACACCGGCTAAACGAAGCAAATGTTAATATAATGTAATATTTTCGAAGTAACATAATTATTAATAAATAAATTTTATGCTATTTTCTAAATCAGTGATTAACTTTGCTTTCAGAATGAAATAAAATAGTTTGCTCCATTTAGCCGGTGTATCTTCTCATGAAGAAGAAAATGAGACATCGATGATTCCAATCTGCCTAGTAGTTTGATCTGAATCATGCACAGAATGGAAAACCTAAGAACTTTGCTTAAGATAATATTGAAAGGCATATGCAAGTCAGACGACAGTAAAAAATTCTTTCATCGAGCACCAACAATATAGTGCATTGGACATTTTTATATGCAATAGAATTTGAATGATATTGAATTTCCAAAATCAATTTTTTTTACCTGACTCCCTCCCCTTAAAATGGTCTTAAACATCGAGAAAAGTGGTTTAGAAAAATTGTCCGAAAGTATCTGAGGCATTCTCTGTCAGTTCAGCCACTTTTATTTTCGACCCTCTCAGGACTATCCCATAATTGGCCACATTTTAGTACCACTTAAAAGCACTCTTTGTGAATTTTTTCAGATTTTTTAATTCATCCATTTAGGAAATGTATATTTTTTTTGTCATTCATATAACTTCGATGGAGTAAATCTGACAAAAAAATCACACATACAAAAAAATGTTGTTTTTCACTTAACTTTGTATTGCAATATGTCTCATATTTTTATTCGTGTTGCAAAAGTTATTAACAGCAAAAAAATGTTAAACAATTTTTTTACTCGTTCGGACACCTTCGATATCACTGCCAATTTTATACAAGCTACAGGGATATGTCAAAAACATGTCGAAAAATTGGCATAGTGGGCATCGACTATTTGAAGGAGAAAAAAAATATTTTCCCAAATTTTCGATCCAATAAATGGCTATACGCACGAATAACTGTACGTAAACCCTGAAGGCCGTGTCGTCGTTACGCGTCAAGTAGTTCAGTGGATCGATTATTTGAAGGAATAACAAAAAATAAGTGAAATAAAAAAATGTATAAAAATAAAAAAACAATTAAATAAATTTAATTAATTTTCTTTCGTTTTTTAATCCTTCAAGTAGTCGATGCCCACTATACCAATTTTTTTGTAGGTTCTATACATGTCCCTACAGCTTATAAAAAATTGAAAGAAATATCGAAGGTGTCCGAATGAATGAAAAAAATTGTTTAACATTTTTTTTTGTTGAATATCACTTTTGCAACACGAATAAAAATATGAGACCTATTGTATTACAAAGTTGAGTGAAAAACAATATTTTTTTGTATATGTATTTTTTCTGTCAGACTTACTCCATCGAAGTTATATGAATAATAAAAAAAATTCATTTCCCAAATGGATTGTTTTAAAAATCTGAAAAAATTCACAAAGAGTGCTTTCAAGTGGTACTAAAATGTGTCCAATTATGGGATGGATCTGAAAGGGTCGAAAAAAAAGTGACTGAACTGACAGAGAATGGCTCATGTATGTGTGCGTGTGATGAAAGACCAAAAATTCAGATAAGTGTAACTTATAAAGTATTCGACCGAATCAACTAAAATTTAAACAACATGTACAGTACTGACTAATCTTTAATTGGTATAAATTTCACAAAAATCACTTAACGCATTTCATGTTTATAAGAATTTTGAAATTTTGAAAAAAGTACATAAATGCTCTAGCTCGAACGAATTTTTAGTTATCGGGCTGAAACTTCGTATTAAAATTGAACAAAGTGATACGACCTTTGATATTGAATTTGGGCCAAATCGGTTCGGTTTTTATGAGATTTTGAATTTTTCGAAGAAATTTTGTTTTGCTCTAACTCAGGTAAAATTTCAACTAATCGACTGAAATTTTCTACACAGGAAAAATACCATACAGCCCTGCTACGTACCAAATTTGGTGATGATCGGTAAAGCCGTTCGGATTTTACGTGATTTCGAATTTTTTAAAAATTTATTTGTCACTCTGGATTTCGTAAAACGTCAGAAATCATCAACTTCGTCAATAATTTTCATCTTTCACAAAGCTTCCTTTATGAGGAAGCCAAAAATAAAATAAGCAAACTTCCTCATAGAGGCGGCTTTGTAAAAAGCGAAAAAGAATGAGGAAGCAGTGTGCAAGGTTGTACTTTGCATTCTTATTTTTTATTATTTTAGTTTTAGTTAAAAATGGTCAATGTGATACTAGCTTGAATAAATTTCGGATAATAAATTCCTCACAATTTGATGGAGATTGTAATGAAAATAAATGTTCTCTTGCAGATATTTAATAGGTTAAGTATTTTACACACGAGAACAATAAGCGTGCAAATTTATTGTTTTTTTATATATTTTTTTTATTCGTATTGCGATCAACAGTTTCGCTGCAACAGAGATTCAGGTTTCCATTTTCCATCGTTGCGTTTCGTTTCGTAACATTAAACAAGTTTTGGTTAAAAATGGTAAAATGTAATACTAGCTTCAATAAATTTCGAATAATAAATTCCTCACAATTTCATGGAGATTGTAATGAAAATAAATGTTCTCTTGCAGATATTTAATAGCTTAAGTATTTTACACACGAGAACAATAAGCTTGCAAATTGATTGTTTTTTTTTTAATAATATTATTTTTTATTGGTATTCCGATCAACAGTTCGCTGCGGCAGAGATCAGGATAATCATTTTCCATCGTTGCGTTTCGTTTCGTTTCGTTTCGTTAAACATTCACAGTGTAAATGATTTAATGCTATTGTTTTTCAACAATTATATGCAATTTTTATTTCAAAATGGTTAAATGTAATGGTAGCTTAAATAAATGTCGGATAACAAATTCCTCATAATTTAATGCGATATTGTATTGAAAATAAATGTTCTCTTGCAGTTATATAATAATTTAAGTATTTTACACACGAGTACATTGATTTTTCAAATTTACTGTTTTTATTCTGGTGATATTACATACATATTTTTTATTTGTATTCCGATCAACATTTCGCTGCCGTAGTGCTTCGGATTGTAATGTTGTGTCGTTTCATTACACAATTTATCGTTTAATTGACTTCATCATTCATCGTATTAGTTTTCGACACTTCCCTATAGCTTTTATTTTGTAAAGTAGTAAAGTTATAAAAAGATGTGATAAAATAATAACGTTTTCATAAAAACTGCAGGATTTCCTTTCTAATAAGTACTGATAGTTAAGGGGTCTACATAAGCTTGCGGCAAAAAAAAAAAAACCAAAAAAACACTCCTCGATTTTCAATATTTGGTCAAGTTTTGAATTTTTTTTAAATTGACAAATATTTATAGACAAAAAAGTTATTATATTAATCTATTCACTTCAAATTGGGACAGAGCATAGCTTATAACATTTTCTGTCGTATGAATGTATAATTTTTTTTTATTTTGCAAATAACGTAAATGTCAAACTGTAGAGAAATGATTTACTTTTGGATTAAAAAGCCTTACATCATTCAAAACTGCGTGATAAATCATATAAGACTTTTCTTTCATCGACAAGCATTCGGCAGCCTCGAAAAAAATTGGTTACAGTTTTTGTTACCGACTGAAAAGGTTTCGCCTCCCCTTGACGCATTGAATAATAGATAGACTTCATTTTTTTCATTTTTTTTCACGTGCATTTTGTTTGCTTGTAGAGGGAGCTTTGTTTTCATGAAAATAGTTCGATATTTTTTCCCATTTTTTGTGGGATTCTATGGACAATGAATTTTCGCTCCAATTATTCTCGTATGTTTCAAATCAGCAAATTGTTGTTCCGTGTTGCAATAAAAAAAATTATCTACAAAATGGAAAAAAAATCCATTTGTAAATTGGAGTACCAACTTGAAAGGGGCAGAAAAAATCCATTGAATTAATTTCAATATATAAAACATCTTTGAAACTTTATCTATCGACGTGAAAATTCTTTTTATTCAATATAAAAATATATATTTTTCTTTTGCTGTCTAAGTATACATATATTTTTATACATTTTATTTAAATTTATTAATTTCATAATTCTTTTGTGTATTAAAAATCTATTGTACCGACAAATAAGGATAAATATGTACTGTGTGCAAAAGATTTATTTTTTATTAGTAAATAAATTTAAACAAAAAATGATTAGTAAAGAAAAAATCAATAAAAATTCCTACTTTGTTGTCTCTTGATATATTCGTTTCGAAAATTTTGCCTTAAGGACTTTACCATTAATTTTGTACTTTGGTGCGATGTCGAGTATATATACACCGAAGATCTTATGCAAACCGACATGGATTTAACGTAGTTATTTCTCCACGAAGGCAGCGTTGGGTTCAGGAACAAAATGAGTATCGACCGGAAGGCGGTTCGAAGTTGGAGGGTCGACGAGAGATCGAAATCCCTCGAAACTTCGATAAGCAGCTTTGGTGTACCTGAAAGCAAAATCTAATAACGAATTGTTGAAGAGCCTGTTCATCCTGGAAAATCCTCGATGGCTGGCAACGAGCCAGTTACCAATTACTCGTTGTCCACTTCTCGGCGACATGTATTCAAAGTTGGACAAAGTAGCCCGGCGGGCTAAAATCTCGTGCATTGAACTCTGATAATAAATCAATAAAGTTTCTGAGTAGACTTCTACCGGCAAGAATATAAAAAGGTAGAATTACACGATTTCTTTTGGCAAGAAATGCAATGTGCTGATTTATTTCATCGTTTTCGTGTCTTAAGGGGAGGGAGTCAGGTCAAAAAAATTGATTTTGGAAATTCAATATCATCCAAATCCTATTGCATATAAAAATGCCCAACGCACTACATTGTTGGTACTCGATGAAAGGATTTTTTACTGTCGTCTGACTTGCATATGCTTTTCAATATTATCTTAAGCAAAGTTCTTAGGTTTTCCATTCTGCGCATGATTCAGATCAAACTACCAGGCAGATTGGAATGGTTGATGTCTCATTTTCTTCTTCATAAAAAGATACACCGGCTAAATGGAGCAAATGTTAATAAAAGGTAATATTTTTTAAGTGACATAATTATTAATAAATAAATTTTATGCTATTTTCTAAATCAGTGATTAACTTTGCTTTCAGAATGGAAAAAAATAGTTTGCTCCATTTAGCCGGTGTATCTTTTCATGAAGAAGAAAATGAGACGTTAACCATTCCAATCTGCCTAGTAGTTTGATCTGAATCATGCGCGGAATGGAAAACCTAAGAACTTTGCTTAAGATAATATTGAAAAGCATTCGCAAGTCAGACGACAGTAAAAAATCCTTTCATCGAGCACCAACAATATAGTGCATTGGGCATTTTTATATGCAATAGTATTTGGATGATATTGAATTTCCAAAATCAATTTTTTTTACCTGTTTCCCTCCCCTTAATACACAAAAAAAAAAAAAAATAAAATAGTAAGCATTAATGGAATTTCGCATTAACTCCGGATTTGTGCTGAAAATAAAGCAGTAAAGATAAATACAGTATGTCTGTAGATATTGAAACTCGATCATAAAACGAGAAATTATTAAATATGAAAAAAATCAATTTTATTGACGGTACTGAGACGATTTTAAATAATAATAATGCCAAAACCTTATTAATGAGTGAGAAGAAAATTGTTCAATAAATTCGATAGAAAACTTCATTCATTTATGTATAATTTTTGTTCTTCCAAAAGCATGATCTTTTTTATTTATTTACCAGCAAGTTAAATTTTCTTTTTTCATTTTGTGGAAATATTCAAAAGTCTGCAAAATTTTAATTTCTTTTCATACAACACCTCATAAACACAGCCTAAAAATGATCGAAAACGGCAATTGTAAAATAGTTTAAAAAATAAATGAATAAAAAGCATGTTAGCTTAAAAAATTAATTTCGTATGAAACAAACAATTCAATTTTTTCGAACTAATTAATTAAACATTTCGAAATAATGTTTCGTGTGTATCAGTTTTTTTATCTTCGTCAATATTCGACGGATATTGTACAAAAACGTCTTTTAAAAAAACCTCGCTAACGGATCGACATAAATTCTGATAAAAACTGATCAAACCACTAGCGGATCTCATACAGTAGTTTACCATCAGTGTTCATTAATATTTCCGTACTTTTATCAGAAATTTTTCGTAAAAAGCTGCACCGGTATTCAGGAAAATCGATGGACCACCGGTGCTTTCCAGTGTTCAGTGGAACGAGTCCGTATCGTGTCGGCCGCATCCGCAGCCTTCGCTACGTGCGGAACACACAGTAGCCGCAATAAGTGCGTTTCATTAAAAGCTTCCCACAGCAGGAACTTCCACGTACTTCTTATTACAACAATATCATAGCCGCGCTCTTGGCATAGCATTATTAATATAAAGCGCAATTTAGTATCAAGCCGTGGCGAAGACGTTACGAGAGCAGGCTATTTCATTTATAATTGGGTATATTCTCTCGTTACACTTTTTTGTGTGAATGCGACATAATACTTACACCCAGCAGAATTCTGAAAATAAAAACATACAGCAACAAAATATTATACATGAAGTATATGGGCCATTCCAGACGAAATCGTCAGAGTTCCTGTATTTTTTTAAATATTTACCAGTGGATTTTAAGGTGCTACAAAAAGGAAACTATTTTTTTTTTTATTTATTGAAAAATCAATTTGGTTTTAATAATCAAAAATTTTAATTGCTGTATATTTACTTTTTTAAAATTTTTTTTGCAATAGTTTCTTCGTTGAAAAACAGAATTTTTGTGGCTGCAGCAAAAATGGACATTACATTAGAATAGAAACGAAAAATAAAATGAAAAATATTCAGAATAGAGAATTTTTCTAATTATCATGCGGACTTTTTTTTTCTTTGTCAAACACTGTATTCGCTCGGAAATGTATATAAAGACTGATGAAAATATAAAAATATTGATTGTAAATTTATTTTTTCGGGTGTATGAATTTCTTTTTCGTTTTGGTTGTTTACATTATTCTGAAAATGTGCAACTACCAATTTTTAAATTTTTTTCATCGTTCAAAATTGTATTTACAGTTATGTTGACAACGTATATATTACTCTGATAGAATGATAACATTTTATCAAAATAAATATGGATATTGGCAAAAGCCCTGATTACGAGTAATCATAAAAATAAACAGCAATTTTACCATATCTTCAGATCCGCATATATTTTGTACAAATGAATAAGTAATAAAGCTTTTGTCAAGGAAAGTGCTAAGGAATTAAAAGTTCGGAAGTTCGCGACGAAAAAAAAATAAAAAATGGAAGTTGCAAGTAAAAATTAATTTCATAAATATTTTTTCGTTCTTTTCTCAGTATTCGTAGATATTAACGGACTACATCATTTGGCCAAAAGAAACAGTACTAAAATCATAGAAAATTCTTTAAAAAATTCTATACTGCATTTTCCTTCGTTCTAAAATTTGGATTCTGTCGTAACTTAACGCCTATTTTCGGAGTACTATCAAGTTTTCATTTCGACTTCGAATTCACGAAACAGTAAGTATTTTGTCAGTAATTAAAAGAAAAACTCTAAGTGTTTCGTGAGTAATAAAAATTATAAAGTATTGTTTCGACAATACAAATTAGTAATTTATTTTTTTTTATAATATAATCTATATTATAAAAAAATAAAAAATAACATTTTTTTATGATAACGTTTGTAAGTAGGGGAGATGGGGTCAAAACGCGCAGGGGGGCAAAACGGGCACCTCCATTAAAAATCGGGATTGGGAGCAAAACGGTTTGTCTCAGTTTTTTACGTTCCTTAGATAACGAAAGTGCGGAAAATCCGTCAAATTGTTGATGAAAAAAAATCAATAATGTTCATCAGATCAGAATTTTTTTAACCATCCGTTCAGAACTTTTTTTCGAAACTTTATTGAGCAAATTACTTTTTCGAAAAATTTGTAATCACATTATTTTTCCGAAAAAAATGTAGTCAAATTAATTTTTTCAAAAAATTTATAATCAGAATAATCCTTCAGAAAAAAAAGTCGGAATATCATAAAGAAATCAATTAAAACGAATTATCATTTTAAGATTTGGTGCCGATTTTGCCCCTAATATTTATATTTAGCCGAGATGCCTGTTTTGCCTCCCTGCCCGTTTTATTGATATCAGCAACTATATTCTCAAACTTTTCAAGTAAGAAATGTCAGGAAATTGAAAAAAGTCGTTTTCGAAAAAGTTGAAACGATGCCCGTTTTGGCCCCAATTGTCATTTTAAGTCGTGATGCCCGTTTTGGCCCTTGCCTATTTTATTGGTATCACCAACTATTTTCCGAAATTTTCAAGTAAGAAATGTCAGGAAATTGAAAAAAGTCGTTTTGGAAAAAGTTGAAACGATGCCCGTTTTGCTCCCAATTGTCATTGAGCAAATCACTTTTTTGAAAAATTTGTAATCACATTATTATTCCGAAAAAAAATGTAGCTAAATTAATTTTCTCAAAAAATTTATAATCAAAATAATCCTTAAAAAAAACGTCGGAATATCATAAAGAAATCAATTAGAACGAAATTATCATTTTAAGAATTGGTGCCGATTTTACCCCCAATACTTATATTTCGCCGAGATGCCTGTTTTGTCTCCCTGCCCGTTTTATTAATATCACCAACTATTTTCCGAAATTTTCAAGTAAGAAATGTCAGGAAATTGAAAAAAGTCGTTTTCGAAAAAGTTGAAACGATGCCCGTTTTGGCCCCAATTGTCATTTTCAGTCGTGATGCCCGTTTTGGCCCCTGCCTATTTTATTGATATCACCAACTATTTTCCGAAATTTTCAAGTAAGAAATGTCAGGAAATTGAAAAAAGTCGTTTTCGAAAAAGTTGAAACGATGCCCGTTTTGCCCCCAATTGTCATTTTGAGTCGTGATGCCCATTTTGGCCCCTGCCTTTTTTATTGATATCACCAACTATTTTCCGAAATTTTCAAGTAAGAAATGTCAGGCAATTGAAAAAAGTCATTTTCGAAAAAGTTGAAACGATACCCGTTTTGCCCCCAATTGTCATTTTGAGTCGTGATGCCCATTTTGGCCCCTGCCTTTTTTATTGATATCACCAACTATTTTCCGAAACTTTCAAGTAAGAAATGTCAGGCAATTGAAAAAAGTCGTATGCGAAAAAGTTGAAATGATGCCCCCAATTCTCATTTTCAGTCGTGATGCCCGTTTTGCCCCCATCTCCCCTAATTGTTCAATAATGAAAGTTTGTAAATATTTTTTTCATTTTTAAAATTTTGTTTTTATTGTGATGTAACGAATGTTTACAAAAATCTGTCAATTAAAAAAAAAATACCCATGCGTTGCATATTCAGTTAACAGTTGTGTATACAGGGGAACTTTTGATATTGCGTGCTGTTTGCAATTTTCTGACCGGAGGTTTCGTCCCGGTTTGTCGGCAACCCTCGTACAGTTCTGCAGTGGCTGGCCGCACAGATACACGGCAGTGGTTCCTAGTGCACAGGCGCCGCCACCCCATCCCATGTGGATCCCTTGACGCCGAGAATTAGGTCAACCTCTGCGTTTTATCGTGTCACGCACTCACGAAAATTTTCCTTGACTCTTTTCGCTTGATATATTACTGTACTTTTGTGGCAAACAATACTCTGTTGTACCGTTTGTCACAACGCAGAAAAATTGGAAATAATCCTGAACCATTTATTATGTGGACCCCATCATAATTTAATGTTGAGCTTGGATTAACTTGTATCAGCAAACATTCATTACTGGCCGGTTATCATAATACGCGCGCTCGCATTTTTCTTTTTAATCTTATTTGTATTAAAAATGTAAAACTGAATCAGTAAAAAAAAAATGCAAAAATTTACATAAGAATTGTAGATATCAATAAATTTATAAAAATCAATTATCACCAGACTAATTTCTTTAGACGATGATTGTCTTTAGATTTATACATAGAAAGATCATTCACAACCCTGTAACTTAAGTTATGGTAAGGATAGACCGACAGATGTACAAATAAATTGATTTTTATTTATATATAGAAATGTTATAGCCTAATTAATATTTTTAAAGTTTGTCAATCAATATACAAGGATAAAGTTACACTGTGCCATTTTTTAGAGAATTGCTATAAGATTTTATATATCGTTGAAAAATTGAGAAAGTTGGTACAGGTTGCAAATAATTCTTTACATTTTTATTTTTCTTGCTGCTGCTGCTGCTGCTGCTCATAACGCGAAAGCTTTCGGTTCAGCGCTGTCTCCAAAAAGTCCCAAGACGGTAATTGCTCGTCGTCGCTCGGTTCCAAAGCGTTTCGACGTCGACGATTCTCGGAATTCCATTTCGGCGACTCTTCGCGACTAGTCATCTCTTCCGATCGACTCTTCGAGAAGTTAACGTCGATGCTGATGCGATCCCACATTGGAGAAGTTCCTGTCGAATAAGTTTAATCAGATGAAAAGATATTTTTCAATTTTTCTTCCAACGTCTTCATAAAATATTGGACTTTGTTCAAGTATATCTTTTATTTTGGCACGAACTGGCCAAATAATCTTCACATTCATCAAATTAAGATTGCTATTAAACTTTTTCTTCCAACGGAACATTTCAGATATTAACCCTTTGACTTCCAGCGTAGGATATTCAGGACATTTTTCATCAGTTTGGCAACTGTTTTTATTGCTTTTTTTCACTCATATAATCGCTTTTTATTTCACTCTTAATCGTTTGTAACTTGTACTCGTATGCATTGAACCTATAGAAGCACCAGAGTTGTAAATGCTTAAACTTATACTAATAATGATGATGATACGATCAGCTTTATAATTGTGATTTTATAATAATAACATGTAGCGATTGTAATACTATGATTAAACTTTGGAATGGCTGCAAAAATTATTATTTTTCAATAAAAATTCACGGTAATCCTTTTGAAAAAAATGGAAAAAATAAGTAATGCATTACTTATTTCTTCCATTTTTTCCACTATTTCTTGCAATATTGAAGCGAAAATTAGTATTTTTTTCAGCTATTCAAATTTTTACACTCTATTTTATAATCACTACATATTATTATTATGAAATCCTAATTGCAAAATAAATTATACTGTAAACTATATCTCATGAATTAATGGTGATTTACAACTCTGAGAAGCACTAGCTGAATGGGTAAAAATATTTGATAATCAGTCTCAACTGATGTAGAATGATCGATAATATTAGGAGAAAAAACATTTATATTTGCCAATTTTTTTAACTTTTGAAAAGAGTTTTTGAAATTTCAATCAAAATGTTTGGAGAATTGGAATGCATCCACTACTTCCATTTTATAAAAGAAAAATAGTGTAAATATTCAAACAGTGAGTGTTTAAAAACTGCCATATTATCATTGTACAAATCCTCTTGAATTCACTTCTTATTGTTTCTCAAACAAGTGTCCGATTATTTCGCAATCAGCTTGAATTGTCATATGAAAACATCTTTTCGATTTGTCTCTCATGATATTCTTAAAATACTAATACTTTGTGCAAGTAAATAATTTGTCATAACAGAAACAGTAGAAACGCTTCCCACTTAAAAATAAAAAATTGCTAGTAAATATTTCTTCGGCATGAAAAATTTCAATAGCCAACATAGCATATTTGTGATATTAATGAACAGCTTTTTTTAAAGACAGATTTAAAAACGTCAATCCAAAATTGTTGAAAAAAAAGTCAGACATTGGAAGTCCATCAAGAATGTAGGGGAGAACGGGGAAATCGCAGTCACCTTCTTTTTGCATCAACTAGTGAATATATCAAACTAATTTAATACTCCGTGCCAATTCTACGACGTAAAAATAAACAAAAGAAATGATTTTTAGATTATGCATTCTTTTTTTATAAGAAAATCAGTATTTTAAATAAGGGTTTTGCGTAACTTATTGACGTTAAAATCACATCTAACCGTTTCTCATGTATTTTTCGGACTTGTAGCTTCGATTTCCCCACGTTAAAATGTTGATTCCATAAATAAATATATTTAAATTTGATATAAAAAGTCTTTGCGGTTGTCGGGGTAATGACGATCACGTGCGCGGGGCAATGGTAGGCGAGGGACGCCAGTGAGTTACCGGCACAATTCGCCGGCGCACGTCAAATGAATTTTTCACCGTAAACATCGCGGTATGTATGCATTAATAATAGAAATTCAGTTCAACTAATGACTTAGTAATAGCTTAGAAATGAATAAGAATTGACGAACTGAAAAATATACGTAGAAATGTGTTCAATTTGATGGCGATTTCGGTGTTGACATGAGGCTAGAATTTTTGAGGTTAGATTTTTTATTAAAAGAAACTGATAGTATAGTAAAGTTACGCTGAGAAAATTAATCTGAGGTTTTGTTATACTTTAAAAGAGACTGTTGTATTATTAAATGTTTACGTAAGATAGTATAAAATGAGTTATATTAATACATTTTAAGAGAGGATAGATAACTGTACCAAAAGACTGTGATTTATAATAGCTATATTGATAAGCGTTATATTTTCACGAGGAAACAAAAAAAAATTAGTAACAATTATATTTTCCGTAATATGGTATTGGTTTCTATAAAATCGCCTTCTATAAAAAATAGTTGTCGGCTAAACAGCAAAAGCTAATGACCGGATGGTATTGCCCCAAAAGTGACTGTAGATACCCTGTAATTGACCGCAGTTCCCCAAAAGGAGACCGTGATTACCCAAATCGTCGGATAATGCTGCACATGTTTTGAAAAAGAATGAAAAATCCATTTATACGATTGCTTTCGGGATTTTCATGCTGTTCATTTTCAATAATAGTTGATGAAGTATCCAACAACCATTACTTTTAGGCAGAAACGACGTTTTATTTACAGAAAAAAGCAAATATTCCTTAGTGACTGCGATTTCCCCGATCTCCCCTATCCTCCACTTTTATTTTATGGTATAGAAACGAGTGAAAATTGACGAAGTAAATAAATAAATCGCCATTTTTTACTCTCCAAAAATCTCTTAAATTTACCTCTCATCGTTTCCCAGACAGGTGTCCGATTTTTTCGCAATCTGCTTCTGCCCGCCGATCCGATAGATGACGTCCAGGAGGCGATGGAGGTTGAATCCAAGTTGGAAGTCGAGGTCTGGCCCTTAAGCCACGCGTCAAGGTATCGTTAATCACGAGCATCTCTCGCTGCAGCTGTTCCTGACGTTCAGCGATGATTCCTCGTTGGCGAGTGCTGGGCGATAGACGTGGCATCGGATCCAGGAGTTGAGATTCCGACCTGCGATGCGATAGATTTGCTAAGTTGTGCTTTGGAACTGATGCTGATCGAAGCTTTTTGACTTTAATCTAGTGATCTGGATCGAAAAGACGGGGATTCAATTTGTCTCTCGTTCCAAACTGTTGCCGTAGGTTTCCGTCCCTTAATACCTGAAAATCTCGGCGGAATGGTATCGCAAATCTAAGTAAATCCCATGGAGGATCAGCATGGGAGATCCTAACATAAAGTGGCACTGCCCAATTAGCCTCTTACCTTCTATGCCCGGGTGGCACATAACGTTCACATCATTATAGGGAATAGAGGAGGTTCCATATACCTCCTCGGATCATAAAATAAGTTTGACGTCAATTTTCGCAAGAATGGCTTCACTTGAAATCTCCTCTGTGCGTACTTGAAGGGAAAATAGTTGCAAAAATCTGGTCGTCGAACGTTGAAAGGAAATCGTCGTTCTTCTAGATTCAATTTAAAAGTTCTTCGCGGCTCAGGCGTTAAAAAAGTAGAACGCGGTGAAGCTATATCGATTCTCCGTACGTGCTGCTCGAGTTTCTTCGCAGCTCCAAGATCGTGGGACATACAAGATTGCTTCTCTCCTACTGCTACTGTTGAGGTCCGCCCAGAAGCCCTTAAATTTCGCTCGGGAAACCCTCGTGAACACAATCTCTACTCAACTATCGATGTCGTAACTACAGTACATTGCTAATGCCGGCGTGTGATGGCTATGTGAGAAGTTCAGTTTATGGGATATCAATTTCGTTGGGACAACGATATCGAGTCAAAGTTCTCAGAGTTACATGTTGTATGTATACTAGACGATTCATAATTAATTTCTACGAGTGATTGTTGAGACTTCGCTGAGTGGAATTATTTATCGGCTATCATTCAAGCCTGTAAAATTAATAATGTCACTATCGAAGTAATTTTTATATTATAAAATGCCATTTGCACGTTTACAACAAAAATGTTTTACAAAAAATTCCATTATGAAGAACCTTATGGTCGTTTTAAGAATTCAGTTAAATAGCAAAACATGTACTGAAACAACATCATGGTGATTTCGGAAAGATGGCAAAAAGTGTCGACAAGAAAACTTTATGGTCATTTTGGAAACTTAGTAAAATGACGAAGAGTATCTTGAAAAATGTTACGATCATTTTGCAAATTTATTATTTTAATAACAAATTTAAATTTGTTACCATTTAGTAAAATGGTAACAAGTGTTCTGAAAAACCTTACGGTCATTTTGGAAAATTAGTAAAATGACAAAAATTTCCCTCCAAAAGCACTTCGGCAATTCTGCAAATTGGATAAAATAACTAAAATTGTCATGAAAAATATTTATGGTCCATTAGGAAATTGAGCGCAATGACCAAAAAGGATTTAAAAAAAAATCGGGCGTTACGGACCTTTTGGAAATTAAGTTAAATAAATCAAAACGGTACACAAAAAATCTATGGTTCTTCTCGAAATTGAATAAAATAGCCGAAAGTAACTTTCAAAAGTCTTACAGTACTTCTGACCAACAATAACTATGGCAAATATCGTAAAAAAGAGTGACGACTCATCTGAAGAATGGCTAAAATATCTAAAAACGTTTTCAAAAAGCATTACCATCCATTTATAAATTAACCAAAAATATATTTAAAAAGTCACCGTCCTTTGGTAAATTAAGTTTAATGGTTAAAAAAATTCCTGAAACCGTCCTCTCAGCTTTCAAAAGATTCAAATCAATTTTTTAAAAATGTTATGCCTAGAAAACTCGTTTATTCCAATACTAACTCTTCGAGCAAGCTTTTCCTAATAAATTGTATTTAAAAAATATACCCGTTTCTTTTTTGCTTTTCCTAATCGTGAATGTGAAAGAACAGATAAGTTTAACCGAGCTCCCGTCTAGAAATTACCCAGCGAAGCGTGGTCGTTTCTCCTCTAAATCACACTCTATATAATATGTCGTAAAATGAACTCTAGATAAACCCTTTTCGTGTTTCAGCTTTTCTTGATTACGTGGAGCCTTTCGCAGATTTACTCTCATTTAGGTATTTTCAATGAAATTAAAGTATCTACGTGCTGCAGAATCGTTTGAAAAAAGAAATTTAACTACAGTAATAGCTCCAAGAGACTGGTTCGTAAAGTAGGAAATGCGAATGTCAAACCATGTAATTAAAAGAGTAGGAACATTACTCGCGGAGCGGTTCACCGTGTTGCTGGCATGGTATATACATAGATCGTGTGCGAGAAAACGTGAGCAGGTCCTTGCTATCTCGAAGCCCGAGGCTCGGAATGTACTCAGCATGATTGCGCAAGCACTGGCTATGGGGGAAACCCTACCACCACGCAGCTCTTGCCTCCAACCCCTCTCATCCACCCGGTCATCAATTACCGCTCGTCGAGTTTTCATGTTTCGTCAGATATTAAACTACGCGAGCGTCCACGCTCTACCCCCCCCCCCCCCCCCCCCCCACGGGTACTCCCCCCTCCGGGTACGCTGCACCTCTTTATCCTGCTTGTAATATTATCGGTGTCACTCGACGCGCACAATATTAGCGTGAAGGTACTTGATTAATTAACAGTCTGTCGTAACGTAGAATAAAGAAGGGCTGAAAGAACTGAGTTAAAGAGCAGATATTCTGCTGTCTGGACAAACTTTTATCCAGTTCATTTTATTTTCCTAAAAGAGTCACTTTTCATCTTGCTTTTCACAATTTAGAATATCCTGAGTAAGGTAAAGATGAGGAATCAATAGTTTGTAATTGAAGGGCATGTATATTAATCTGGGCTGAGTTAAAGAGCAAATACTCTGCTGTCTGGACAAACTTTTATCTAGTTCATCTTATTTTCCTAAAAGAGTCACTTTTCATCTTGCTTTTCACAATTTAGAATATCCTGAGTAAGGTATAAATTAGGAATCAATAGTTTGTAATTGAAGGGCATGTATATTAATCATTTATAGTGAATAACATTTAGCACATTATCTTTTCGATAATTTGGTAAATAAAGAAGGGCTGAAAGAACTGAGTTAAATAGCAAATACTCTGCTGTCTGGAAAAACTTTTATCTAGTTCATCTTATTTTCCTAAAAGAGTCACTTTTTATCTTGCTTTTCACAATTTAGAATATCCTGAGTAAGGTAAAAATGAGGAATCAATAGTTTGCAATTGAAGGGCATGTATATTAATCATTTATAATGAATAACATTTAGCACATTATCTTTTCGGTAATTTGCTAAATAAAGAAGGGCCGAAAGAACTGAGTTAAAAAGCAAATACTCTGCTGCCTGGACAAACTTTTATCTAGTTCATCTTATTTTCCTAAAAGAGTCACTTTTCATCTTGCTTTTCACAATTTAGAATATCCTGAGTAAGGTATAAATTAGGAATCAATAGTTTGTAATTGAAGGGCATGTATATTAATCATTTATAGTGAATAACGTTTAGCAAATTATCTTTTCGATAATTTGCTAAATAAAAAAGGGCTGAAAGAACTGAGTTAAAGAGTAGATACTCTGCTGTCTGGGCAAACTTTTAACTAGTTCATCTTATTTTCCTAAAAGAGTCACTTTTCATCTTGCTTTTCACTATTTAGAATATCCTGAGTAAGGCAAAAATTAGGAATCAATAGTTTGTAATTGAAAGATATGCATATTAATCACTTATAGTGAATAACATTTATCAAATTATCTTTTAGATAATTTGCTAAATAAATAAGGGCTGAAAGAACTGAGTTAAAGAGCAAATACTCTGCTGTCTGGACAAACTTCTATCTAGTTCACCTTATTTTCCTAAATGAGTCACTTTTTATCTTGCATTTGACTATTTAGAATATCCTGAGTAAGGTAAAAATGAGGAATCAATAGTTTGTAATTGAAAGGCATATATATTAATCATTTATAGTGAATAACATTTAGCACATTATCTTTTTGATAATTTGCTAAATAAAGAAGGGCTGAAAGAACTGAGCTAAAAAGCAAATATTCTGCTGTCTGGACAAACTTTTATCTAGTTCATTTTATTTTCCTAAAAGAGTCACTTTTCATCTTGCTTTTCACAATTTAGAATATCCTGAGTAAGGTCAAAATGAGGAATCAATAGTTTGCAATTGAAGGGCATGTATATTAATGATTTATAGTGAATAACATTTAGCACATTATCTTTTCGATAATTTGGTAAATAAAGAAGGGCTGAAAGAACTGAGTTAAAAAGCAAATACTCTGGTGTCTGGACAAACTTTTATCTAGTTCATTTTATTTTCCTAAAAGAGTCACTTTTCATCTTGCTTTTCACAATTTAGAATATCCTGAGTAAGGTCAAAATGAGGAATCAATAGTTTGCAATTGAAGGGCATGTATATTAATGATTTATAGTGAATAACATTTAGCACATTATCTTTTCGATAATTTGGTAAATAAAGAAGGGCTGAAAGAACTGAGTTAAAAAGCAAATACTCTGGTGTCTGGACAAACTTTTATCTAGTTCATTTTATTTTCCTAAAAGAGTCACTTTTCATCTTGCTTTTCACAATTTAGAATATCCTGAGTAAGGTAAAAATGATGAATCAATAGTTTGTAATTGAAGGGCATGTATATTAATCATTTATAGTGAATAACATTTAGCACATTATCTTTTTGATAATTTGCTAAATAAAGAAGCGCTGAAAGAACTGAGTTAAAGAGCAGATATTCTGCTGTCTGGACAAACTTTTATCTAGTTCATCTTATTTTCCTAAAAGAGTCACTTTTCATCTTGCTTTTCACTATTTAGAATATCCTGAGTAAGGCAAAAATTAGGAATCAATAGTTTGTAATTGAAAGATATGCATATTAATCACTTATAGTGAGTAACATTTATCAAATTATCTTTTAGATAATTTGCTAAATAAATAAAGGCTGAAAGAACTGAGTTAAAGAGCAAATATTCTGCTGTCTGGACAAACTTCTATCTAGTTCACCTTATTTTCCTAAATGAGTCACTTTTCATCTTGCTTTTCACTATTTAGAATATCCTGAGTAAGGTATAAATTAGGAATCAATAGTTTGCAGTTGAAGAGCATGTATATTTTTTTTATGTTGTATTTTCCCCCCGTCTGCAGGCATTACGCCTATTACAGGCGTCCCATATATACATAATAACCAGGCCCCCATGCGGCCGCATTCGACTTCCCCCTCTATATCGCATTTGCCATAGCATTTCTGTTACGGGCATAGGAAAACTGCGGAAAACCTATACCGATATAGCCGGTCTGGAGTTCGCCTCCCGGCACTGGAGCTACGTCACGTTTCGTCGAGAACGTAAACACGGACTACAGCTGTATACATGTGACCCCCACAGGTAGAAATACCTGTGAGGGTCTCATGTATACATCTGGAGCTACATCGCGTCCATATTTATATCTTCGACGAAAATCGACAGAGCCGAGAATCGAACCCGCGACCTACCGATGCACTGGACCAGAGGCCAGTACCCTAACCACTAGACCATCGCGGCGGTTAATTGAAGGGCATGTATGTTAATCACTTATATAGTGAATAACATTTATCAAATTATTTTTTTGATAATGAACGTATATCGGTATAAATTTTAAAAAATCGAATAGAATCACACGAAAACGTTCACATTTTTTTAAATACAAATTTTTTGAATTCATACTCAAGAGTTTCCAAATGTTTGTACTCTAAGATTTCAAAATTTTCGTAGCCAGGTTAAATCAGGAAATTGATTGGAGTCGAGAACTTAGTTATTAATAATATTGATATATTTGATTTAGCTTTCCCTACACAGTCTATTTTATCACTTTAGCAAAAACAATAGTTTTTATTAATCTTCTTAGATAATTTGTCGACAGATATTTTCCGATGTAAAAATATTATTAGAGGTGGTAGGAATTTAAAATTCCCTAAAAATGAGTTACATTCTAGATTTAAAATGGTACAAAATGGCCAGTACGGTCATTAAGCTTTTTAGATGCACTTTTTTCGTAAACCCTATCCTAAAACAACTGTAAGAGGTATTGCAGTATAATAGAACGAGTTTTATTTTATTTGCTCATAACATCCCAAACTCCTGATGCTTGAAAGTAAAACAAACTCAATTTACTTTACAAATATGGTATATTATGTGTATGTAGTACCTTGGCCTGTATATATTCCATTTTATCCTCAGGTTATAAAGGTTTAACTAACATTTATAGTGAATAAACGTAGCATTGCGTAGTAAGTACGTAAAGCTACACGAAAGTACTTCAGTTTTAATGGACTATTTGCCTCAACAATAAAGACAAAAATAGAGCATACACATCTATCCGTTTTTCTCATGAACAATCGTTCAAGCCAAGGAAATATACATAGCAAAACCTAATCGAGACATGCTGCTTTACCTAGTATAACAGTCGTGTATACGTACCTCGGTGTATATGTTTGCCTGGGGGATCCAGAAGTATTCAAGTCCGGGCAACTGGTTATCCGCAGACGTCGTGAGGTCTCTCGCGAAACTCTTTGAACTATATCCAACATAGCTACCCTCTCATTCTGAGGCAGGACAGCAGCAGCTTCTTGTAGAATCTTGATAGAAACGTGTTATATACTATAAAAATATGCCCCAAGGTATACTGCTAAAATTAATAAAGATAAATGTTTTCCACATCACTTTAACGGTGCTTGATCATACGTACAAGGTCATAATAAACGAAATCTCACTCTCAAAAATCTTGGAGGTTGGAGCGCTCCACACTAGTCAAATCAGTGGTAAATTTTTAAAAGCGTTTCTACAATTTCAGATGGTTTAATAATCTATTCCAAGGTGTTGATCACATAGCAGCATTAGTTCTTGATATTCAAATACATTCACAGCTGTGATATCAACAGTAAATCGATCAATATCTGCAAATTTCTGATTTTATGTTTTTTCATTCAGTTTTTTTAAAAGGGTAAACCGTAATATCAGTCCGATTATGACGACCAATAGCTCATTTTGTTTACTAAAAGATATTCTATCGATTGGCCGTCTATTTTTTTAAAATCGTATTAGTCGTTCAAAAGATACAACCGTTTGTTTATCCTATCATGACCTAACATCAAGTATACAAATGGCTGTAACTTTTGAACGCCTGATACTATAGAAAATCCGGACGGTCAATCGATTAAGGATCTTCCACTAATCAAAATGAGCTATGTTTCGTCATAATCGGACGGATATTGCGGTTTACCCTTTTACAAAACTGGATGAAAAAACAGGACATCGGAAATTTGGAGACATTGATCGATTTACTGTTCATATGACAGCTGTGAATGTATTTGAATATCAAAAACTAATGCTGCTATGTGATTAACACCTTGGAACAGATTATTAAACCATCTGAAATTGTAGAAACGCTTTTAAAAATGTAGCACTGATTTGACTAGTGTGGAGCGCTCCAACTTCCTTAAATAAAAGGATCCGATATACCTCGCTTTATAATAAAAATATCTCGCCGCCGTTGCTGTGTAGAAGAATGTCAGGACCGAATTTTTTTAAGTCTTGTATAGGTCCTCTTATTTTTGGTTATAAATTCGATACCAATTGATATGATATGCGGCCGTCAGAGATTTATAATATCGAACGTAAGCGGCTACGATGCGGCCAATTTTTCGCTTGTTAAGTTGGGAGATGATTGAAAGAAAATCACCGTGTTTGTGATGTTTCGGTCCTAGGTGTGGACCTTCTTCAGACCGTTTTTTATTTTATTAACGTGCCTGTGGTGTAAAATACAAGAAGTAAAACGGTGTATGGTCACCAAACAGAATAGTAATAAAAAAAAATTCACAATTAATTATACATGTCACATATGTAAAAATATGGTATGTACACCGATTTTAATGATATGTGATGATATATTATTAAAAATTAAAACAAAAATTGTTAATAATGTAATATCACATATCATCATTAAAATCGGTTTACATACCATATTTTTACATATTCGACATGTATAATTAATTGTCGATTTTTTAAATTACTATTCTGTTTGGTGACCACACACCGTTTTATTTTTTGTATTTTGCACCACAGGCACGTTAATAAAATAAAAAACGGTCTGAAGAAGGTCCACACCTAGAACCGAAACGTCACAAACACGGAGATTTTCTTTCAATCATCTCCCAACTTAACAAGCGAAAAATTGACCGTAGCCGCTTACGTTCGATATTATATAAATTCGATACTTAGAGGAATTCTAGCAAAACCGGAGTCTTTAGGATTTTTAGGTTCTTTCTAATTGTTCTTCTTTCTTTAGGCCTTTTAAGACCTTTTAGGAAGATCCTTACACTATCCACATGTAGAATTTGTCTGGGATCTAATGCAAAACTGCCCTTTATAAGTGATTGTTATTATTAATGTATGTCATACAATGGGACATTGTGTCTGCAAGATTTTTGGACCCAAGTACTTTAAGCAGGATTTTCGACCTCGAATATTATGACTGGGATGCCCTTTGTCGATTGTGACCCAAAGAAATTCGCTTTTTACTCAAAATTCACCAAAATAGCCAAATGTGTTTACAACAAATGTTAAAATCATCCTCGGAATTAAATCAAATGGCCGAAAATGGTTTTAAGAAGGGTACGGTACTTTTCGAAATTGATTATAATGTATTTTTAAAAAGAGTTACAGTCCTTTTAAAAAAAATGAATAAAACATCTAAAAATGTCGGGTGGGATTCATCATTGTAGTGGGATCAATCATTCAGAATGGTTAAAATCGCGAATTTCATAATGATGGCCATTCTAGATTCGGCCGTTCATAATTTTGAAATTCGCTATTTTAGCCATTTGCTATTTTGACCTCCGCCCCATTATATATATTGCTAGCTCGTAAGAATAAATATAGTGAAAATGGATCACAGTGAGAAAAAAATATCCTAAAAGTAATCCAACCAATGATCCTTTGATCGTCTGATCCAAGATCTTTTAGTCATGGGATCTTGTGACCACTTTGTCGAATGTAAGACAAATAAATTTGCTATTTACTAAACCCTCGTCGATAGAATAATTCAGGAGGGGTGGTACGTTGCAGAGATTCATTAAATTACAAGGCAAAGCTGTTAGCGTCACGAGAAAGACAGACTGTCCATGCTGGAGCTCAGACAGCTGTATTAGGTGCTTGGGTACAGTCTCAGTAAAGGGCGGGGCGTCAGTGAAAAATAATGAGTGCCATAATAAAATATCGTTACGCCGGCGAAACTTTTTCTCCCTGGTAATGGGGTTCTCAGCTTCCACCAGGAGTGTATATAACGCATTTCACGTAGATAGTATAGAGCACACGCGCCGGGATAACCACACTGAAGACTAAGTTGGTACGGAGTCTATATGTGGAAAGACTCTGAACAGAGAACATTTACGAACATGGAGTATATATATTACCCGAAGGAATGGGAGAAGAGAAGAGAAGAGAGAACCGTCCGGTATATCCATTAAAATTAATTTCATGAAAGCTCGGAAGCACAGTGGCATTAGTAAAGCTTTGAACAACCTTGCCTACCTACCTCAGGGTAGGACCTTCTTCAGGGGCATGAAAATAAACGTTTCCAACGAATAATTAGGTTTTATTAGTGTTGTCTATTATATTGAACATAAAGGAATAACGTTGGGATATCGACTGTGTTATTGTAGTGGTGCGTGTATGACCATCGTGCCTCTCTCTTTTCTGATTACAATGAGCTACGGCTACGTGGAAGCTTAAAGCTATTATCGGAATTCGATACAAAGTCTTTTTTAAGTTTTTTTTACATCGAATTATGCTCCATGATAGAATACATATGAGTAAATAAAATAATAACAATCTAATGAAGAAAAAATTCTACTAAAAATACTAAACAAACATTACATTTTTATGTCTTTCTGATTTTTGTTGTTTTGCTAACGACGTTTTTGAAGAATTCTGATTTCAGATTTGTAATCAGTAGATTTAAGACTTCGAAACACATATTTTATTTTTATTCACTTTTTTGAAAATTAAACATTATTCTTGGATGATTCAGTCTATTTTTGATTAGATAAAAATGTTAAAAATAATTGGTTTCTTGTATTTTCATGATTGTTTTTTTTTAAATATCACACTGGATATGAAGTTGATGGATGGAGAAAAGAAGAGCTGCGGGCCATATGAAAAATAGTGGGTTATTTATTCTTCATAGAGGTATTCGAGCAATCGTTAGGTTTCCATGTCCGACATAAACCGGAAGGTCGTGTCTCCAGACAAAATCGAAGTGCGCTTCCCACAGGACTAGCAGAATTCCCATCTGAGAGAAGCTAGTTCGTAGAAGATCACGGACTCGAGCCGGAAATTGGGTGAAATGGTAGAGCGTAGAAATCTCCCGAGAACTGGAGATCCCGAGGTTCGCTAAAATAAAGTGAGAATACCAGGAGGGCTTACCCTTACCATCTTAAGCTCGATTATTCCCTGAGGCTTCCTACGTCAGAAAGCACTAGAGCTCTCACTGCCGTGGGAGTCTCATGGGGGCGTCACAAGATGTATAGTGGAATTCTATATTATATCCAATAATCCCAACCTTTTCGTAGATATCAAAGGGCTTTATGAATAATAAGAATGGAGACGTAAGCCACTCGAATCGTTTGCGGGTTGTGGCCAAATGTCAACACTCAAAAAATGTAAATAAAGTTGCGTCACACACAACAACGACTCTATCAAATATATTCATAAATGAAGATATATAAATATATCTTCATATATAAGATATATAAATATAAATATATAAGATATATAAATATATCTTCATATATTTGCAAAATAGTCACACAAGATTTATGTGTGTTTTTTAAAGATATCAATTTTCGACTACTGATCGAAAAATGGCACGAACTTTTTGAGGGATTTTTGAAAAATTCATTTTTGTACATTTCGGATTCCAGAATTTTTTCTCCAAAATATCGATTTCTGCCCTTAGCTATCATGTTCAAGTCGTGTATTTTATCACAGAAAACATGCATTTAAAAACTTGAAAGTGAAAATTTAAAGAAATATATTTTTCCTTTGATTTATGCTGAACGAATATCCTTTCAAAGACCTTTGCCAAACATAAACTTTTCTTCGGCCCCGACCTCTGACTACAACCAATGACAACACGAGTAAAGATCTTTTGTTTTTTTCTTCCTGATGTCTTTTGTTTCCCCTTCCGATTATCTTTTATGTCTCCTCCGACGTAAAGTGCCGGTGTAATGTCTCAATGCGACGTTACTATGCTCTTCATCCTCCTGTAAACATCAGCAACGGTGAAAGCGATGAGATATTTTACCAAGAAAGAGAGTCCAATTATTGGACGTGGAGAATGTATTTTCTCACGTAAGATAACAGGTCAAACGTAATTAAATAATCTACAATGTCTCATTCATACCCAACTATTTCTAACTCTTTTATGCAAGCAGCGTTGCAGATACTTCAAGAAGAGAAAAATCGTCGTACGAAGACGACATGAATTATTAATTTTAGTACTTGAGACGTTGAGACGCTACCACGTCTCTTCATGTAAAAATACCACGGTATTCAATTCAAACAAGCGAAAGAAGCATCTGATTAAAAATATGAACGATGCAATCAAGATTGATGTCGACATAACCGATAAATCAAGATTGATGTCGACATAATCACTCATGATATGTCCATCGCGAAAGCCACCAATATTGAAGAGTCAAAAATCTTCATCCACGCTTCTGCAGGTTATTGATCTACGATTTGGAGCCACGTAAATGCTGAACAAAAAAACTTTAAGAATTTTGTCTGCGCCCTCAAAGTAGCTATCAAAGTTGCGAAGTATGTGTAAGGTGTAAGAAGACAAAAGCAAGGAAGCCACGACGCCCGACGTAGTCACAAAGCCTAAGAGGGGCATCAAATGACACACTCTCCAACCTTTGATACCCGTGCACCTTCCTTCTATCCGATTAATGGTACGTTCACTTCTTAAGTGGCAATGTGCCGGAAATTTAATCACGATGAAGCGCCAGAATGTCACAGCATTATCAATGATCTCAAAAAGAATAAGAAAGCGAATGGTAGTAAGTTAACAGACAACGTGTCAATCCACTTCTGCGTAAAAGTATCACGTACACGTAGAGCTTGCAGCGAAAAAACGTGGCTTTCTTGTATGAGGCGTGTTCTATGTTCCCTTTTGTCCTGCCTTCTTTACTCTCCTTTCGGCGTCGTGACAGCTGCTCGTTTCTTTCTATACACTATTTCCACTTTTCTCGATCCTTTACTCTCTCCCACGTCGACACCCCCTTCCCAAGAAATTCACGTTATCGTCCAAGACTACAGCCAGTCCAGAGAGCGATCTCAAGTCGGTCGGTTCTTTCCTAGGTGTTACCCAACAATATAACCGTGGATGCTAGGCACGTGGTAGCTAAACTACCCCCCTCCCCCTCTCCAGTCACCCTACCCACGCTGAATGTAATTGTGATTCTTGGAGTTTCGCACCGCCAGTGAGAAAAGTCGCTTTGCACTGACCCTCCAGCTTTAACTCTAGTTCGGCCTCGTAGATACGGTAAGAACTGGTATAGCTCCTTCTCCTGTATTCCTTGTTCACCTGATTCTTCTTTCATCTGTGTAGCAATCTCCTCGAATACTCAAATAACTTCATTATCTTTTTTACATTATCCATAGCGTTGTGAACACAGAAGCTCCTCAGTTTTCTCTAGATTATCCTCATCCCCTGTGTTTGATGGATAATAGTAAGACCACCAGCCGCTATCTCCACAAAGTCGATCCTCAAAGGTATTCATGTCTCAGATTTATGCAATATCCTGCAAATCTAGTCTCCACGTTATTTCTAAGAAATTCACGTAATCAACAAAACGACAGCCAGTCCAGAAAGCGATTCCAAGTCACCGTAACCGTGGATGCTGGATACGTGGCAAATGAAAATACGCTCTCCATTTCCAAGTTGAATGTAATGCTGATTCTCAGAGTTTTATACCACGGGTGAGAGAAGTCACTTTACACTGGCCGTGTAAATTTAACCTCAGCATTCGGTATTGACGTTACCACAAAAACCGGTTCAGCTCCTACTTCTATCCCGTGCAGAAATTAGTTCGGGCAACCGCGATTAAAAAAGTGGCCTTTTTAGGTATAAACGTGGCATCCACAATAGGGAATCTACTCTAGAACCCTACTAGGCTCAACAGAGGCGGCCACGACAAACCTCGGGGCCTAATCAGGCTTAAATGTGGAACCCTCACTACGGTCGCCCATATTGAGCCTCTAAACCCGTATGGAAATAAATAGAGGTGAAATATACGCCGAAAATAGATGTGAAAACTATAAAATTTATAAGTTGCATATATTCTGGATATATGTCATAAATGAAAAATATATGAAACATATATGTCCAATATGCAACATTTTGGCGCATTTTCTACATAAGGCATATATGTAAGTTGTATGTGTTATATATGCAAAAAATATAAATTAGATATATTCTTTGTACATCTTAAACTATACAAAAGATATATAATGGATATATCGCTTTTATACTTCAGGATATATCCATTATATATGGAAACTACATATAAAAACCAATAATTATGAAATAATTAATGACAGTAATTGAATTCGGCTTATTTTGGACTTCCAATTGGACATTCGGAGTTATTTTGTTAATTAGTAAATAGTAATCGCTGGAACATTTTTTTGCCGTAGATGGGAATCGAACCTGGATCGTCTGGGTGTCTAATGGGTGCTTGAGCTCACTGGGCTATTGATATCTTGAAAGACTGATATTTTCATTGTCTATTTAAAGTATATTAAAAGTAAAAAGACGTCAAGACTACATTCATTTATATTATTAAGACAGAAATTATTTACATCATTAAACATTATTTTCACAAACAGGTACATTACGTTTAAAATGCTTCCCCATGAATTGCCTTAGTAATATATAAGTATTGTAATTTTGAGCGCCGTGTGTATGAATATTTCTTTGTATTTTTTTTTAATTTCCGATTTTTGTCGTAAATTTACTACATAATTTATATTACGTTGTGTTACATATACCGAGTTCGTAAATTTAACCTACTATGGGATATAAAAATTCCTTCCATTTTTCACAGTGTGTAAAACTACCTCATGTTTCTTCAAGTATTTCAGTAGTTAAGGTATTGCAAAAAACTTCACCTTCACAGCTAAAATACTCCAGTTGAAAGTTTCCTAGCTCGCAGCAATTTAAGAGTTATTTTGTTAATTAGTAAATAGTAATCGCTGGAACATTTTTTTGCCGTGGATGGGAATCGAACCTGGATCGTCTGGGTGTCTAATGGGTGCTTTAGCTCACTGGGCTATTGATATCTTGAAAGACTGATATTTTCATTGTCTATTTAAAGTATATTAAAAGTAAAAAGACGTCAAGACTACATTCATTTATATTATTAAGACAGAAATTATTTACATCATTAAACATTATTTTCACAAACAGGTACATTACGTTTAAAATGCTTCCCCATGAATTGCCTTAGTAATATACAAGTATTGTAATTTTGAGCACCGTGTGTATGAATATTTCTTTGTATTTTTTTTTAATTTTCGATTTTTGTCGTAAATTTACTACATAATTTATATTACATTGTATTTCATATACCGAGTTCGTAAATTTAAGATACTATGGGATATAAAAATTCCTTCCATTTTTCACAGTGTGTAAAACTACCTCATGTTTCTTCATGTATTTCAGTAGTTAAGGTATTGCAAAAAACTTCACCTTCACAGCTAAAATACTCCAGTTGAAAGTTTCCTAGCTCGCAGCAATTTAAGAGTTATTTTTTTAATTAGTAAATAGTAATCGCTGGAACATTTTTTTGCCGTGGATGGGAATCGAACCTGGATCGTCTGGGTGTCTAATGGGTGCTTTAGCTCACTGGGCTATTGATATCTTGAAAGACTGATTTTTTCATTGTCTATTTAAAGTATATTAAAAGTAAAAAGACGTCAAGACTACATTCATTTATATTATTAAGACAGAAATTATTTACATCATTAATCATTATTTTCACAAACAGGTACATTACGTTTAAAATGCCTCCCCATGAATTGCCTTAGTAATATATAAGTATTGTAATTTTGAGCGCCGTGTGTATGAATATTTCTTTGTATTTTTGTTTAATTTCCGATTTTTGTCGTAAATTTACTACATAATTTATATTACGTTGTATTTCATATACCGAGTTCCTAAATTTAACATACTATGGGATATAACAATTCCTTCCATTTTTTACAGTGTGTAAAACTACCTCATGTTTCTTCATGTATTTCAGTAGTTAAAGTATTGCAAAAAACTTCACCTTCACAGCTAAAATACTCCAGTTGAAAGTTTCCTAGCTCGCGGCAATTTAAGAGTTATTTTGTTAATTAGTAAATAGTAATCGCTGGAACATTTCTTTGCCGTGGATGGGAATCGAACCTGGATCGTCTGGGTGTCTAATGGGTGCTTTAGCTCACTGGGCTATTCATATCTTGAAAGACTGATATTTTCATTGTCTATTTGAAGTATATTAAAAGTAAAAAGACGTCAAGACTACATTCATTTATATTATTAAGACAGAAATTATTTACATCATTAATCATTATTTTCACAAATAGGTACATTACGTTTAAAATGCCTCCCCATGAATTGCCTTAGTAATATATAAGTATTGTAATTTTGAGCGCCGTGTGTATGAATATTTCTTTGTATTTTTTTTTTAATTTCCGATTTTTGTCGTAAATTTACTACATAATTTATATTACGTTGTATTTCATATACCGAGTTCGTAAATCTAACATACTATGGGATATAAAAATTCCTTCCATTTTTCACAGTGTGTAAAACTACCTCATGTTTCTTCATGTATTTCAGTAGTTAAGGTATTGCAAAAAACTTCACCTTCACAGCTAAAATACTCCAGTTGAAAGTTTCCTAGCTCGCAGCAATTTAAGAGTTATTTTGTTAATTAGTAAATAGTAATCGCTGGAACATTTTTTTGCCGTGGATGGGAATCGAACCTGGATCGTCTGGGTGTCTAATGGGTGCTTTAGCTCACTGGGCTATTGATATCTTGAAAGACTGATATTTTCATTGTCTATTTAAAGTATATTAAAAGTAAAAAGACGTCAAGACTACATTCATTTATATTATTAAGACAGAAATTATTTACATCATTAAACATTATTTTCACAAACAGGTACATTACGTTTAAAATGCTTCCCCATGAATTGCCTTAGTAATATATAAGTATTGTAATTTTGAGCGCCGTGTGTATGAATATTTCTTTGTATTTTTTTTTTTAATTTCCGATTTTTGTCGTAAATTTACTACATAATTTATATTACGTTGTATTTCATATACCGAATTCGTAAATTTAACATACTATGGGTTCCACAATTCCTTCCATTTTTCTCAGTGTGTAAAACTACCTTATGTTTCTTCATGTATTTCAGTAGTTAAGGTATTGCAAAAAACTTCACCTTCACAGCTAAAATACTCCAGTTGAAAGTTTCCTAGCTCGCAGCAATTTAAGAGTTATTTTGTTAATTAGTAAATAGTAATCGCTGGAACATTTTTTTGCCATGGATGGGAATCGAACCTGGATCGTCTGGGTGTCTAATGGGTGCTTTAGCTCACTGGGCTATTGATATCTTGAAAGACTGATATTTTCATTGTCTATTTGAAGTATATTAAAAGTAAAAAGACGTCAAGACTACATTCATTTATATTATTAAGACAGAAATTATTTACATCATTAATCATTATTTTCACAAATAGGTACATTACGTTTAAAATGCCTCCCCATGAATTGCCTTAGTAATATATAAGTATTGTAATTTTGAGCGCCGTGTGTATGAATATTTCTTTGTATTTTTGTTTAATTTCCGATTTTTGTCGTAAATTTACTACATAATTTATATTACGTTGTATTTCATATACCGAGTTCGTAAATTTAACATACTATGGGATATAAAAATTCCTTCCATTTTTCACAGTGTGTAAAACTACCTCATGTTTCTTCATGTATTTCAGTAGTTAAGGTATTACAAAAAACTTCACCTTCACAGCTAAAATACTCCAGTTGAAAGTTTCCTAGCTCGCAGCAATTTAAGAGTTATTTTGTTAATTAGTAAATAGTAATCGCTGGAACATTTTTTTGCCGTGGATGGGAATCGAACCTGGATCGTCTGGGTGTCTAATGGGTGCTTTAGCTCACTGGGCCATTGATATCTTGAAAGACTCATATTTTCATTGTCTATTTGAAGTATATTGAAAGTAAAAAGACGTCAAGACTACATTCATTTATATTATTGAGACAGAAATATTCAAAATGCAAACACCGTGGGCCGATTATCCTGAACGATCAAAATGTGTTGAGCTTTGAGGGATACTGAAAAATTTAGTCGAGGGTCGGTCATCGATCCATGTACTGACCCTCGAGGAACATAGAAAAATTTGGGTATGGGCGATCACCCATCTCAGTCTTTACTCGGAAATATATGACACTGACGTTTAAAATATACTTTACAGTCAAGTTAGATATACGGGACATACATACACCATACATTCGATATACAATGCATAGCATACATATATTATATATCTCTTATTTTTGAAATATATTTTGTAGTCCAGCAATATATATTTTACAATATATGTGTCATATATTAACGAAATATTTGCATAATACATACGAATTATATAAGATTTGGTTGTTACATATATTTTACAGTTAGGCGACATATATTGAACATATATGTACAATACGTTCGTGACATACATGCGAGATATATAATAATTATACAACATTTTGGCGACATATATGCCACCCATAAAAAATATATATTGCATATATTTTTGGCATATATTCCACATACATATATTTCCATACGGGAAAGGTACTTTCAAGCGTGACTAGCCTAGTAGGGCCCCTACTACAATTAGGGCAATCTAGAAAGGGCCAAGTTGGAGCCCCAACTATATTTATGCACGGGATTATCCTTGTTCACCTGATTCTCCATTTCTTTGTGTACCTTCGTGCAACAAACAACTCGGTTACCTTTTTTTACATTAACCGTAGCGTTGTGAAAACAGAAGTTCCTCTGTTTTCTCTATATTCCCTTTATCTTTTGTGTCTGATGGATAATAGTGAAAACGCAAGCCTCTGTCTCTACAAAATTCATCTTCAAAGATCTCAATGCCTCGGGTTCATGCAATATATTGCAAGGCCAGTTTATACAGTCGCTGTGTGTCTTTGCGTGTGGATGTGTGTTTGTATATGTATCAAACTGTCCGAAACAATCCGCGTCGCCCCAGGCACAACTCTCTAGAGTTCGGTCTGCTCGATCACCCTTAATAGTTATAGCAACGGCAGCTGGTGGCGCCGGAATAACCTAGGCTGTGATGGGAATACGAAGGAGATTGTGGATGTGACCACCTCAAGACGCTACTATTCCTCTTGATCTGAAATGCTTGTACCTAGTAACTCTTGTGGTGTCTGCCGTCGCGCCATTCTCGGGATTCTCGATAAATTTCATGACGCTCAGAAACTTAGGGAGTATCTAGCTCAACCACGACGTTATTGGCAGTAAAGATTTACTGTATTCATTGATTCCAATAACTAACGAACAAATCTGTGTGGGTTGGTAATGGCGTTCCACTCACTTGGTCCACAAAGTAAACTGTAGGAAAATGAGATTCAAGATTCAGCCGATTAGTCGGGCTGGAGGTCGCGCCAAAAGAAAAACAGTGGAGGCTCTTATCTTGGAGAATCTAAAATTGGATACGGGTACGCTTCTCATCAGAGTGTATTTGTTGTATTACGGGTTTGCTGGTGTTATTATAATTCGTGAAACGAGAAAACTTTTGGCTTCACCTCTTTTGCCTAATTCACCTGGTAACTCAGCCACCGCATTGGAGAGCCTCCCTTCCCCGCTACCCTACTTTCGTTTATCTCGCTATAAGTTACGGGATCAGCGTTTTGGCTGTACGAGGGTAAAGTTCTTTTTGCTGTGGAGAATGAGGGGATAAACTGAGAGAAAAGTGTCGGATCTCGAATTACCGAGGCGCCGCTCGTGGCTCGTCCGAATCTTTATCACCACACTTTGTGGATCTGCTGTGAGGGCTTAAAGCTCCTAACCTCCGGCGCACCACGGTATCTACTGAAACAAACGACCTGCATATCCAGCCACGTCAACTTATGCATATTTTAACGGTAGCCGTGTACAAAACACGATTAAAGCTTTTTCAATTATTTATGTGAAAGCAATAGCTATTTCTGTTGTAAAAAAAGGGATTGTATTATTAAAGGGTATAGTAACTGTAAAGTTTTAACGGATAATATTACAAAAATTGCTTTTCTGTTAGAAAAGACCTGTGTTGGGTTGATTTTCCATCGTAAGTTCGACTCAATATTAATCTTCAGAACAAACTTACGACTTAAAATTTTACCTTGAATCCCTAAATGCATGAAATCTAATTTATCAATAATCAGAAAAATAGGTATTATTGAATAATTATTCATAATTCTACACGAATCACTTGCGATTTATTGCACTGTAAAAATTTTTTTAATGAAAATTAATATACCGGTATATTAAACTCGGATGTATACACGGTATATTAATTTCCATATCCGTATATACATAACGATTAAAGTCTTGTTATATTGTAAATAGGTACAGATCTTCGATATTAATTTAACAGTGTGTTTTGTTTTCACAACATTTTTACCAATTATTGAAAATAACGTCCATTAATATTAATATATTTGCTAATAGCCTTTTTCACATACCATGTATTAATTTTAGTGTGTATTCTTCTTCAAAATTCAATATGCATGTAAACTAGATTTTCTCACGTTCTGTGCATTCATTTTTCCGTATGTCGGATTAATGATTAATTTTATGACGATTTACCAAATAAATTTGTTTAATAATAGGACGAAATAGTTTCAGGCAAAAATTAAGTCTTAATTTGTCAAAAATATACCTTTGGATGTACACACTGCATTTTAGTCGAAGATATAGCACACTGAGAGAAAAGTTTGTTAACATTTGTTAACAGTTAACAAATCTTGGTTAAATATGGCGAAATTAACCATTTAGGTATACTTACTGAATCTCACTTGAGCTAAATAAAATTTGCTTGTCGCAAATGAAGCTCGCTGGCATTTGTTAATAGTTAACAAATCTTATTTGGCTCAAGTGAGATGCAATAAGCATAACTAAATGGTTCATTTCGCCATATTTAACCAAGATTTGTTAACTGTTAAGAAACTCTTCTCTCAGTGAAGAACATACTTATTAATTTTCAATGGTCGCACTTCAATGTTCAAATAAGTTTTTTGATATCTGCAACATATATTAATTTTGAGAGATATTTGCGGATGAAACTTCGATGCTTCTAACCTTTTAACTATCAATTCAAGTTTTCGAAATTCAAGCCATAAAAAAGGTTTAAGTTTAATATAAAAATGTATATTGAATATATAATTCGGCATTATTTTCACAAACAGGTACATTACGTTTAAAATGCCTCCCCATGAATTTCCTTAGTAATATACAAGTATTGTAATTTTGAGCGTCGCGAGTATGAATATTTCTTTGTATTTTTTTTTTAATTTCCGATTTTTGTCGTAAATTTACTACATAATTTATATTACGTTGTATTTCATATACCGAGTTCGTAAATTTAACATACTATGGGATATAAAAATTCCTTCCATTTTTCACAGTGTGTAAAACTACCTCATGTTTCGTCATGTATTTCAGTAGTTAGGGTATTGCAAAAAGCTTCACCTTCACAGCTAAAATACTCCAGTTGAAAGTTTCCTAGCTCGCAGCAATTTAATTTCGACCATACGAGTACGATTAACTGACGAATTTCCCATTCGCTAGTAAACTCAAAAACCGCGGAATCAAATGGGAAACTGAAATTAAAGTGACCTTTGCTCTGCAAAGATAATTTAGGTGGATAAACTACTCTAAAACGTGAGCATTTAAACGCTTTGATGGTAAACCTACCGAAACTCGATCACAGAACTGAAAACTGAGTTTACTGCCCCGTTTGGCATTTCTGAAATTGTTGAAATTCCGGGAAATTGGTCGCGAATCAATAATCGATTTGTGAAAGTGATTGGTAACTAATTGTACTACAGAGGAAAGGTAGAACGTTCGGACTAACGTTTTGTGATTTTGATCCTCTCACCGATAGTTTAGCGAATTATCCCACGTATCTCGTAGTCTGTTAGTGCACGAACCATAACGCAAATCCTTTCGCTGCCGGTGTGTTGCGTATCGATAACTTTGAGGGAAACGAGGATTAACTCACCCTAAACTTGTTGAGCGCTACTAGAGCTGATATTAAGCCGCCAGGACCTCGTTGTCTACCCCGACGACGGTTCATTGAGACGACGTACGTCAAGGGGCTCGAGTCCCTCAATTCAACTTGGCCTGCAACACCTAATCAAAGAGAGAGAATATCGATTAGTTCTTGAGCGTCTGAACACGGTTAACCACAAAGGACTGGCTAATAGGGTCCTTGCGGATATCACCATGAAACGCACTATATACACCTAATTTACGTCAATACAAACATCCTTATTACAGATTATTTTTTAAATTAACCTTAACCTTTTTAAACTGAATACAAATATGTCTTGTTTTGCAGTTGATCAATAAAAAAAACTTTGCAAATTGCTTTCTCATTATTGTTGGATTTTTACAAATCTACCTCTATAAGGAAGTATGTTAATCTATTTTGGCTTCCTCATAGAGGAAGCTTTGTAAAAATCCAACAATAATGAGCAAGCAATTTGCAAAGTTCTACTTTGCAGCCTTGTATAAAAAAAATTTGCATGGCATTAGTTTTGAACCCCTTGACAGATTCTCGCCAGATTCGAACTGATGCTTAATTTGGTCCACACTCTATTTGTGGACCAAATTTGAGCTCGATATCTTAAAAATTGCGGAAGTTAGAGCACGAACAAAAAATTCAAAATGCCATAAATTTAAAACCCCTTAACGGATTGACGTCAAATTCACTCCCAAACTTTATTTAATAACAGTCTACTTGTGGACCAAATTTGAGCCCGATATCTTAAAAATTTCGAAAGTTAGAGCACGAACAAAAAATGTCAAAAATTTTTTAAATGCCATAAATTGTGAACCCTTTAACGGATTGACACCAAATTTAATCCCAAACACTATTTAATAACAGTCCGCTTCTGGTCCAAGCTTCAACTGGATATCATAAAAATTGCGGGAGGTAGAGCCCAAGCTGACATTCTCCAAAAAATTCAAAATGCCATAAATTTTGAACACCTTGATGGATTAACTCCAAATTCAATTCCATACCTTGTTTAACGAAAGTTTAGGCGTGGTTCAAATTTTAGCCCGATATCTTAAAAATTGCGACGGCTATCGTGCTAACAAAAATTTTTGCACATACGCACGAAAACAAAGCTTCCTCTGAGGAAACAAAAATCAAAGTACTTCTCTCGAAATGAATAAGTTAGTTATGATTCCAGTGATTTTTGCAGGGCTTGAAACGAAACATGTGGTTTCGGTATTGTTTTTTCCTCAAACGAATGCAATCGTGCTGTGTTCACGTCGGTTTTGATCAAGACCGACCGTATCATCTCCTTTCAGCGTTTCCGTTGCGAAGCGATTAGAAAACAAATAAACAAATGAAAAGTCGGTTGAAGCTATTGCGAAAAGTTTCGACATTTTGTGTAACCTCAGGGGTAATCGTAGCCCTTTAGACACGGATCATAGTGACAGTCTATTATTTATAGACTAGGATTTTATTGTGGCTCGCGCGCTCGCAATCGCCCCCCACCCAAGGGTACCCCCCGCAAGGGTGCCCCCCGCAAGGGTGCGCCCCGCAAGGGTGCCCCCCGCAAGGGTACCCCCCGCAAAGGTGCCCCCCCACAAGGGTGCCCTCCGCAAAGGTGCCCCCCCACAAGGGTGCCCCCCGCAAGGCTGCCCTCCGCAAAGGTGCCCCCCCCACAAGGGTGCCCTCCGCAAAGGTGCCCCCCCCACAATGGTGCCCCCGCAAGGGTGCCCTCCGCAAGGGTGCCCCCCACCCTTGGGGGGCCTACGTTGTTGGAAAAGGACTTAGAATAATTCGAGCTCGAGGCTTTGCGGAAAGGGGTGGGGCTAGCCCCAAGCCTTTAGGCCCACCCCCTTCCGTCAAGCCCCGAGCCCGAATTATTCTAAGTCCCTCGATTCTTGACATGGCGGCGGCGGCGGCGAGATCTTTTTATAATATAGAGAGTAGATTAGGTATATTTGTTTTCTTGAAGTACGATTTAAAAACAAAATTAAATTAAAAAATCATAGATAAAAAAAATGTTTCTTAAAAAAATTCGAATGGAAAGCTAAATGCTTTACAAAGTTAAAATGATAACATTAAAAATGGTGGACCAGATCTGAGAGGTCGTCACTCAAGGATTAACTCAAATATTTTACACAGCATACCAATTATTCTACGTCGTAGGAAATAAATCGCTGCAATCGCTACAAAATGCTGCACAAAAATTTGCAATTGTCCTTCTTCATCAATTCTTCTTCGTCAATTAGGCCCTTGACATTTTTGTCACTGAATTTTTCTCGAAATATTCGTGCGACGGATTCTTCTTCGCTGGTGGCATTTTGCTTATCAAACTGATAATTATATGAACCAAAAAACAAAACCATATGAAAACCGGCTCCTTTCGCTCGCAACCGCAACCCGAACCGCATAAATCAAAGATGATTTGTTCCAAGTTCAGTCTGAAGAATTATAAATATTATGATTTCGTTCATTTGTCTTTGAAACCGGTCGATCGTTTCGGTCAAACCGGGCACGTATTCAACCGAATATTTCATCGGTTTTCGGTTTCGTTTCAAGCCCTGGATTTTTGGCTCGTGGCCAAAGTTGTTTTTCAATTGTACAATCGATGATAAGCAACAAAGAGGAAAGAAACTATTTGTTTGGTTCCCTTGGAATGCTGGTTCATCATCTGCTATTTTCCAGCTTAATATTCGAAGAAAGGCAATCAACGAACAAATACTAGCGGAGTTAAAGTCTCTTGTGGGTTTACTTGAAGCTCAAAGCTGGACGTCTCTTTTTAGTTAGTTTTTGATTGTACCAATCCGTTAGAAGAAAAGAAGCTCGTGCCCAGGAGATTGGAGTCCAGTCTGAAAGTAACCGGAAAGAAGATATCGTTCTAGATGGAAACGTGACGAAAGGAGAAGAGAAGATGAGAGTGGCGCAGTACAGTCGAGCTTGTTAATTCTGGCATAGCGTGCTGAGTTCCTGACCCGATTCTAATTAATCCACTCACTTCGAAGTTCATCGTTTGCCCTGCCGAAAGTTGCTTCGTGTGTACGGCGTATCTTCTCGCTTCTTGTTGCTATTCAACACGTGCGCAGACGCGCAGTTCAAGCAAAGAGGGAGGTCCTCCAATTACTCGATTCACTGGAGGGTGCGAATCACAGAAGCCACTAACTAAAGGGCTCAAACCCAGAGCATCTTGTATCATTCACGTGAAACCCCATGCATCAGTTACTGCATCGTTCGAAATGTTATTACGATTTTAATCGAGATGGTTCTTCGGATAACCCTTAACGAGTTTCCCAATACCTAAACAAGGAAGCTGCTATCCAGTTGGCAGTCCAAATGCTGACGGGCTGCCCGAGAATGAAACAAAAAAATCGTGATAACAAAATAAACAGACGTTGGGTTGTGAAGGCTAAGCCAATGGATGAATACTCGTACTAATTATATATTTGTAAGCTACAAAATATGCAATGCGAATGCAAAATACGCTTGACAAGTAACAAGAAAATAAGTTAACTTAAAAATAAATATTGATCTAAACGATCAAAAATGCATATGCATCATAAACGACCGTCTTTGAGAAACTGGTGGCTAGTAATTTACTGGAGTCTCGACCCTACGATGTTCATTTGACGTTCAGCTTGAGAACGCAGCAACCCAGTGTACGGATGTTACGACATAACCCGGAATATACGTACGCAGGGAATTACGACGTTTATGGAACTCAATGCATCGTTTATGGGTTCCTATGCATCAACTATTGCGTCGTTCGAAATGTTATTGCGATTTTCATCTCGCCAATCCTTTGGATTACCCTTAACGAGTTATCCAATGCCTAAAGCTGAAAGGTGATATACATGCGGTAGTCAAAATACTCATCCACTGTACAAGTATGAAAAAATCATGACCGAAACATAAACAGATCTTCGGTTGTGAAGACTAAGCCAATGAATGGACACTTACTAATAATACCTTGTAAGCCACAAAATATGCAAGGTGTACATAAAATTGACAAATCACAAGAAAATAGGCAAATCTAAAAATCAATGTTAATCCAGTCCGCAAAAAATGGATATCCATCATAAAAGGCCATTAATTAATTTAATAGAGGCTCAAACCTACTGTGGTCATTAAAAGTTCAACAACCCACTGTATGAATGTTACGACATAACCGGAATAACCATACTCAGCGAATTACGACGTTTATGGAAACCAATAGGAAACCACGTATCAGCGATTGCGCCGTTCGAAATGTTATAACAATTTTTATGACGCCAGTTCTTCGGATGACCATTGACGAGTAACTCAATTTCTAAAGAAGGAAATTGATGTGGCCGTTAAAATGCCTATTCTCCGCACGTGCTAAAAAAATTATGATTAAGAAATAAACACACACGGAAAAAAAAGATTAGTTGCCATAACCAAGAAATGAGTTGACACAATCAATCGATTGTTCTATTTCCCTAGCAACTCAAATGATAATACCGACGATTCGAATGGTAGTCCCAACTATTCGAATGGTAGTCCCAACTATTCGAGTGGTAGTCCCAACGATTGGATTAGTTAACCTAACTAATCCAATCGAGAACTAAACGTGAATAGTTGAGGTTACTATTCGATATGGTTGAGGCAACCAATTTTTTAAACATTGTGTACAGCAAATCGAAAAGGTAGTTAACACAACCAAACATTTCTTTCCGTGCACCCTGAATTGTGAAGGTTAAGCCAGAAATGAACTTTTATACTAATAATATATTTGCAAGCTAGAAAATATGCAAGGTGATTACAAAACAAGCTTGAAAAAGAACAACAAAAAAAATAGGTAAAGTTGAAAACTGATGTTGACCCAATGGTCAAAAATCATGTGCACCCTGAAGAGCTGTCGTTTACAAACCGATGGCTATTAATTTAGTGATCGATCCTACTGTGATCATTCAAATTGCAAGACAAATAAGCTTAACAAACAGCAATAAAATAGGTAAACTTAAAAATCAATATTGATCAATATCGTTGAGAATTCATATGCAATTCAAAAGCCTATGTTTAGCAACAATTGGCTATTAATTTAATGGAGCCTCAACGCTTCATCTCATCTCTTCACCTCAACCCTCATCCCAGAATACGGATGTTGCAAAATAATTCCAAATATTCGTATCTCGAGAATTACGTAATTTATGGAACACCACGAGAAGTTCCTTGGTCTCCGCAAATCCAGTTCGCAAAAATGGATATCCACCATAAAAGGCCGTCGTTTAGGAAGTGGTGGTTATTAATTTAATGGAGTCTCAACCCTTCTGTGGTCATTCAAAGTTCAGCTTGACAACTTCACAGCAACCCAGTGCACGGATGTTACGACATGACTCGGAATATCCGTTCCCAGAGAATTACGTCGTTTATGGAAACCAATAGGAAACCATATATCAACGATTGCGCCGTTCGAAATGTTATAACAATTTTTATACCGCCAATCCTTCGGATGACCATCAACGAGTAACTCAATTCCTAAAGAAGGAAATTGATGTGGCAGTCAAAATGCCTATTCGCTGTACGTACTAAAAAAAACATGATTCAAAAATAAATACACCTTGAATTGTAAATGTTAAGCCAGGAAATGAAAACTTATACTAATAATATATTTGCAAGCCAGCAAATATGCGGTGTAATTACAAAACAAGCTTGAAAAAGAATCAGCCATCAAACAATCATATTTACGCTAAAGAGCTGTCGTTTAGAAACCGATGGCTATTAATTCAGTGATCGATGGCTATTAATACTGCGATCATTCAAATTAACAAGACAAGTAAGCTTAACAAATATCAATAAAACAGGTAAACTTCAAAATCAATGTTGATCAATATCGTTAAGAATTTATATGCACCCTGAAACGCCTGTATTTAGGAACAATTGGCTACTAATTTAGTGGAGCTTCAACTCATTCATCAGCTTAAGAACACATCATCCCAGAATACGGATGTTGCGAAATAATTCCGAATATTCGTATCCCGAGAATTACGTCGTTTATGGAACACCATGAGAAGTTCCTTAGTCTCTGCAAATCTGTTTACAACCTCGGGCGATTCACCAGACCCGCTTTAATTAAGCCTTGTCTATCCAACTCGGTCCACCACCCTGTGCTCTCACCTTTGTTTACTTGACCACCGGTTGCTGCTGTTCGGTTGAAGCCGAGTAATGCGTCGCTCGCTGTGATTATGTTGGTCCTGGCTATGGTAGCTCGCCTCGCAGCATTCCCTATGTTCCTCGCTTTGCTCCACGTTGAGAAAGCGCTCAGTTCCTTGTTGTTGGCGAACGTTAGATTGTACTTCATGAGCTTGTGCCGGGTTAGAAAGACCAATCTCAGTCCGTCGTTGGAGCGCTCGATCATCCTGGTCACGTGTTCAGCCCAATTCCAGCCCTTCGAGAGAGACTCAACTATCCCATTTGCCGGAGATACCTCTTGGGCTGTCACGAGCTTACAGAACAAGGCCAATGAACGCACTTCCGAATTGTAGATATCCTGCCTCTTGCGCCACGACTCAACGTGCCAGGCATTTTCGTGAGAGGCATTGAATAAATTGCCTAGATAAGGACGCAATATCGGACCTAACACCTTCTTATCTTGCTCCATTCCTGCACACAAAAAAAGACAAAGGGATTCATCGACTGTCCACTCGTTTAAAGTTATTTGAGCCCTCGGATTTTTCAATCTCCAAAAGTGTATTTTCTGGCGATTCACTTAGGGTCGAATTTATAATCCGAAGTACAATTATAAATACATGCTTTTAAATTTCAATCAGAAAATTTTGATAAACGGTGGGTTTACGGCATTCCTGCACAGGAAAAGTACAAACGGATTCATCGACTGTCCTCTCGATTAAAGTTATTTGAGCTCTCGGATTTTTTAATCTCCAAAACTGTGTTTTCTGGCGATTCACTTAAGGTCGAATTTATAATCCGAAGATCAATTTTAAATACATGTTTTTAAATTTCAATCAGAAAATTTTGACAAACGGCCGGATTACATTAGGATTGCATTTTACATTTGCATGCCATCAATGAGAAACTCGTTGACACGGTAATTAAAAAAGCGAATTTTACGAAGATGCCTTTTTTCACTATTTTAGCTTAAAAAAGATTTAGGGATTCGTTTTCAATTACAAAGGGACTAGACAATTGAAGAGTCACCTCTGTATGGTTACACTGATCTGTAATGTCTACATAGTCGAATTGGATCTAAATTACCTAGTTTATGTTCAATACAGTGGCTTTTTATAAATATTAAGGCGGCTTCGACAAAACAATTGTTGTGCAAATTTTGGAAGTTCTAGAATATATAACAATTGAATAACGTGCTGAAATATCAGTCTATTGAAAAATAAAAACATACTTTCGGGGGAAATGATATCTTTTTCATTTTTTAATATTTAATATAATATTTCTATCTAAAAAAATTATCATAAAAACATAGCTAATATGCTATTATCAAAGCTATTACCATGAAACAAAGCGAAAATGTTTTCTCCTGACTGCGCTGAAATAACGTGATTCCGTCCTTGTAAAGCGGGAGGAAAGTCGTCGATATCTGACCGCGAGCAGTGCGCATGTGCAGCGGGCAAGATATACGAGCCAAAACTCCCTAGGGCATCTTGCCCCCTATTTTCGCCCACTTCGAGGTTCCCAGCGGGACCGCCGCGTACCGTGGCGCTTGCGCTGCGAAACTCGAAGCGCGCAAAAACAGGGGCCACGATGCCCGAGCGAGTCTTGCCTCGTATATCTTCCCGCTGCTCATGCACACGGCTCACGGCCAGGTATCGTCGAATTTTTCCTCTCGCTTTTCAGCGACAGAAATCACGTCATATTTCAACGCAATCAGAAGAAAAGAATCGTATGCTACGCGGGAGGGAGCGCAATTTTCACCTCGTGCTCGAGCAGCCCTCGCTTCGCTCGGGTAGCTAACCTCGCGCTCGGTGACAATCGCGCTCTTCCCTCCCTTGTAGCATAATGTACTATTGCTTTCCTTATGAGAAATTTTTGCTTACTCTAGGAGGAAGCAAAAAATAACACGTTATAATAAAACTCTTATATGATGGAATCGGAAATTTTTTTAATAAAAAAATTAACATCCGGCTAATTATCACTTTAAGCCATACCAAATATCCATTTTTTGTAAAACCATGATACTAAATTGATTAAAAGAATAAAAATTACCAAAGTATAGCCATTTCAGAAGCGTCTTTGCCATAATAACGTCGCTTTCAAGATCCATATAGGCGGTTTCCCTGTCGCGCCTAACGACATCAACGAGAATATCCAGCGAGCGTTCAAAATAAGCAGAGCCATTTTGATTTCCGGCCCTGCGACTCTTCAGAGACTTGAGACGTTCGCGTTTGCGTTTGCGGCGATCCGTTATCACGTAAATCTGGTCCCTTGCCTGCTTCAGCACGAGCGTCAGTAGGTATACGAGATTTTCCGTTGGTTCCGAAGTGTTCGAGGATATCGGAAAACTCAGAAAAGAGCATTCGTCGAAACGACCCTGGAATGGAAAGTAGTTGAGAATCTCCAGAAATCACCAAAGTGCAAGCAAAAGCTTTTCCTCTCTTTGCCTTTCTGTGTCCTTGTTCGAGGATTTGTACGTAACGATGCTTAAAACCCCCCTACGAACATAAATATTTTTCGGGGACCAACTATTGAACCTATCCATTAGAGGCTTTTTATCGATTAAGAAAAACCCTGTTAGTCGAAGGAGTTTCACTTCGAGTTGTAACTCTAGGCGAGGCTGAGGGTTGCTGAGACGTAATTGGCATCGTAAATTCGCCTTCCCACGACCCAACCACTAGGTGCGTCGTAACTTTGGGTACTACGTTTCGCTACCGAGCATTTTTCTTGAGAACTTAGGGGTTGTTACGCTCATTCTACTGGTAAGTGACGATACTACCTCCCTTGTACGTCATGAGTAGATGCCATTCTGTTGCCACTTAGTACGTACCTGCAGTGTTAGCTCTTTCATTCGCAGCACTTCCTTCACAACCAAACTGAGATAGTCCAGCTGCCTTGGGCTATAACCATAGTGTCCACTCATCGTTCCCCTGGGCAGTGATGCCATTACACGTCTCCATCTAGTGATCAGCTCGTTCTCCAACAAGTCGCTCGGTCGAGGCTCAGCTGGGGTCAAACCCGAAGAGAATCGATGAAGAGCTGTTAGATAAGACTCCAGCAACCGGGCATCCGAAACATACGAGTCTTCGTGATGGAGAAGACCACCTTTCAGAGAAAATGAGAAATAAAGTGAACGGATTGAAACATTGTTTACAAAAAAAAAAAAAATTATATGGAGGATTATAAAAAAAAAGAATTCACATTTAATCAGTAAAATGAATTCCAAATTTGACCATCAATTGAATCACATTTAATCAGTAAAATGAATTCCAAATTTGACCATCAATTGAATCCTTAGTTTGTTTTAGGCTTTTAATTGATTTTGGGAATTTGAACTCACACAAATTATTAATAGTTGCACGAGTAAAATAATCATATAAATATCCACCTAATCTCTCTCTTTTCTTCTCTGAATTAAGTCTACGTTTAAATTTATAAATTGGTGCTCACACCTTTTTGCAATGATCAGAACGTTTTGATTTGATTTCATTATTTCTGAGATTTTTGTTTAAAGAGCCTCGGCACTAAAATTTCAGTATGAACTTTAGATACGTTTTTTATTTCTAAAACAAAATGAAAGCAATACTACACTTTTAAAGGCGAAGACAAAATATACATATTCTAATTGCAAACCACTTCAATATCCACTAATATAAAATCAAATAGGGAAAAAATCGTATACTGTGATTTAAGAGATCAATTTAAAATGATGAGGTTTAAGATTTCTGCATATTCAAAATAAAACTTTGGCAAGCTATATCTTTCAAATTACGATATCAAGAAAAAAACTAAAAAGTAGAAAATGTTCGTTTTCGTATTCTCTGGTGGACGATTTTTTTATTTTTTTTTAAGTCCAAAATTAAGGTAGTTGTTCTTGATTCAGTACTTTGGCAAGCTATATCTTTCGAACTATAATATCGAGAAAAAAACTAAAAAGTAGAAAATGTTCGTTTTCGTATTCTCTGGTGGACGATTTTTTTATTTTTTTTTAAGTCCAAAATTAAGGGAGTTGTTCTTGATTCAGTACTTTGGCAAGCTATATCTTTCGAACTATAATATCGAGAAAAAAACTAAAAAGTAGAAAATGTTCGCTTTCGTATTCTCTGATGGACAATTTTTTTATTTATTTTTAAGTCCAGAATTAAGGAATTTGTTTTTGATTTAGTATTTTGGCAAGCTACAACTCTTAAAAGCTCCGCGGAAAAAACTGAATAGTAGTAAATGTTCGTTGTCGTATTCTCTAACAGACGACTAAATTTTTTTTTGTCCAAAATTAAGGGTGTTGTTGTGGTTTTTATATTTTAGCAAGCTATAACTTTTAAGTTCAAGCTCCGCGGAAGAAACTGAAAAGAATATGTTTGTTGTCGGATTCTCTGATGGACGATTTAAAAAAAATTAAGTCCAAAATTAAGGGAGTTTATTATCCGCGAAGTAAACTACTTCGAATGAAAAAATCGTCCACTAGAGAATACGAAAACGAACATTTTCTACTTTTTAGTTTTTTTCTCGATATCATCGCTCGAAAGATATGGCTTGCCAAAGTACTAAATCAAGAACAACTCCCTTACTTTTGGGCTTAAAAAAATGAAACAATTGTCCACCAGACAATACGAAAACGAACATTTCGTACTTTTTAGTCTTTTTCTCGATATCATAGTTCGAAAGATATAGCTTGCCAAAGTACTAAATCAAGAACAACTCCCTTAATTTTGTACTTAAAAAAAATAAAAAAATCGTCCATCAGAGAATACGAAGACAAAAATTTACTACGTTTCAGTTTTTTTCTCGATATCATAGCTCGAAAGATATGGCTTGCCAAAGTACTAAATCAAGAACAACTCCCTTAATTTTATATTTAAAAAAAAATGAAAAAATCGTCCATCAGAGAATACGAAAACGAACATTTTCTACTTTTTAGGTTTTTTCTTGATATCATAGTTCGAAAGATATAGCTTGCCAAAGTACTAAATCAAGAACAACTCCCTTAATTTTGGACTTAAAAAAAAATAAAAAAAATCGTCCACCAGAGAATACGAAAACGAACATTTTCTACTTTTTAGTTTTTTTTATTGATATCGTAATTCGAAAGATATAGCTTGCCAAAATTTTATTATGAATATGCAGAAATCTTAAACCTCATTTTAAAATGGAGGTCGATGACCGGGCCAAAAATACAAAAATAAATAAATAAAAATGAAAAAAAAATCGAAAATCATGTTGTAGGAGAAAATGAAATAGTTCCTTTTGTTCACTAAACTATGAGCCATATAGAAGCTCCTTGAAAGCGAATTGTGTATGACAGTAATGGAATTGGTGAGCGAAATAGGACGAATAGAGAATCTACACCTAGCGATCGATCATCCGGGTGGAGATAACAATTGGAATCCTGGAGAGGGTGATCGCGAAGCCATTCGATTAACAGGTCTCCCATAATTCTATTTGCCAGCGGTGTATCGAACGAAGAAGGGGTCAATGCGATTGTGGCCGCATCGCTGACGAAGCTCCACAGGAAAACGAGAAAAATAATAGCCTCGTGGTGAGGAGAGAATAGCCTCACTATACAATAATACAATTGTGTCCAAAAGCCCAAAAAAAAATATTAGCAAACACATCGTACCATTTTGAGAACAACAAAAATGGCATTAATCCTAAGAAAGATTATCAAAGAAGCCCATCAACATTTACATAACAACTATTGACGTGCATAAAGTCCAAGCAATTGTCCATGTCTAAATTTTGAAGGAAATTTTTGTCTGGACAAATTTTTCATGTCGCATAAAAATGTAAATATGTTATTCTAGAGCTCTAAAAATTAACGGTGCAAGTTCGAAAACTATTTTATCGCACTAATAAATTATTATGACCGTAACTCTTTTTGAGGATGCAAACGATGGAAGAATGATCGAAAACTTTTTCACATTAAAAGTTGGCACAAATTTACACTCAGAATTTTTTTTTTTTCTTGTAGTCCTGGCAACTGTACAGTTTTTTAAATAAATGCATCTATTTTTATTGTAATTATACAACAGCGGAATTTTCATTTTTATGATTACGGCTATTATTTTATAATTGCAGTGACTATAAGATAGTGGAAACTACATTTTTATAGTTTCGACACCTATTTTAAAGTTACCGTAAAAATACTCGCAAGGACTTAAATTGGATAAAGTTTTTACCACTACCAATATTTTCTCTGAGTGTACAAATAGTTTGATGGACCAAAAAATAAATAGTTGTTGTCGAGGGAAGAATGATTGAAAACATTTTCACATTGAAAGTTGACACAAATTTACACCCAGAAATTTTTTTGGTAGTCCTGACAATTGTTCAGTTTTTTTAATCAATGCATCTATTTTACGGCTATACAATGATTACGGCTATTACTTTATAATTGCAGTGACTATAATATAGTGAAAACTACATTTTTATAGTTTCGACACCTATTTTAAAGTTACCGTAAAAATACTCGCCAGGACTTAAATTGGATAAAGTTTTTACCACTACCAATATTTTCTCTGAGTGTACAAATAGTTTTATGGACCAAAAAATACATAGTTGTCACCGAATAGTTGCCAGGCCTCTCACGATTTCTCTGAGTGATATATACAAGCTTGCTTGTAAAGATTTGGAATCGGTGAAGCTGCAAGCTGGCTACAAGTGTCCTATAGTGGACGAACTTGTAACGAGTTTCCAAACGAGTAGAATCGACGAGGTCAGCGACGTGGAAATCAGCCGATACTTCCGCATCAACGATCAATTCGAGAAATCACGGGTGGAACCCAAACCTCGTGAATTTGCGCGAGCGTCAGGAAAATGAAACTATACAGTAGAGCCGCCGCGGACGAAACCGTTCGACGCTAAAATAATAATAATAAGAATAAAAGAACACCTGCGAGAATATCGACAATTCTGTCGTTGCAATACGTTCAAGTTAATATCGTCATCACATCCAATCATATTTCCTCTCGATAAATATTTATGATATCCTGATTGGGAAAACAAAAAGTTCTTAATTTATGCTTGACTAGCATTGCACTGTATTTTTCTTTATTGCAGCTGTTATGTAGCGAGCAGAATAATCGCTGATTAACGGAATATGTTTAATCACCTCCAGTACGTTATAATAGTCTACATAAATAATCCGTCCACGATTTTTCTTTCGCGCTGCTTGAGAATTTATTTATCCACAGTCAAACTATAATTAACGCGAAAGAAAGGTAAAAATATCCGGGAGAAAAATATTCACGATATATCTCAAGTTACAATTTCCTCACTATTTTTTCAAAATGTCCTCTTTTTTTGTACATCAAAATTTCTGAAAAAAATAAACGGAATTGTATTAAGAAATTACACTGCATATTTATTTGAAATAAAATCGCATTTACGCGTAAAAACGAATTAGTAAATTTTTTCAAAAATCTTGTTTATCTCCTCTTTCATTTAGAAAACTTAAAAACTTTGAAAACCACATCGACAGACAAAAATTAGAAACTAGCAGTTTTCAAAAGATTGTAAAAAAATGGCCATTATTCTGATTAAGAAAAGTTTCGAAAATTGAACCTTTTTTGACAGGAACGTAGATTGGCTGTTTAAAACGTTAAATAGCAATAGTTGCGAACATATTAACAAGACACTCGAAATATTGTCCACGTAGGTCGTATTAGAGACATATTATTTTAACAAGACGTATGCCACGTGCTTAAGGCTTCATAAAATTAATTAAACGACTAATAATATTGTTGCGACAAGAAAGTAAACTTTCAGAATGAACAACGTAGATATAACACATTCTCTGTAAACGTCAAAACTGTCGTATAATTCTGCGTGGAGCACGGAAAGTGGCAGGCTCTGCTTTGTAAGTGCAAAGGACTAAGAATTCCACGATGTACCTAGAGAGTGTACACACCAAGTGACGACTGTCTGCAATTTCTCTTGCCGCTGAGCTGAATTTGGCCCGTCAGTCAAACCATACTCTCGGAACTTGGCAAACTAAGTTTCTTGAGCTCGTCTCGCTCTTCAGCTGCTCTTCCTGCCACAAGATGTACATACATTCCTCCACCAATTTGCATAACGAATGTGTACCAGTCGTGTCGATTAAATGAAATGGTTTTTCTCGCAATTACATTAACGCGACATTCCCACAGAAACAAAACCGCCAACCCAAGAGACACGTTGATGGTGCAACAAACAACTCGAAAAGGAATTTTGTAATTGCATTTCTGTTTGTCGGGAATTTACCACAAGCAAAAATATACAAATTTTATTAATTAGTCGGAAGCCATTTATCATTGTCAGTTTTGAAATGAATAACTTTGGGTTCTAACGCTGAAACGAACGACAATTTAAAAAAAAATATCTATGCGTGTAAAAATCACAAAAAATACACTTTAATTAATTAAACGATGGAAAAAAAGCGACGGGGGTTAATCCATTTCAAACTGTTCTCTAAAATTTACAGTATGTACCACACAGAGAAAACCGTTTTGCTAAGCCAGCAAATTTTTTTGTTAAAATAGTGATAACATTACATTATTTGCTAGCCTAGGTAAAAAATTTGTTAGTCTTACAAATCTTCTTGTCAGCGTAAAAAAATGTCTTGCTAAGCTAACAAATCTTTTAGCTAGGCTAGCAAATAATGTCATGTTATCACTATTTTAACAAAAGATTTGCTGGCGTAGCAAAACGGTTTTCTCCGTGCAGTGTTCACCTTTCAATTTTTTGGCGCTCAGCTCGTACAGCATGTTGTACAAACATCTGTAGCAACAAAAGAATTTTGTTGTGGTAGATGAATAAAAAATATTACGCTAAATACAGCTTCTCGGAGAAAAATTTCTCTGTCGTGACAACATAAAACGGTGACAACGAAAATCGTTTTGTTAGGCAAACAAAAAATTGGTCAGCCCAGCAAAAAGATTTGTCAGCCGAACAAAGATTTGTCAGCATAGCAAAACTGATTTGTCAGCCGAACAAAACATTTGCCAGCCTAACGTAACGATTTTTGTTGTCCTCGTTTTATGTTGTCACAATATGCAATGACAGCTGATAAATGTCCTATGGCAATGCAAAACATTCTGTGGAAGCAAAAAAAATGTGTTGATTTAAAAAAAGTTGTGGCAGCTACAAAAAATGTTGTACCTCCGTATTCTCGCCGCGTATAAATTCCCATATTATACTTTACATATGGGGCACTCCATCCCGATTCGACCTGAAACTGACCATCAACTTCCCCGATTTGGCTCGTAATTTTTTGAAGAATTGGTTAGATCCTTATATATACCAGATTTTATTTTTTTATTTTTTCTATGCAAATTCTTTTTTTAAATATTTTTTTAAAGTGACATATCCAATGCCATAATTTAAAAATCTGAAAAATACATTGTTTAATATCAAAATTTTCTAGCTTATAGCCAAAGTGAGCAAGATTTTTATTCTTATAGTTTTTAAGCTTTTTTTATTTAAAAACAATGATTAAAAAATAGAAAAAAAATTAATCTTCTACAGGCATTTTCTTCTATTTTTAATCATTTTTTTAAATCAAATAAGCTTAAAAACTATGAGAATAAAAATCTTGCTCACTTTGGCTATAAGCTAGAAAATCTTGATATTAAACAATGTATTTTTCAGAATTTTTTCAGATTTTTCATTATGCCATTCGATATGTCTCTTTAAATAAACATTTAAAAAAATTGCATAGAAAAAATAAAAAATAAAAATCTGGTGCATTTGAGGGTCTAGTTGATCCTACAAAAAATTACGAGCCAAATCGGAGAGGTCGAGGGTCATACCAGGTCGAATCGAGATGGAATGCCCCATATAAATATGTGGTATTTGTAGTCAATTTTCATCATTTTCTATAAAATTCTTCTAATACTTTTTTCGTGCAATATATGCGACATATTTTTTTTAACAAATTTTATTTTCGCGTTATTTGACAGCCGAGAGGAAATTCATAATCTTTTTTTCGGTGGAAACGAAAAAAATGTATAAACAAAAATTTGGTGGCAGCTAAAAAAAATTTCGTTAGTCGACGATTGCTATAACACTATGATTATTTATCTCCGTACTCTCGCCGCGTATTAATTCCCATATTATACTATACATATACACATATGGTATTTGCAGAGAATGTTTATAATTTTTTATAAAATTCTTCTAAAACTTTTTACGTGCAATTTATGAAACGCATTTTTTTTAACTGGTTCTATTTTCTCGTTATTTCACAGCCGAGGAGAAATTTATGATTTTTTCCGCGTTGAGGAGATATATATATTGTTATACCAGCGTCGATATTGCGGTACCGCAGCCCTCGGGCTGGCGAAGCTATGGTAGCTCCATGAACCTATATTTTTTATGCAAAATATGCGATACCGTACTTGCCGATGCAAAATAGGGTGAAAAAAAAACGAATGAGAAATCGTTACCTTTCGCGCACTGTAGCATCACGTTGCAGCGCGGATAAAAGTAGCATCGGAGATTCTGACACTTAAGAGCCGTGACCAATTCGTCGAGTGCGAGGAGAACGTGACGAGCGAGGGTTTCTGGAGCCCAACTTCTCAAAGGATCAGGACCTGATCTTTCCAATGACCACCAATGTATCGTCTCGACAATGTGGCGCGAAGCCACCCTCAAGCAATCCTATATCAAAACAAGAGAAAAATTATTATGAATAAAAAACTTTGCGAATTGCTTCCTCATTATTGTTGGATTTTTACAAATCTACCTCTATGAGGTAGCACAGTTAGAGAAATCGTAGTTGTACAGTCAACTATAAAGTGACAACTATTCATTTTTAGTCCATGCAACTATTTTCATAGTTACGGTAACTATGAAAATAGTTATGGTAACTATTTGATAGTTTTGGCAACTATTAAAAAATTTGTCGCACGAACTAAAAATGAATAGTTGTCACTTTATAGTTACTAATACCATAATTTTCTGTCAGTGCATGTTAATCTATTTTGGCTTCCTCATAGAGGTACCTTTGTAAAAACGCAACAATAATGAGGAAGCAATTTGCAAAGTTCTACTTTGCAGCCTCGTTTAAAAAAATTTTAAATGGCATTAGTTTTGAACCCCTTGACAGATTCTCGTCAGATTCGAACTGATACTTAGTTTACCCACACTCTACTTGTGGATCAAATTTGAGCCCGATATCTTAAAAATTGCGAAAGTTAGAGCACGATCAAAAAATTCAAAATGCCATAAATTTAAAACCCCTTAACGGATTGATGTCAAATTCACTCCCAAACTTTATTTAATAACAGTCTACGTGTGGACCAAATTTGAGCTCGATATCTTAAAAATTGCGAAAGTTAGAGCACGAACAAAAAATGTCAAAAAATTTAAAAATGCCATAAATTGTGAACCCTTTAACGGATTGACACCAAATTTAATTTCAAACACTATTTGATAACAGTCCACTTTTGGTCCAAGTTTGAGCCGGATATCATAAAATTTGCGGGAGTTAGAGCCCGAGCTGACATTCTCCAAAAAAATTCAAAATGCCATAAATTTTCAACTCCTTGATGGATTAACTCCAAATTCAGTCCCATACCATGTTTAATGACAGTTTACTCGTGGTTCAAATTTGAGCCCGATATCTTAAAAATTGCGACGGCTACCGTGCTAACAAAAAATTGTGCACACACACACACACACACACATACAGACATTTTTTCTAAACCACTTTTCTCGATGTTTTAGACCATTCTGAGAGTGCTGACATGAAAATCTCGAAAAAAAAATTTTCACGAAAATAAAGCTTCCTCTATGAGGAAGCAAAAATGAACTAAAAATCACAATCGGAGCCATTTCGGGCACATTTTTTGGTTGCTCCGTAATAAACCATTTTGATTATAGATAAAAATGTATGTTTACTATTAACATTAATGACATTTCTTCACTTATATTTTTGAGGCATTCATTTTTTCAAGTCACTTAAAAAAGCCTACTTCTGTTATTAATAACTAAAGAGTTTACCTGTTAAATACTCTTTATTCATTTTTACAATGGAACGTCTCTAAATAAATCAAAAATGACAATCGGGGCCATTTCGTGCACATTTTTTGGTTGGTCCATAATAAACCATTTTGATTATAGATAAAAATGTATGTTTACTATTAACATTAATGAAATTTCTTCACTTATATTTTTGAGGCATTCATTTTTTTCAAGTCACTTAAAAAAGTCTAGTTCTGTAATTAATAACTAAAGAGTTTACCTGTAAAGTACTCTTTATTCATTTTTTTCAAAGGAACGTCTCAATTTCTTAAAATTGAAAATTACAGAAAATAATTCTAGCTAACTATTCATAACTTGTGGTGAGTTTTCTCGAAAAGAAGTTTCAAAGTAGCTGCAACAATTTAATGCAACAAGTTAACCAACGAAATACGTGGAGGAACTTAAATAATAATGGTGTTATTATTTTTACGCAAATAAAAAATAGATATTTAATGAGCCAATCTAACCTAGACTTTGAATAAAAATTAGGTTTCCACGTTTAACAATCGCAAATAGCTGAAAAAATGGCAGTGTTGAAAAATGTATTTTTATACAAACCATCTAAAATTAGCATAAGCTATAAAAAAAAAAGCTTTTCGTCATTTACTGCTGACTTCATACTAAGTTGATGGCGTAGCGTTAATGGCATAACGTCGTTGAATTAAATTATGAATAAGGCAATGCTGGTTGCCCCTACCATGCAAAAGGACTATGTACTACCAGTACTACAGCGTGAATAAAGAATTGGCCTCGAGGCAGAGCACAAGAAATTACCAAGTCCTTGTGCTAAGACGTGGCGGAAAAGGGAAAACATCTCGGAAAACTTGGTGAGTGGCGGAAGTCCTTCTACGAGAGACTTCTGTATTTGAGCCATCCGAATGGCAGATAAGAATCCACGTGACGAAGGAGATACCAAGAAACTTGACTCAAGTTGCAACGCGGATTTCGTGGAGGAGAAATTACTGGCACAATCTTTCAGTAGGAACATGGTAATCATAAAGGCAATCCTGTGTTCGCGAATTACTTTTGCAACGCAGTATCTACCCGACTAGCATAATCTTCACAAACTAGCTCATTACTTAGGTACTCGAGATGGTACCAAGACTCATCACGTTAAATCCCTTTACAAATTCTAACTTCTACCGTCTTTATTGACGAAAAGTTTAGATCTTTCTGGCCTTAATAATATTCAGAAGTAATAACGTTTCCAAAGCCATTTATCACGGGCTAAGTATTATTATTATTATTATGATTATTATTATTGTTCATTCTTACGGCCATATTTCTAGCCATAAGTTCAATTTTCTATTTTACGATAAAAAAAAATTAGTTTCTGACATTTTCACAAAAATGCAGGGTTGAATTAAAATTGCTGTTTTTTTTTAAGGGGAGGGAGACAGGTGAAAAAAATTGATTTTGGAAATTCAATATCATCCAAATCCTAATGCATATAAAAATGCCCAATGCACTATATTGTTGGTACTCGATGAAAGGATTTTTTTACTGTCGTCTGATTTGCATATACTTTGTCAATATTATCTTAAGCAAAGTTCTTAGGTTTTTCATTCTGCGCATGATTCAGATCAAACTACTAGGCAGATTGGAATGGTGGACGTCTCATTTTCTTCTTCGTGAAAAGATACACCGGCTAAATGGAGCAAATGTTAATAAAAAGTAATGTTTTTTAAGTGACATAATTATTAATAAATAAATTTTATGCTATTTTCTAAATCAGTGATTAACTTTGCTTTCAGAATGAAAAAAAATAGTTTGCTCCATTTAGCCGGTGTATCTTTTCATGAAGAAGAAAATGAGACGTCAACCATTCCAATCTGCCTAGTAGTTTGATCTGAATCATGCGCAGAATGGAAAACATAAGAACTTTGCTTAAGACAATATTGAAAAGCATATGCAAGTCAGACGACAGTAAAAAATCCTTTCATCGAGTACCAACAATATAGTGCATTGGTCATTTTTATATGCAATAGGATTTGGATGATATTGAATTTCCAAAATCAATTTTTTTTTACCTGACTCCCTCCCCTTAATAGGATGGAGTAGTAGCTTGGGTTTGTTTTCTTCGTAATGAATTAAGCTTTGAAATGCTGAAGAAAATCAGGTTTCGTTTGATTTGAATTTTATGACAGATTTTTTAATTTGGATGAGGGAAAACTAAAAATGTTGGATACCCCTTACCTTTTTCTCACCTTCGATCATTTTTAAATGCGATCTCACGAGCGTTTTGCTTCACCATAGAAAAAATATATATATATATCGCGAGCTAAAAATTCTGAAATGTTGTGATCATGACTTTTCGGCCATTCTAAATTTAAAAAAAAAATCACCATTTAATAAATTATAAAAGCCTGTTTGATCGGAAAATTCCTGATTCTCTGATTACGATTTTTTTTACAATTAGAAGAAAATATTATTCATTAAAATTATCATAAATAGTAAATTTAAATACTAGGAAAAAAACTGTTTTCGTATGGAAGCTGAAAAAATCTTCAATGTATCTCTGATTACAAGCTAGCTGATTACATGATCAAGAACAAAACCGAAGCTGGTGACAAATTCAAACCCTAACAGTTTCTATCGACAGAAAGCTTAAAGCTTTTTTTTATCTCAACGTCATTCAGTAGTAACTGGCGTTGTCGAATCGATCTGTCACATCGATTGTCAAATACTTATTTCTTTTTCATTCCTATGAAGAGATTCGTGACAGCATACGAGGCAACCATGTCTCGCGGAGTGTTCCCCAGGGGTGAAAATATTGGCCCGATTCTGTCGGTTTTCACTTGGATATGGAGCGTCGAGCGGAAAAACCCTTTGCCACGCTCGGTTAATCTCGTCAGTCAGCACGAGACGCGAAAGAAAATCGAAATTCAATCTGGTAAAAAATAGAGAGAGAATGAGAAAAAGAAGAAATGGCCTTGTGGCGTTTCCCCGGGGACATGATTGCCGCAAGGCATTCAAGATTCATAAATGAATTCCACGTACCGCGATGCGATAACACCTGCTTAAAGCAGAGAGTTTGCCCCGACGTTCCACGTGGCCCTCGCGAGTCATTGCTTATTCGTGCTCTCGAACCAAATAGCTTCGAACAGCCTCGAATCGAATCCAACTTTTCTCATTATCGCGGCGTAAAAAGTGAAAAATATCAAGACTATAATGAAATCGATAATAAGTTTTTAAAAATGTCTCTTTTGTGCTTGTATTGTCTTACCTGCTCTTGGCATTCGTTGATTGATAGATATGATTAAATGTCTATATAACATATGACAAATTCAACACGCAAATTCAACATAATTTATCTCAACACATGTATTTATCAATACATGTAGAATCAACATACAATATTGCCGATCAATGTAAACACGAACACCGTTCGTAAAGAACCTAAAGAACCAAAAAACCTAACGAACCTGAAGAAAGAAATAAAGAGAATGATAAACCTAAAGAACCTAAAGAACGAAACCTAACGCGAAATCCCTAAAGAACCTAAAGACAAAATCTGACGTATGATATTTTTGGTTACACAATGAATTATCCGATGACACAAAATTCGCGACAAAATATCCGCATGATAAAACATCTGTTGAAACTTAACAAATGCTTATTACTGTATATATGGATGCCAATATCATTATTATTATTACTATTATTTTATCACGGATAAAACATCACAAAACAAATTATCACACTGACTAAACATCACAATCACAAAGTATCCTAACCTAAAGAACCACAACTAACCTAACGATTACATGTCTATATAACATATGACAAATTCAACACACGGAAATTCAACATAATTTATCTCAACACATGTATTTATCAACACATGTAGAATCAACATACAATATTGCCGATCAATGTAAACACGAACACCGTTCGTAAAGAAACTAAAGTACTAACCAAAAAACCTAACGAACCTGAAGAAAGAAATAAAGAGAATGATAAACCTAAAGAACCTAAAGAATGAAACCTAACGCGAAATCCCTAAAGAACCTAAAGAAAAAATCTGACGTATGATATTTTTGGTTACACAATCAATTATCCGATGACACAAAATTCGCGACAAAATATCCGCATGATAAAACATCTGTTGAAACTTAACAAATGCTTATTACTGTATATATGGATGCCAATATCATTATTATTATTACTATTATTTTATCACGGATAAAACATCACAAAACAAATTATCACACTGACTAAACATCACAATCACAAAGTATCCTAACCTAAAGAACCACAACTAACCTAACGATTACATGTCTATATAACATATGACAAATTCAACACACGCAAATTCAACATAATTTATCTCAACACATGTATTTATCAACACATGTAGAATCAACATACAATATTGCCGATCAATGTAAACACGAACACCGTTCGTAAAGAAACTAAAGTACTAACCAAAAAACCTAACGAACCTGAAGAAAGAAATAAAGAGAATGATAAACCTAAAGAACCTAAAGAACGAAACCTAACGCAAAATCCCTAAAGAACCTAAAGAAAAAATCTGACGTATGATATTTTTGGTTACACAATGAATTATCCGATGACACAAAATTCGCGACAAAATATCCGCATGATAAAACATCTGTTGAAACTTAACAAATGCTCATTATTGTATATATGGATGCCAATATCATTATTATTATTATTATTATTTTATCACGGATAAAACATCACAAAACAAATTATCATACTGACTAAACATCACAATGACAAAATATCCTAACCTAAAGAACCACAACTAACCTAACGATTACATGTCTATATAACATATGACAAATTCAACACACGCAAATTCAACATAATTTATCTCAACACATGTATTTATCAACACATGTAGAATCAACATACAATATTGCCGATCAATGTAAACACGTACACCGTTCGTAAAGAAACTAAAGAAACTAAAGTACTAACCATAAAACCTAATGAACCTGAAGAAAGAAATAAAGAGAATGATAAACCTAAAGAACCTAAAGAACGAAACCTAATGCGAAATCCCTAAAGAACCTAAAGACAAAATCTGACGTATGATATTTTTGGTTACACAATGAATTATCCGATGACACAAAATTCGCGACAAAATATCCGCATGATAAAACATCTGTTGAAACTTAACAAATGCTCATTATTGTATATATGGATGCCAATATCATTATTATTATTATTATTATTTTATCACGGATAAAACATCACAAAACAAATTATCACAATGACAAAGTATCCTAACCTAAAGAACCACAACTAACCTAACGACCCTAAAGAACAAATATAAGGAAAATACCAAACTAATTAACTCCCTAAAGAAACGAACGCCAACCTAACTAACGCCCTAAAGAACCGAAATAAGTCAGTATAAGTGGATGATTCGCGTGATAATTTGTCATTGTGATTATTTCTTATTGTGATATTTTGTTGTGTGATCAAACGTCCGTGATATTTCGTCGTGTGATAATTTAACTGTTGTATTATGTCGTGTCATCTTCGTTAGCATATATATGAGAAACAATAACGGAATTTTCATTTTAACTGATGTTTTGTCGCGCGGACATTTCGTTACGCGAATATTTTGTTACGCGTATCTTTTATTACTCAGATATTTTCGGGGTCGCGGGTTTTGTGTCGTTGGATAATTGGTTGTGACATCATATTTTTGTATGTAAATTACGGAATGTTGAAGATTTTATTGTTGAATGTACAGTGTGTTGAAAATTCGGATATTGAAAAAATTAGTGTTGAAATTTATTATGTTAACATTGTATGTTGAATTTGCGAATGTTGACATTTACTTGTGTTATTGAGACGTGCAACCGATGGAGATATCAATGCCATTTAAATGAGCATTACTTTTTTCTGCACCAATTAAATGCGCATTACTCTTTCAAACAGGGAAATCACAATGAAAAAAAAACCAAGCCTGCGAAGTAAAACCTTGCTAAATGCTTCCTAATTATTTTACACATTCGACGATAAGAAAGTATGTTTATCAATATTTGCTTCCTCTGAGAAGAAACTTCGTCAAATGTGTCTAATAATTAGAAAGCTATTTGCAAGGTTTTAGGAACTATATTTTTTCTAAAACTTCAAAGTGTCGCAAAATGTTAACAGCTTTACTGTTAGCTGGTTTATATGTGAATCAAATTAAAGCGGAATCTATTTTTGAAAATTACAATGTTTGTTTTTCGTGACAGTAACGTTTTTATTTTTATGAAACAAACTCGAAATGTACGAACGTAGCGACCGATCCTTGAACTAAATTTATATTTGATAATCACAGATCGTGAATTCATGTGGAAAATTGTAGCCACGTATCTCAAAACTTATACGAGTTGGAATTTTTACAGACATTAAAAAAAAAATTTAATTACGATAAAATTAGAACTTCTCTATTGATTCTCACCAAATTTGGCACTGATCATGGTTTAATTTTAATCCATTTATTTTTTACAAATTTTACCCCGATATCTCATAACTTACAAAATTTTCCGCGGAAAATTACTTTTTTCGAAATTTTAAAAATTCTGTAAAATTTAAACCTCTTAACCGACAATCCCATATGTGATAACTCACTTGTGTAACACATTTAACAAACATACATAACAAATTACGACAGTTATAGTGCTAACAAAAAATTGTGCACAAACACAAACACCCACGTATTCACAGACATTTTTTGCAATCCACATTTTTTGACATTTA